>JAGFBZ010001492.1:0-41586 GCA_018398805.1 Hirundichthys speculiger
CACATCGAGAGACTAAAATTCTTGTCCATTCTTCCTTGTAAAACAGCTGGAGCTCAGTGAGGCTGGATGGAGAGCTTTTGTGAACAGCATCTTCAGCTCTTTCCACAGATTCTCGATTGGATTCAGGTCTGGACTTTGACTTGGCCATTCTTCAATTTCACTATGATTGCTTGCACAGTGCTCCTTGAGATGCTTAAGGCTTGCAAAAACCTTTTGTATCCAAATCCAGCTTTAAACTTCTCCATAACAGTATCTGGGACCTGCCTGGTGTGTTTCTTGATCTTCATGATGCTCTCTGCGCTTTAAACAGAACCCTGAGACTATCACAGAGCAGGTGCATTTATACGGAGACTTGATTACACACAGGTGGATTCTATTGATCATCATCAGTCATTGAGGACAACATTGGATCATTCAGAGATCCCCACTGAACTTCTAGAGTCATTATCCAGTTTTTTATTTGTTAAAAAAGTTTAAAATATCCAATAAATTTCATTCATCTTCACAATTGTGTCCCACTTGTTGTTGTTTCTTGACAAAAAATTAAAATTTTATATCTTTATGTTTGAAGCCTGAAATGTGGCAAAAAGTTGAAAAGTTTAAGGGGGCCGAATACTTTGACAAGGCACTGTATCTGGCTTGGTGGTTGGTGGGATGTGCTCATAACATCTTCCTCTGTCATACCAAATAACATGACATAAACATGGTCTATATGTGCTGCACAGTACCTGCAAAAGATTTAGGACAAGCTCTTTTTTGTTTGTTTGTTTTACAGCAAGTAGTAATCAAAATAGCATATCAGTGAATGTGAACAAAAATCTTATTAAATCACTCTTGGAGACTCTTTTCTGTCAGTCAAATCATGCTCTGAGCATGATCCTAACATTAAGTATAGTTTGGCATCTACAAGTTATATGTCTATTTTCGTTTGGCAAGCTGGTACTGTTTGCTTCTTAAACAGAAAAATTAACTGGAGGATGTAGTTGGAATGAAGCATCTAGACAGTATTTCAAGACAAAATGTTGCTGTTGACCAAAACTGAGTTTGCACCTGGCACAAGGCAATAGTAAATCTGCCCTCCCGTACTCTAAAAGGAACCTTTTAATATGTTGACTGAAAATACATATACTATATACATAAATGTCATAGATGTCAATTGCCATGCATGTAATTTGAATGGTTGTACCAATTAAATACAATTACGGAACAGATTTTCATGATAGAGTTGGCCCCATGGCATGACTGAAACAGTCACGACAGTGAAGCAACAATAACAGTGCATGACATAAAAACATAGACACTCCGTAAGAAAAACTTGCACATGGATCAACTTGTAGGGAGAAAGTTGGTTCACCTTTTGTTCACCTCTTTAAGCACTAACTTCTCAGCCAGGTTCATACAAATCAACCATGAGCAGCAAGTCCAAGTCATACATACTTCCTGTGTTACAAAATATGAGCATCTAGATAAATAATTTCAGTCACTACATAATTGAAAAGCTGCTATTAAGGGTATGGCCCTGAAAGTGGCTTCTGTCGTGCACCATTAGCCGATGTAGTCTTGTTGGTGGTATGTAAAGTTGCAACATCAAACTACAATGCCCTCGAGCACTTCAACATGACATGACTGTCAACTTGCTCTCTGTACGTTCATTACGGTTAACGCTAGATAGAGATTCTGGTCCCACAAGCAAAAATGGCACCCTTATACTACTTTATTTGTGGCTTATGCTCAAAAGTCAGCAAAGATAATAGTCAGACAAATGCTAATATTGCATACAAAATATAAAATGCGATACAATTAATTTGTACAGCACTTTCAAATGCACTTTGCTTTGCACACATAACAAAGCATACGTGTGCAAAAAGCAGAAACATATTCATGACTTTTAATGTTATTGTTATTACTGTCCATAACTGTCTGCTGGAAAATTCTTGTGACAGAATTAGGTCGCATAGTAAAATGAAACTCAATAGCAGCAATTCAAAGTTCCTCTCAGACTCCAAAACATTTATAGAGTTATTTAAAGAAACATCACCCCAAAGAGTTGAATTTTATTAATATGTACCAAGATAAATATATACCCCTTCCACACTCCCCTCCCCTGTATGAGATGAAGCAATGACCTTGAATTATTGCTAAAAAGTAGAGTGGGGTGGCATTTATCTGCACTCAGCATGGGGTGGTGGATACAGGAGCAGCTAATTTTACCTGACCTGAATAATAAATGTAGCTATAATGCAATTGAAGTGCATACTTGACAAGAGTTCGACTGTCAGTATATTCATGCCAAGATGTCTATCAGCATAAGGAATAAGAAACAGAGTCAAATCAAATCAAATCAAGTCTAATCAAATCAAATCAAGGGAATGAGCAGATTAGGTTAGTGAGGACACATTCACAGGGAGGAAGTCTAAACTATACATACAGTATGTGCCAAAATGCCTGACCATCATTAACTTCTCACCTAGAAGTGTAGATCATGAGCACTGTTGCCATACTCTCTGCCAAATGTGATGTCACTCCTGTCGGTATTAGCAATATGGACCACCTGCAGTGGGACTGCTGGAAAAGTTAAAATGTTCTGCACAAAACTGTTGAAAAGCTGTCCAGTCCTGTACAGTTCAGCCTCGATTGTTATTCCAGTAATGTAGCTGTGTTTTTCCCAGCTGCTAAAAGCAGTCATGTAGGATAAGACTGCAGCAAGTCAAAAGCACCAAAACACAGTTGTGCTTGTGTTCATGTCACACTAACACACACATTTTTAAAGCATAACTGCGGCTTCAGACTGACCAGCTAGCTGCAAATAGGTCTGCTCATGAGAATTAATTTTTTTGTTGTGGAACTGACCAATTGCATTATAATGCAGTTCTAAATTGGGTGATGATGAAATTTGTCTATTTGAATTATTTTAACAGATATGGTTAACTCTTCTGCTGGAATGTGGGCTAGACTCTGAGAATACAACAGCACTCAACCCATTTCCACCACCAGACAGTCGTTTTGGTGATTTTCTTCAGACCTATCAAGCCATTATGTTTCTGCTATAACAGGGCATTTATAGGGCGTCTCCATGTCTAACAATTACATGGGTTTTTTTTCCTGTTGTTGAAGTTCTCAGAGATACAATTTCAGCTGAACAGCTCTAAGAGACACTGTGCTCAATTCTAAGTTCTTAGACCTTGAGGGAACCTGACCCAGCATGATGTTTTTAATGTAATCAAGTCCAGTCACTTATATAAGTGATACTTATAATTAGGGATGCCATGATTCACTCAACTCACGATACAATTAGAATCACGATTCAGGGTTCACGATACAATACTCGTTAGCATACGTATGTTAGCATGCTAGCTACATCTATTTTTTGGTTGCATTTTAATTTATGTGACTTATTTGTGTTAATTTCAGTTTTACAAAATCTCTCTTGCTGATCAAAGACTTGCTAATAAAGCTCTTGGAGGAGGATACAAATAAATTCTTCATTGGTAGACATGTTAGCTATCTGCTTGGCTGCACTGGGGAAGCAGTGAGGGGAGAATAGTCGTCGAACAAGAACGTAGTTTAACTCGAGTGCGCCCTCTACTGGCCTGGAGGTCACATCACGATTCATGCCAAAATTAAATCGATTGAAGTCGTATTAAAAAAATCTATTTAAATTGATTTTTTTCAGAAATTGTGGAATCCCTACTTATAATGCGATAATAAGTGACCATAAAACAATAAAGAAGCTGTAAAACTGTAAAGCTGTAAAAAAGCCACAGTATGAGCTCTTGTGGCAAAACCAGACTACAGCATCAGCTGTACAAGCATGCAACAGCCAAATGCTGTGAATAAACCCAGTTGAGTAGGATCATGGATTTCAGTAACTTTTCACATTTACGTGGCAATTTTACTTCATTTTTAACCATCCAGATAAAAATCTATCTACATATGCATCTACATAAATTGCCATGTGTACCTTTTGCTGAAAACAAATTTCCCCACGGGGATAATAAACATATATCTATCTATATAAAAAATTGTAATGAAATGTTATAACTGCAATAACATGTTACTACTATTCCAACACAACTACTTAATGTAGCAGTTACATCTGTCAACATGTGCAAAGCTTAGTATCAAAAATTGTATGCATCTATGAAATAGAGTGTAAACCATGCCACCTCTTTGTTAATTTGTCTTTAAAGTGAAATGCATCTGGAGCATTATATCTTAACCTGTAATCAGCGTGAGGCTAAAATCATGGGAGCGCAAAACCTAAGGAATACAGGATATGCCAGTCTTGTGTATTCCTTTCTATTTAATGTATGTGTAGATAAGTCAGGGAACTGCACTGCAGACACAGCTAAAGATATGCAGCTGCAAGTCTCTGGCATTTTTGTACTCATTAAATATAGACTGCAGTAATCTTTTTTTTCTCTCTCTCAAATGAACACTGACTACATCTGAGCACACTATCTGTTAAGAAAATCAGTCCAGATTAGAGTAAAGATAATTTAATTTGATATTTTGCTTTTAGCTTGTAAATGCAGCAGCTTTGACAACTGCATGTGCAATTATATTCTAGCAAAATGCATTTTATTCTCATAGAGAGGTGTAAATGTAGCACTCTTACTTGCTAGTGGATGAAACAACAGCAGTGCCAAAGACACATTAAACTGATGTATTTATTTTCAGGAGGGACTGAAGATTTTGAAACATATTTCTCAAGGATCAGGTTTTACCACAGTTACATGTTTTTGCTAAACTCCCCAAACACAAATCTTTTCCATATTAGCAACCAGAAAAAAAAAAAGAAAAAGATCTGAGAGAAGCAGAGCGTGTGTGGGTGTTTGAGGAGGTTGGACTGCATGCAGAGTAATCTGTTATGGCATGGGAATGGCCATATCTGGTTACTTTTCTTTCACACCTCTTTCTTGTAAAGTATACAGTATTTTATAGAAGCACAATGCCATGCTTTTCATGCCATGCTTTCCTGTTATATCTTAATAGATAAATGTAGATAATGTTGTTTCCAGCATAAAAATGATTTCACAGAAGCAATTATATTTGAGTGCTGTTCTCACACTCATGTTAAACAGTTCTCAGCTATAACTTAGTAATAGTTACTGGTCAAACACAAACAAAATATCCAGGAAAATATTGCAACAGAGTAAATGGGCATCAAAAGAGAGGTTATAGACTATAAAATTAGGAACTGAAACTCTGAAGATTACATTGGAAAAATCTGGTAAATTTATTTATTTTCTTTATTTTTTATTTATCCTGAGACAAAACAAAACGCAATCAGATCTAAAACTAATTAAGATTCAGCTACAATACAACGGTGGCCTTCTTGCTATGTCTGACATTTCTGTAGACCAGCGGTGTCAAACTCAATTGCACAGGGGGCCAAAAATTTAAAACACGCTTTAGGTCGCGGGCCAAACAGGATAAACATTTATTGAACACACTAAAACAAAATATTTTTGGAACATAAATATGAATAAAAACAGACAGAAATATTATTCTGTAATAAACTTAAACCCTAAATAACTCATATTTAATATTTTGCTCTCCATATAATATCCTGTTAAATGATACAAGTTAGAAATATGGGCAACTTAACATTAAAATAACATTAAAATTCCTTTGCTCCTATGTCAATGTATATAAAAAATAAACTTTAAAATGTCCCAAAAGATTTTGCTTTCCTTAAAAATATCTCCTGTCAAGTTAGAAATATGAACTTGCTAGAAAACCTTTAAATATACATAAATTGTTTGCTTTTTAGCAATAACAATTGAAATCATTCAGTTTTCTTTGCTCTAATGACATCAGATCGCAGCTGGACACCTGGCATCTTTTTTTGGCAACTAGTTTGTTTATGTTTGGTGTGAAGTCCTGTGTTGTGGAGATTCTCAGGATGGACTCCAGGTGCGCATTAGTGACGCGACTCCGATGTGCTGTTTTGTTAAACGTCATCACTGAGAAGAGCTTCTCACACAGATATGTGCTACCAAACATGCACAAGGTTCAGGTAGCGTGAAGATGGAGCTGGGGCATTGCTGCAGGGATGGAGTGAATGAACTGTGCGGGCCCTGCAGTGTCCTACTTTACCTTCAGTGTCCCATTACACTGCAGCTCAATCACCTCCATCTGAATCTGCACAGGTGCAGTTTCAACATTGACGGAAATGGGTTGCGAAAGCAACTCAAAACTCATTTTTTGTGCTTCAAAGTCACTAAAGTGCCGTGGGAAGTGCCGTAGTGTGCTCAGTTTATCAGCCAAGTGCGTTTTGGGGAACACAGTTGTGCCGACTTGGTTCAACATTAGGAGGCAATAATGAAAGTGAGGCAAGTTGCTCTGTTGCAATTGTGTCTCCCATAAAAGCAGCTTGACTGCGTCATACATGTCAGTGATCATGTTGTGATGTGTGACGTCCCTGGAGCTGCAGATTTAAGGCGTTAAGATGAGCTGTTATGTCAGCCAGGAACACCAACTCACACTTCCACTTTTCATCCCTCAAAATGGTGGAGTCTTTTTCTTTACTGTCCATGAACTGACAGATTTCGTTGCTGAGATCAAAAACTTTAAGAACTTTCCCCCCACTGAGCCAACACACCTCTGTATGATCAGGACTGTTGGCAAACTCTGAATCTATCTGCCGCATAAAGGAACCAAACTGCTGGTGATTTAACGCTTTAGCTCAGATAAAGTTTACGGTTTGTGTTACAGTGCTTATTACATGGTCAGTCTTCAGGACTTTGCCACATAGTGCTTCCTAGTGTCTGATGCAGTGATGTGTTGTTGACTCAACAGTACAGTTCTCCTCATGCATCTTCACTCACATCCTTCCCACTAGTTCACTTTTTTACTGCACATAGCCAATGCTCCATCTGTAGTAAGTCCAATAAGTTTGTCCCAGGGCAGTTTCATATTTGTTACACTTTGACATACATTTTCAAAAATGTCTTTTCCAGTTGTTGTCCCATGCATCGATTTAATGTCCATTACTTCTTCTGTTACGTGCAAATTGGAGTCAACTCCGCGGATGAAGCTTGAAACTAGACTTGATTGAAGTGGGAAGTGTGCAGAAAGGCCACTGAAGCGTTGCATTTTGGGACATGTAGTTCTGTGCAGTATTGTGTTATCAGCGCTTTATTTCAACGGGCCATTAATAACGATAATGTAAAATGATCTCGTAGGCCGGATATGATCACATGGGGGGCCGGATGTGGCCCGCGGGCCTTGAGTTTGACACATGTGCTGTAGGGTACTGATATTTTACACTTGAGGTTTGTAAATAGTTTTCAATCATTGGGTGGCTGCTAATGAGTCTGAACTAATTATGTGTTATCTATGGAACAAAAGTCTTTATAGCTCCTTTTTGGTTCTTCATCATAAAAAGAATATAAAGGCTTCATGGCAAACCTGTCACACTGTTTAGCTATTTAAATATTGTGTAAATGACAAATTATTCAAGTGTACAATTCAGTCATAGATCAATTGTACAATCAAAGTGATCCCATTGAAATATTTTGTTTTATTCATTGCCTGCCATGTTTATTGACCAGGGGCTGTTTTAGGAACTTCACACCATGCCATTTTCTTTCATTCTGTTTGATAAAGTTTAACACCCTAAATATTCCATTGTGAAAAAGACTGAAGTTTGGTAAGTCTCCATTTATTTTTCAACACAGGGTCAGTTGTTTACTTACAGTGAATTCTTCCTGTACTCCCTTAAGAATTTATTATTGCCCTTGACGCTGTTAAAACATTTAAAACTTTGTTATCCTCTGCAACCAGATCACCACCAACCCTTAGCCTTTCAAACGGGAATTCTAATCCCATTTTGAATAATAAAACTTGCAAAAATTAATACTGGAACTAATTCAGAGGTATACAATTAGTTATTTGTGTTTCTTATTTTTCTGAACAACCTGTATTTTGACATAGACTGGGAGGAGAAACACAGTTATTACCCCTGGAAATTGTCTTGTGTCAAATAAGCTGCGAGAGGTATCTCTAAAAATATTGCAGTGTTATCCAGTTAATGCAGCTATTATGAAGAATAAGATTAAAAAAACTGACCCTCTTTTGTCACCTTACAGATGGGTCTTTGAGTCATCTTTTTTGGGATTGTTCTTTTAAACATACCTTTTGGTGTAACTTCAACATTCTCTTATACAGGAAATTAGTTACTCATCCCCAAACTCAAAATTGAATGTATTAAGAGTTAATTATTATTTCATTTCTATACTGGCAAAATTCCATATACATACCGGCAGATTTGCACCTATCTGTATTCATTCCCTATTTAACACACTGAAACGTTGCACAAGCTCTTAAGTTCTGAAAACTAGAGCCTTGTAAATTTTATTCTCTCTTTTTTTTGTTTATGTGTTCACTTTTTTTCCCATTTCATTACTTCCAGCATGCCTTGTTGTTGTTGTTGTTGTTGTTGTTGTTGTTGTTGTTGTTGTTGTTGTTGGTAACTTGTACACTCACCATCTAATTACTGTTTTCTTTAATTAAAATAAATAAATAAATAAATAAATAAATGAAATAGAGCTTCAGTGAGGTTAATGAGCAAGGCAGTGGCTAATCTCATAGGGGATACTGGTTAAAGAAATGCTTCAAGTGAAAACATTAACTTTTTAAATTGTTTCCAAAGAATGTAATAAAATCACATCACCACAAGAGACATGAGTAATTTAAAAGGATTAAAAAAAAAAAAGAAAAAGCTGTTCTCGCAGCTTTCCTGCTCCCTCTGGGAGAGATGACAAATGACAACAGAAGATAACAAAACTCTAAAGGTAAAAACTCACGTCACGCAACTCAGTTGAGCTGTCAGAAAATCCGGAGGGGTTTCCCAGCTGGTGCAGCTGGAGAAGTGTAGTAGCAAAAGACTGAATGAGGCCAGAGAATTACAAAAAATATTGCAAAGCTGGAAAATGAA
The DNA here is from genome assembly GCA_018398805.1 of Hirundichthys speculiger. Classification (NCBI taxonomy): domain Eukaryota; kingdom Metazoa; phylum Chordata; class Actinopteri; order Beloniformes; family Exocoetidae; genus Hirundichthys; species Hirundichthys speculiger. Next base: position 8,945 of record JAGFBZ010001492.1, read on the forward strand.
CCAAATATTTGACTGGTTATTCTTGTTACAAGCCATTGTTAACAACACTAATCCATAACAACACTTTATATGGTTTGTGAAACAGCAGGGTAACATATGCACTAGAAAAAAGGGAACAGCACTATGTGTATGTCTAACTTAATGTAAATTCAATGAGAAAATAAAGCTGCAACCACCCCCTAGGTGTCCCCCACCTTCCCAAGCCATTCAGGAAAAAAGATAATTCTTTGATAATTCTATTTTGTTATAAAATAGAAAAGTTCCTGTCCAGCTTGAATCCAGTGGTATGAAAACAAAAACTGGCTAGAATCTACTCAGAGCCAAATTCTAACCTGTCATGTAAAAACCGTAACTGTCACAGCTCTGTATAATCTTAAACAAATATAAAGAGTCAGAGATTTGATGTCCATGGCATATTTAAAGAAACTTATCCAGCCTTCATCTCCATCAGATTTGACTACCATAATGATCTTTAGTCTGATTAGACAGCTTCAGATCATGATGAACCCTGTTGCCAGTGTTTTCTAACAAGAACCAGGAAAACTGAACACATTACTGCTGTTACCGCAGACTTGTCCATGCACAAAATTTAGATGGTGAATGAGGACTTTTTTCGGTATAAGCTGTAGGAATCCAAGGCTGATCTGATGAAGCACTGACAGGATACAAAATACACTAAATAATGTGACCAAGATCACGGTCGCTTGATTAGACAGTGGCACTGTCCAAGATTGTCAGATACACTTGTTCAGTGTGAATGAATCATCAAATACATGAATCTTCGAGCAGATTGGATAATGCATGTTTAATTCAGAACAACTTTTCCATTCCATGGAAAGAGATCTGTTTAGTAGATCCTATAGTTAGTCTCAACAATAGTGTGCTCGGGCCATTAGTCATAGCTACAGTTATAGGAATGGATGAAGACCATACTAGAGCAGGCTGGTCTGAAACATAGCTTCATCATAGCTATGCTGCTATAGGTCTATGCTGCAGGTAGACACGAACATCATCCACTGACTGGTGTCCTCACCTTTTCTCTTCCCTCATTTACCTTTCTTATTCAGCTGTATAAAAAGTTACTGTTTTAATCTCATATCACTCCTGTAAAATGACAATAAAAGGATTTACATTTATTTAGATCTCTAGTAAATGTTTTAGTGGTAAGCATTGCGTATAATTATACTGTCCTGTGACCCAATAATTAGGAGTAGGTTTGATTAACTTTTAGTATGAGAGTACACTGTAAAAGAACTCAGAGCCCATGCTAGTTCTTTATGAGTAAACAAGGGCTACACATCCATACATGAAATTGTACATCATACATGAGGACACTTCTGAGTTCAGTCTGACCGCTTCTCAGGCTGATGTGATGAAGAGGGAGGTAGATAACAGACATAATAAGACCAAAATCATATTCCTATGACCAGATGGTGGCGCTATGGAGTTCATCAAAGATTGTCATATACACTTTTTCAGGGTGGAAGAATCATCATACGAATAGATTTTGGTGCAGATTGGACATTGCATGTGCAAGTTATAACAACTTTTTCAATTCTGGCGAGACATCGAACTTTGCCGTACTCTCACAGCCACGCCCTTTGATAAAAAGTTACAGTTTTTACTGTCAGTCATCGTCAATGACTTTACTACTGATTTGAACTGATTTGTGGTGTGTTGACTCATCACACTTGGAGCATGGATCCCTCATGCACCCATAAAATACGTACATTTCGCAGACAATGAATGTGAGTGCAAAATTTCATAAGTTTAAGGCCCCCCAAAAGGCAATTTATTTTGGAGAATAATAATAATAATAATGATAATAATAATAATAAACATTCGAAATACAATAGGGTCCTCGCACCCTCGGTGCTCGGGCCCTAATCAGTATCTACTTTATGGATGCGAGTAGCAGCCATGTCAGATTCTGAAGTTGGGATCAGTGAGTGGGAAGTTGGTGAATTTTCTCTGATTTTCTGAGTTACAGTACTGACTTTGGGGGGATTCCACTTGAAACTACTGACTTTTGAGTAAAAATAAATGCTGAGCGCAGACGCGCGCACACACACATATTCTTAAACAAAATACTTCCAAGCTTTTAGAATTATAATGCAACAAGCTGTAATTGTAAAGATGTTAAAAACTTGGATTAGGAATGCCAAACAGAGAAATTCAATGTCACAATTTGTATCGAACCAAGGTATTGATACAAAAATTTCAAGGGAATGTGAAATGCACTTACTTTATTTCCATCTCAGTAATTACCAACAAGGTTTGCTTTTGAACTCAATAAGGCAGCTTTTTTTTTCTTCTTTGATTCATTCATTCATATCCCTACATGGAATCTTGAGAACATATTTTAAATGAATTTTGGATCAAGATGAGGAGGCTGCAGCTGACAGACAGTTCCTGCTTTTATGACTATGACAGTGATGGAATGTATTAATCATTAGCCACCAACAGGTATCTGACCCACACCCAAGATGCCTGCCATGAAGCTGAAGCCTGTTAAACTGAGCCAGTAAACTAATGCCTGAGATGCAGAGATTATTGGGTTATACAAATATCAGTCAGCCAGAAGGGTTCAAAATGGTGTTATTAGTTTTTCTAGGTTTGCTCGTCTCTAACATGTCTCTTCTGTGTATGTTATTGCTTCAACATGCCATCCTTCACTTCCTCTTGGCTTATGATAATGGGTAGCAAGATCGCAATATCAGTGGCTCAAATCAGAGCACCAGAGTCCAAGAAGGGGGAAGAATTTTAAATAGAATTAACATGCCTTCAAGCATTTATCATGATAAAGAATGATAAATATTTTGAATTCATTACCCCAAAATTAAGCTCTTACAAAATGGTGGAAACTGCTTTTTAAAAAAACATATTATTTATTTATTTACTGAAAATCCTCTGAATTACCCTCCCCCAAAAACAACAACAATAACAAACAAACAAAACCAAATACAAATAAACAAAAAAAAAAAAAACATCAACAGGATGAGAAGTGACTAAAATGCATTCTGAGTAAGATGCATCATCACTTTCTTTTGTTGCCAGGTTACCATCCATCAGCCACTGAAAACACAAGGTCCACTGAGTTTTCAGAGCATCTGAACACCATTTAAGAATTATAGTAATTGGACAACTGCAGGCTATATTTCACTTCTTTAAAATCTTTAGGTTTAAAAAAGGTGAAATAAAATAAAGCAGTTGCAGTACTGAGCAGTTTATGTTTTGTGACTTTCAGAAACACTCCCAGAAATGTAAGCGAGTCAAAATGCTTCACACTGAACTTCAGGATGATGTTTCCAGATAAAGACGCATTACCTCACGATTACCAAAATAAATGGAGCCCCTGCCAAAAAAAGGGTCGGTACTAGGCCTTTTTGGACCCTTTATATCACAGAACCATTTGTTGATTCTGTTCATATTTTTCCCTTTGTGAGAGACCTTTAAATAGAAAAAATGAGGTATAATCAGTATAAGACAAGTGCTTGGACTCAACATGCACGTGGGAGTGGGCTGGCAACCACAGCACAGAACACAAGCCTGCAGGTCACAGAGGGATCGTGATATCATTCCCTCTTCAAGACACCTTGGGCCAGTTGCACTGTCAGTTACTTTGCTGAGGTTTAGAGTTTAACACTTTTTGGAACCCCTATGTGACATGAGCACTGAAACACTGCTTAACTGTTTTTAGCCCCTGTGGTTTAAACTGCAGCTGAATGGCCACAGAAATTGGAGGTTGTTGTGACGTGAGGTTGGATGCATGCAGACAAACTCCTGCATGGCATGTACAGCCACCAAATTGAAGAGGTGGCTGACACTGGAAAAACACACCAATGGCTGGACTGAGCTTGACTGAAAGACAGCACAGAAGCACTGATTGCGACTGCACAAACACATCAAGAGAGACAGGGGTCTACCAAACCAGACAGGACCCCAGATACAGGTCGTGCAAACAAGCCCCTGAAACTGTGCAACACATCACAGCAGGGTGTAGGACGCTGGCAGGCAAGGTATACGTGGAACGCTACAATCAGGTAGCTAGCATTGTACACAGGAACATCTGTGCAGAATATAGACTAGAGCAGGGGTGCCCAATCCTGGTCCTCAAGAGCCACTATCCAGCATTTTTTAGAGTTTTCCCAGCTTCAACACACCTGATTCTAATTAAAGATCATTATCAGGTTGTCATCAAAGTTCACAAGTCTGTTGATGACACACCCACTTGTATCACGGTGTCCCGAAGCAGGGAGACATCTAAAACCTGCTGGATAGGGGCTCTTGAGGACCAGGATTGGACACCCCTGGACTAGAGGTCCCAGAGTCAAGATGGAAGACACTGCCCCTAGGTGGTCAAGAACAAGCGGAACAAGATCTGTGTGACTTCCAGATCCAGATCACCAAATGGTGATGGCCAATCAGCCTGACATGGTGGTGGAGAAACATCAGAAGACAGCAGTGGTGGTGGATGTGGCCATATCAAGCAACAGCAACATCATGAGGAAGGAACACAAAAAGCTTGAGAAATACCAATGGTTGAAAGAAAAGCGAGAAAAGATGTAGGATGTGAAGGCAACAGTGGTACCAATAGTGATCAGAGTATTGGGGGCTGTAAATACAACTCTTCAGTACTTGAAAGATTAAGACAATTAGGACATTTGGCTGGATAGATATAAGTAAGGTATAAGTTCAAATTAATCATTGGAACCTAAAACATACATTTGTGTTATTTTTAAGATGCATACCCATTTCTACATTATTATGAATAAGAAATCAGACCTGATAATACTCACTGATTGACAGTTTTTGGAATTTAGTTTTTTTTATGGAATTACAAGAAAAGCTTCAAATCATGCAAGACTACACACAAACACACACACACACACACACATATATATATATATATATATATATACACACACACACACACACACACACACACACACACACATATATATATATACACACACACACACACACACACACCACAAACATATTATATATATATATATATATATATATATATATATATTAGGGCTGGGCAAGTTAAGGCGTTTATTTCATTGCGCATTAATGCATGTTGCTCCCGTGCTTTTGTTATGAAAAGTCTGTTACTGGCTGCTGTGGGAACTGGAAAATTATTTGCAGGTAAACTTGCAGAAAAGTTTAAACAGACATGGAGAGCAGTAAAAATCAGTGTACTTTAGAGTTCGGGTAGCAACTCAGGCACGTCATTCCTCCATTTATGATCAGATCTGATCCATGTATTCACTGTCCTGCTGTTCTCTAGTTGGTAACTTCAGTGCGGCTCCCTCTAGTGGCACAGATGTGTAACGACAACAGAAAGTCTATTCCTTGATTATAAAACAAAGCCATTTCAGTCCCGTGGCCTGTTTGCTAAAATTGAAATATAAAAATCAGGCTTTTATTTTGTTAGATTAAAAAACTGAAAAAAAAGTCACTTTTTTATTTTTTTTTTAATTTTTGATTGACAATTGTAAATATAAAAAAATGAATGATACACAGATAATTATGTATTGATAAAGTTACAGAACTTTTACATGGACATTTTCATTTAAAGTTCTCCCAGGGGAGGATTCAACAGAAACAAGGTTATTTATAACCACTGCCAAGTTGAACTCCCCGTTAAAAGTTTCTGCTGTTACTTCAGAAATTACCTGTTTTAATGTTATTATTGTAGCCTCTAGATAGTTAGGATTTTGTTGGTAGACTTTTTTTTATTATTCATAAAAAACAGGATAACATTAATGCCCTGGCAGTGACAATAAACTTTATTTTATTTGACATTTTTTAAGATGAGATTTTCACTAAATATCTGTTACTGGCAAGTGCTAATGTTAAAAGTGTTTGAACAACAAATGTTATGGCACTTTAGTTCATATGGCAGCAGAACATTTAAAAAAAAAATTGACCTTTACTTTTGAATTCATTTTTTGATTTTCCATATACAATGCGATCAATCTTGAATAATCAGGGAAATCATGCGCGTTTAAAAATTAAAATCGTTGCCCAGCCCTAATATATATATATATATATATATATATATATATATATATATATATATATATATATATATAGATGCATTCTGTCTAAGGGATGTACTGTGAAATACTCATTGATCCACATTCATCCATGTGTGTGTCTCTTGAGTGGAACAGAACAAGATGAAATCTGTAACCAAAGTGCGGTTGAGTGGAGTTTCATGTAGGTTGTCCTTCTCATCCAAGGTTTCACATTTGTAGACATCCCCCTATTAGAACACTCATCTTTATGTGAGGCAACCAGTCAGTGACTTTGTGGTGATGGTTAAGCATTTTGTATTCAACTATTTCAACACTGAGCCATAAGCATACATTCAGCAGCAAGAGGTAATACAGGGTATATGGTCGACAAATGTAATGTTTCCAGCAGTAACAACAGAATGCAACGAGATTAAGCCCCAGCAGACTTTCTCCAGATACATCTAAAGTCAAAAACAGATGGTCTTGAATAGCTTTAGTGAGTACAAACATCTGTCAAACTCATTCAACTCTGATTCTTCTGTCAGTGAAATGACCTTGTCAACAGCCCACTACACTGCTGGAAAAAATAAATCTTTCTTTTAAATGGGACAAGGCTAGACTAGAAAGTTACAAGCAACCTCAAGTATAAGTCCCTGGGTGTTTTATTAAGGGTTTGGCATGAGACAGTGGGCTAATTAACCAAATACATTTAATTAATGGACTATCACCATCCTCCAGATTCCAAGATGGTGCCTGGCTGCTTTAGAAAGCTTTAACTGCCAACAAGAAATACAGCTGAGTGCCAAAATGACATATCTGTCCTTGTGCTTTAGAATTCTTACTTGCAAACAATGCGTTTGAAGGATTTATTCAGCAGTATAATCATTATAACTCAGATAAGAATTAAATATGACAGATTTCAGAGTATCGTAATGCATTTATGTTTTATTATTTATTGTAAATGATGTGGTTCTTTTATATTATTATGTGTAATTATACCAGTACTCTAAGTAATTCACTGAGGAAATAGCCTCCTCTAATGTTTAGAGGAGGCAAAAGTGAGTTAGTTGTTAAACTGATGGCGACAATCAACTGTTTTCAATTGTGTTGTTGATAATCAAGTGTGAGTGACTGAATTTTACATAAAGAGCTACATTTTACATGAAGACAAGAAAGTCTCTTCTCCAAGTGATTGTGTGTGACAGGAAGAACAGATTTGAGGACCTCAAGAGAAAAACAAAGTGGGGCAGGATGAAGTGGGGATGGGTTGATATTCATCAAGCTTAAAAAGGTTAGGAATTTAATTTAAAGAGTTTGGAGTCCACAGTCAAAAAGATTTAGGGCTGCCAAGATCATTAAATTTTAGTTAACTATTAACTGTCATTCAAATAAATCTTCATTTTTCTGCCATTATTGGCATGTATGTAGGAAAATGTGACCAAACAAGCGGGGCAAGGAGGAAAGACAATGTGTAAGTACAGTATTTACTTACTGGAGCAGATGAAATAATCAAGGAAGACAATGAGTGGGATCAATGACAGTGGCAATGATCAAAGGAGACAGCTGGAGGGAGAGGCAGATTGATGGCAGGGAGCTGGCTGAACGTAGGTTTTGTTCCATGAACCCTGAGTTCCTCTCTCGCCCCTCTCCTTTATAAAGCTGAAATAGTTTTAACTTCATCATGCAATCAGTCTCATAATGGACATTTTGGAGATATCTGTGAACAATTATATAATTTTGATGAAGAGGCTGCAACTGGTTAGACTTGAGCTTCATTTGCATTGGGAAAGGCGCTAAATAGATTGTTCAGCATAGCTGATGAATTCATTTTAGTGTCACAGTTTTTCTGCAGTTATATAGGTACATGATTAACATGGGGGCAGCACGTTGCCTTGGTGGTTAGCACTGTTGCCTCACAGAACGAAGATTCCTGGTTCATAGCTCGGCAGGGGCTTTTCTATGTGGAGTTTGCATGTTCTCCCTGGGTACTCTGGCTTCCTCCCACAGTCCAAGACATGCATGTCAGGTTAATTGGTGGTTCTAAATTGCCCATAGGAGTGATTGTGAGTGTGCATGGTTGTTTTTCTACGTGTGCCTCTGTGATGGACTGGCGACCTGTCCAGGGTGTACCCTTGCCTTTCAACCCAAAGAGAGCTGGGATAGGCTCTAGCAGATCCCCGTGACCCTGCAGAGGATTAAGCGGGCATAGATAATGGATGGATGATCAACACGAACATCACAAAAGTCAACCATTGTGTCCTTGCCCATATATATATATATATATATATATATATATATATATATATATATATGTAAAAAAAAAATATATATATATATATATATATATATATATATATATATATATATATATATATATATATATATATATATTTATATATATGTAAAAAATTTGACTGTGAGGTGGACGTACCATTTCTGGTGTGATCAGGTGTGGAAACTCCTTTAAAACATCTATGATGATTTTCCCTGATCCATTTTGTCCTGTACTGGGCCATAACACTCATGTATTCATCCACCTGGCTGGCTGGCTGTGAATTGTATTTTAACTGCTCCGTCCTATTTTTGGCATCTTCAGGAAGTATGGATGACTCTGAAAACACAGTGGGCTGTCATCATTAAACTGGCTGTTGATCATGGGAAGTCTACCTGTTGAGTGTATGAAGGTGTTTCTAAATGCTACAGGCCATCTACTTTAGCCTTCATGCTACCTGGTGAACACTGGCTACACCTGCTTCGTGGTTAACGTTAGTTTAGCCAGCTATACAGACTGTTCACCATATTTCTCAGATTATTAGCGACTATGTACATCCACTGTTGTAACGTTAAATGAACAACACTAACATACATTCAGAGTTAGTTAACTTGATGAAACGCATCCCAATAACAGCACAGTTAACATGATTTAAACATTACTGCTATGAATAATCTCGATAGTAATTTTACATTTGACGAGTGGAACTGTTTTGTGGAGTTTTGTAGAAGCACAAGAAAAGACCGCCTAAACCTAGGAAACGGCTTCTTTGTGGCAAATAACCCAGTAGTTGGGTCAATAATAACAACACAGTTGGGTTAAAACAACCTGACTGACTGCTGACAGGTATTTTTCAACTGTTTTTTTTTTTTTTACTTTTACATTTGCTATAGCTGTCTGGTTATACGTGTTAAGTGGTGTGGTACGTTGTGAAATTGCCTGGAATCATCATCAGATTTACAGGGATTGTGCTGTCTGTCGTCACCACAATAGCTACTAAGAATATGTGGATCTTGCTTTACATGATAGCAAAATGCCACAAAAGCAAGCTCAAATACACAACTATGTGTGCGCACACGTGTTGGTGCCTGCGCTTCCTAACAGTGATTTTCACATAATGACAATTGGTCTGCTATAGCGGTTTTCAGTGCTGTGTGAATAATTACTGTTAGCTTCAGTACTACTATAGAGTTATTACCACAGTTAATAAGCAAAACAATTTTTTTTAAGATAAAAATGAGGAGAAACAAACCTTGCTCATTGTGTCATCTGAATCCAGCCCGTTTGTCAATGGTGAAATGGCTGCTTAAAGAAGGTTGATGCTTTTTAAATCTTTAATAACTCAGCAGATGGGGTTAAACTGACCCAGGGGTTGGGTTACTGTAGTCTGGTATGATCACAAACACTTACACAACTAATAATCCAACAACTGGGTCAGATTAAAAAACCCAACAGTGGTTAAATTAACCCAATAAAAGTACCCAACCACTTTAACCCAGTGGTTGGGTTAAGAAAATGTGTTTTTTATTGTGTAGGGAGGAGCAAAACACCCGCTACACTGATGGTGACAAATGATCAGTTAGTAAAAATCTTTAACGGCAGTTATTGCAAGAGATAAGGAAAGCAAACAGTTTTTTCCCTCACTTATATGACATATTACATTATTTTTCCTCAATAAACAAATGATCAAGTTTCATTATTTTGGCCTCATTTATTTATTTTTGTGATCTTTATCTAATTTGGGGCACTGAAAATCTGAATAATATTTTAGATAGTTCATGCAGAAATTAAGGTCTAAATGACTCAAACTTTTATATGTGATATGGCAGAAGAAATGTGTGAAGCATGTAAACTCACCTTATCACAAGCAATTGAAAAGTATTTTTAAACCTACGATCTATTCTTATATCTCTTTTTTTAACATCGTTATTGTGTATGCAACTAGTTTACAAGAGCTGGCAATACTTTATTTTTTTCATGAAAAAAAAAAACACGAAGTTTTTCATTGCCACATGTACAAATTTAATAAGCATAATTATACATTTACAGTTCTGTTGCACAACAAATGGCACAGACACACTTTGTTAGATCTATGTTTTATCTCAGCCTTCTACTTGGGGAAATGTTTCTGTTCTGTAGCTGCTAAATGCTCAGCTACGGTATGTTCATCAACTCATCACCAGCTACATCACTGTACTGTGAGTTTTAAAAGCTTTGTTGCCAAAACATCTACCTGTTGAGTCTGAGGAAAAAAAAAAAATGGAAGACCTCTGATCGACTCAGGTTCATCTCAAGAAGGTAAACAGCTTTAAGAAGTAAAAAGTTCCAGACATATGTAAACGTATTTCTTCAGTACATTTATTTTAATTTCATAACAGACGTGTAGGTCTGTGTAACTGGTGCCTGTCGTAGTAGCAACCGCTGAACCTCTACACACTCACATCCTACCATAAATGGTCAATTCAAACTACCTTGTGAATTATTTTGCATGTAAATCAGCCTGCTGCCAGTCATCATGCAGAGCGCCTGCAGTATGTTCCCTAGTCTGCTCTGCACGTCAGGACCAGTGGGCCATGTGTTGGGCCAGGCCAATGTGTCACATAGTTTGTCAGAACCATGTTTGAGTCACAAATAACTCATACAGATAGATAAATATATAGAATTATAGATCGAAGGATAGATATATAGAAGGATAGATAGATATTGATAGATAGATGTACTTTACTGTATGTATTGCTTGTGTCTGTGTGCGTCTGTGTGAGTGTCTGTGTGGTACAATCCCAACTTCTAAAAAGTTGGGAGGCTGTGTAAAACGTTAACAGAAACAGAATGCAATGATCTGCAAATCTAATAAACCCATATTTTATCCCCAATAGAACATAAAGCAGAGTACAAAGAACTGATCTGTCAGTTTGTGAAATGGTGCGGTAACCATCATCTCGTATTAAATACCAGCAAAACTAAGGAGATGATTGTCGACTTTAGGAGGAGCAAGAATCAACACAGCAGTGTTTCCATCCTGGGAAAGGAGGTGGAGGTGGTGGAGGAATACAAGTACCTTGGAGTTCAGCTTGACAACAGACTGGAGTGTAAATGCAACACAGAATACATCTACAAGAAAGGTCAGAGCAGACTCTACTTTTTAAGAAAGCTGAGATCTTTTAATGTCTGCACCAAGATGTTGCACATCTTCTATAGGTCTGTTGTTGAAAGTGCAATCAGCTTTGCAGCCATCTGCTGGGGCAGCAGCATCAGAACCAGAGACCTGAAGAGAATCAACAAACTGATCAGGAAAGCTGGATCTGTGCTGGGTGTAACTCTGGAGCCGCTGGAGCTGATTGTTCAAAAAAAGAATGCTGCACAAGCTGATGAAGATGATGGAGGACTCTTCACACCCTCTCCACGACACAGTGATCAAACAACAGAGTGTGTTCAGTGAGAGGCTTCTTCAGGTCCGTTGCAAGACAGAAAGATACAGATCATTCCTGCCAGCAGCCATCAGCCTCCACAACAAGACATAAAACCTACTATTATTATTATCAATTCAATATTATTATTATTATTGCTGTCATTTATCTATTGTTGAAAAAAAAGGAGAGAAGAAGAGCCCTTGCTACAGTGTTGAATTTCCTTTCTGGGATGAATAAAGTATTTTTCATTTAATTTTCATTTCATAAAGAACATATCAAATGTTGAAACTGAGATACAGTGGTGGGCCTCATCAGCAACGATGACAACTCAGCCTACAGAGAGGAGGTACATCATCTCATCAACTGGTGTGACATCAACAACCTGCATCTCAACATCAACAAAACTAAGGAAATAACTGTGGACTTCAGGAGGAGCAACATGTCACACACCCCCCTCACCATCAATGGCAGCCGTGGAGTCTGTGAAAATCACCAAGTTCCTGGGAGTGCATATCACAGGCATATGACATGGACAACAAATACCACCTCCCTCATCAAAAAAGCACAGCAACGCCTCCACTTTCTTCGCAGGATGAGGAGAGCGAACTTCCCCCCCTCTGCCCTCACCACCTTTTACAGGGGTGCCATCGAGAGCATCCTCACCAGCTGTATCTCTGTCTGGTACGGCAGCTGCACTGTTGCTGACCAGAAGGCCCTATAAAGGGTGGTGAGGACAGCAGAGAAGATCACCAGATCAGCCCAACCATCCAGCCTGGACCTATATCTATCCCGCTGCCAAAAAAGGACCAATAATATTATCAAAGACCTCACCCACACTGCACACAAACTGTTTACCCTCCTACCATCTGGCAAGCGCTACCGCAGTATGCGGTCCAAGACCTCCAGACTGAACAACAGCTTTTTCCCACAAGCCATCAAACTGCTCAACTCACTCTTGTAAACTGGATCCACAAGACCAGCCAACTGTTAAAATAACATTAAACTTAAATAACTGAATGTCTGCACAATACTTAAAAAAAAAAAAAAAGTCTGCAAAATATTCTTTGTACGCAAAATAATATATTTATTACAATACTCCTATCTCCATGCTGCTATTGCTATTCAGCACTTTGCACTTTACCATATGCACCTGTATTATCACACCTTGCATTATTGCACATCAGCAACATACCCTCAACTGACCTCAAAAAAAAAAAAAAAATTGACTACACCTCTCGTGAATACTATGTTATGTTGTTTGCTATTTTTACTTTGCACATTTGGAGTTTTGGAGAAATGCAATTTCAGTCCTCTGTGTAATTAATGTTACATGGTCTGATTGACAATAAAGCTCACTTTGACTTTGTCTTTGACTTTGAGATTTCATGGAAAATACTAGCTCATTTTGACTCTGATGGCAGCAACATGTCTCAAAAAACTTGGACTCGTGACAACAAAAGTCTGGAAAAGCAATTGGCTCATCTTAAAATGGTAAAACCTTTGAAGATCCTACCATCTTCAGTGCATAATATCATCAAAAGATTCAGAGAGTCAAGAGGAGTGTCTGCTTGCAAGCGACAAGGTCGAAGGCCAAAACTGAATGTCCTTTCCTTTGGGGCCCTCATTAGGGCCACTGCATTAAAAACAGGCATGATTATCTACTGGACATCGCTGCATGGGCCCAGGAACACTTCCAGAAACTACTGTGTGTGAACACAGTTCATTATGCAGTCCATAAATGCAGGTTAAAGCTGTATCAAGTAGAAAGGAAGGAGTCATATGTGAACACAATCCAGAAATGCTGCCATCTTCTCTGGGTCAAAGCTCAACTAAAATGGTCTGAGGCAAAATGGAAAACTGTTCTGTGGTCAAATGAATTAATATTTGAAATTCATTTTAGAAAACATGGGTTCCATGTTCTGCAGACTAAAGAGGAGAGGGACCATCCTGCTTGCTATCGGTTCAAAATCTTGAATCTTTGATGGTATGGGTTTGGCTTAAATTTTCAACCAATATTTTAAGACTTAAAATAAGCTTACACCACTTTAAAGTGCATATTGACTATAAACTGCATCTCCCATAATGCATTTCGTCATTACCCACAAGATAACAGTATATCACCACAAGCAAGACATCAAGACGATTTTCAGAACTGATGGACTTGAGAAAAACCTCTACATACTAGCCCTAACATGTCCAAGAAAAGAAAAAAAAATGATGCACAAGGAAGGCAGCTTCACGAACAATGGGAAAACGAATACTAGTTTGTATCTCAAGCTGAAAAAACAGTATGTCTTTTGTGTTATGAGACGGTGTCAGTCGTGAAAGTGTATAATCCACATCAGCATTTTGACAGCAAACATGGAGCTGAGTACGCTACATTTAGCCCACAAGAAAAACAATGAATCATTTCCTCTTCTGAAACCAAGGTAATGGATACTCTCAGTGATGTAAACATCACCTGTCCGAGAGCAGGGCTACAACCACAAACCCTGAGTTTAATATAATGATTCAAATATTTGAAACTTGAATACATAATAAATACAGAAACACTTATTTAACAATATAATAAGGTGTAGTTTAATTTATTTTGATTTACATTGTTATATTGTACATTTTGTTACGTTCATGCTGCCAATCTGGCCCTTCGAGGGCAACCATGATGCTGATGCGGCCCTCACTGAAAATGAGTCTGACACCCCTGCTTTAGTGCCTTTGGTGTGGGCATCTTACACATCTGGAAAGACACCATTAATGTTGAAGAGTACAGAGGTTTTAAACCAACATATGCTCCCATCCAGACAAAGATGCTCTCAGTTAAGACCTTGCATATTTTAGCCAGACAACGCTAAACCACATACTGCATCTGTCACAACATCATGGCTGTGCAGAAAAAAGAGTCCAGGTGCTGAACTGGCCTGCCTAATTATTGCTGTTATTTAATTTTCTTTTCCATTTTTTTTAAAACTGTTAAAAAGGTGAGAAAAATAATTTATATATAAAATGTTTTGTAGACCAAACTATAAGACAATGATTATTCTTAATCAATATGACATTAATGCCAAAAACAAAAAACAAAAAAAAACACTGATTCTAACACAAGTCATTCTATCCATATTTGTAATTCTTTGATTGCACATTTTATCATTGAAAGGGATTAGGGGTGGAGGGGAAGGGGGTGGACAAATGATTGAGAGCAACTTTGTTTTTGCTTTGTAAAACACTTTGATCGACTGATTGATTTTTGACCCACTCTAGAAGAATGGAAGGCGAGTCATGTGGGACACTGCCCTCAAGAACTGGATTTGGACACTTTTTTGTCCCTGTGACTTAGTCCTGGAAAATTGGCAGAAGAGGGATGGATGTACGGATGGATGGAAAGGTGGGAAATTTGAACATATAACATTTGAAATTTTGATCCCTGCTGTTAATTGTAAAACACATCGTATCTTCTTCTTTCTGAATGCAATGAGTGCCCTACTGCACATAATTACTGATGCTGAAGGTCTACCTAATTGGGAAATCAAATATTTTCTCAAAGACCACTGTTAATGTTCTAAATGTATAATAGTGCACTTAGAATAACTTCAGATAATGAGGCATAATAAGGTTCTGAGTTTCCAGAAACTTCTATGGCCTAATATATATATATATATATATATATATATATATATATATAGATATATATATATATATATATATATATATATATATATATATATATATATATATATATATATATATATATATATATATATATATATATATATATATATATATATATATATATATATATACACACACACATATATATATATATATATATATATATATATATATATATATATATATATATACAGTCATGGAAAAAAAATTATTAGACCACCCTTGTTTTCTTCAGTTTCTTGTTCATTTTAATGCCTGGTACAACTAAAGGTACATTTGTTTGGACAAACATAACGATAACCACAAAGATTGCTCATAAGAGTTTTATTTAAGAGCTGATATCTTACCATTTTCCATGGTTTTCTTGATTATAACCTAAATCACTTAAGTTTTTACATCCATAGCTATGGCGTTGTACTGGAAAAAACACTGCTTTTATGCATTTAGTGTTGTCTTTTCTGTCTGTTTTAGTCAGATGATGACGTTTAGTGGTACCAGGTATTAAAATGAACAAGAAAGTGAAGAAAAAATGGTGGTCTAATAATTTTTTCCATGACTGTATATATACAGTCATGGAAAAAATTATTAGACCACCATTTTTTCTTCACTTTATTTAAAAGGATAAAAAGAATATTTTCAAGACATCTTCATGCTCACACACATATGTTTGGTGAAACTATGACCTGTAGAGTGCCTTTGCCTAACAGCACTTCTATCCCTTGGTACCCCCCCCACACACACACACTTCATTTTTCTGTGAAGGGGATCTAGAAATCACTGGATAGACAATCACCCTGATGAATTTATGCCATTTCTGCTGAGAAAAAAAAGACTAAAAGAAAAATGCTGATTAGCAATTGTGTGAGCCCTCCAGCATGCCATCAATTTGAAATCTAAGCATTGCTCTTTTCATCCCAACAGTAGATCATAATCTGTCAGAGGGAGCGGGGCTGCATTGTGAGATGTTACATTTGACTGCACAATATGTAGATGAAGTATATGGAAGGGAAGAGACAATGATGTAGATTTATGCAAGCAAATCAATATTTTATCATCAAAATGGCCTGCTTTCTGTGATGTCAACTTCTAACTCATGAAATGTATTTTACTGTAGACACGTAGATGTGTCTAATGTGCTGTTAACACTACGTGATATATACTCTGCATATGTTAACGTAGATAAACAGTAAGCCAAACTCGTTTTTACAAGCCAGGATCCAAGCGTCTTGTTTCTTTTTTACGGGCTTCAGAAGGCAGCTTACAATTAAACATTGTGGTTTGAAAAAGTTGAGTGAAACTGAAATACATAACGCAAAATAGAAAAATATACATCAGTTTATATTGAGAAAATAAATACTTCAGGAAACACTGCCAAAATAATGCACCAAAGGTTAACCAAAGGTCACAAGATGCATCAATAGTTACTTCAATCCACTGATATGCTAATTTGACCATTAATGCATGTGAATATAAGCATTGTTATGCTTATTCATTTCAACAGGCAAGCGGAATGCATTTCCTGGCAATAAACATGTACAACAAATGATCTCTAACAGAGCATATAAAACCTATAAAAATGATACAATCTTATTGCATTAGCTATTAAACATATATTGAACTTGCAGCCATTGCTTTAAGAGGTTTGGGTGAGATGTAAGGCACAGGAGCAGGTTGGACATGAATAGACAGACTTACTGACATCTTCTCTGGAGTTCCTGTTACCCAGAATACATTGCAACCAAAGATTATACCATTACAAAAAAAGTACAGGTCAACTAATACCGAATGGAAATCTCTCTTTTTAGCTTGTACTTTTAACATGAAATTCAACCAATGAATTATCAAATGTTTAATCACAAATTATTATGGATTTCTTTTTTTTAACCTTTTATCAAACATCATTTACTGAGGGCAGAACCTAACCTGGCATTACTAATGCCACTTCTACTTGCCAGTTAGTAACTTTTTTGGTCGTTTTCCAGGAGATAAATAATATCTGAGATGGGGCGGAGATAAGACTTCGAGACACCTTGAGATGATGTCCTCACTTCAACTTTCCTAACCTTTCCATCACTACTTGGGAAGTAAGATGTGATTACGTCCATTCATTCCTGGGTGCCTGACTTTGTTTCATTAACACGATGTCATCTGGTTGAAGGTTGCAGCGTGTTTTGTGCCACTTGCACCTTGACTGAAGTATAAGGAGATATTAATTCCTCCAATGTTTCCAGAATTCATTTGCAAGTGTCTGCACCTGCTTCCACTGGTTCATGAGCATATCTTGGGCAGTAAATTCTCTGGGTGAAGGAGGCATATTTTGCTTTTGAGTCAACAGCATTGCAGGGCAAAGCAGGAATGGTGACGAAGCATCTGTGGATATGGGATTTAAGGGTCTAGCATTAACTATGGAGGATACCATTAAGTTACAAAGTACTTCGTGTGTCAGGCGGGTTTGTTTATTTTGCAAGAGCATGGAGTCCAGTATTTTGTGTGTCATGCCGACCTCTCCCAAACGCCTCCCATGTGGGAGGCAAAAGAAGGGTTAAACTCCCACGTGCAGCCGTTGGTATGGAGATAGTTGAGAATGTTTGGTTGAATCATGCCTAGTTCCATGCTGGCTGCAATGAAGTTTGTGCCCCTATCCAATCGGAGTTGCTTTGCTGGCTCTCTAATTGCAAAAAATCTATGCACAGCATTTATGCAGCTGCTGGCATACATAGACTAAATCACTTCAATATGCACAGCTGTAGTAGACATGCAAGTGAATAGTATGGCCCACCTCTTACTTTCAACTGCACCACCCCGTGTGCATCGTGTGACTACTGTCCATGGGCCAAATACATCCAGCCCGACATAGGAGAAAGGTGGATGTGCCAAGCCTCTCGGGGGGGGGGGGGAGATCTGCAATTTTTTGAGTTTCCAATTTGCCCCTGAGTTTTCGGCATGTTACACAATGGTGGATAATGGAGATTAGTCTTTTACCAGCTGTAACCCAGAGTCCAGCATTCCTAATTGTTTCCTCTGTGAACTGTCTTCCTTGGTGCATTACGTTTGTGTGGTAATGTTTCACAAGTAACTTAGTTACATGGTGCTGATTTGGGAGAATAATGGGATTTTTTTTACCTCTGTCTCCATTGAGGCGTGTCTGAGACGGCTCCCAACTCTGATGAGGCCTTTGTTTATGTAGGGGTCAAGAGGTAAAATAGTACTTGAGCTAGGAACAGCTTGCTTAGCTTGGAGAGCAGCATACTCCTCAGGATAGGCTGTTCTTTGAACTGACTGGAGAATGACTTTCTCTGCTGCTTCTAGTTCTTCAGGTGTGCGTAGCTTGTTGCATTGATGCCAGCCTTTGCATGAGTGATGAGTTGAATAGTTAGGTGCATGAGAGCAGGCTTGATGAATCAGAAAGGCAATGGCATGTACTTATGAATTCCACATGGAAAAGCGGTAGAAACATTCTCATGTAAGGTATTTTACTTGAATATTTGTGGCAAGTGTAGTGATTTGTTGAATTTCAATATCTATTTCAGGGTGGATAAGATCAAAGGGTTCAAATACCTCTGGTTCAGGATGTTTGCAGAGGAACTTGGGTCCCCTAAACCGTATGGTGTCCATAAGCTGTGATGCGGGAACAGATCTGGTTGCTAGATCAGGGGGGTTTTGCTCTGATACAACATAGTACCACTGCTGAAGGGTCGTAGTCTGACGTATACGATGAACACGATTATGGACATACACATATAAGCATTTTGAGTCATTGCAAATGTATCCAAGGACCACTTTGCTATCGCAATAGAATTTGACAGCATTTGGTTTGTGATCCAATTCACTCAGGATGAGCTCAGCCATCTCAACTGCTAGAATAGCCCCCCATAATTTAAAGCGAGGTATTGTGGGCTCTGGTTTTGGCGACAGTTTTGCTTTTCCGAGTTCAAATCCAACCTCACAATGTATTTGCTCACTGACAGTTCCTAAATATGCTACTGCTGCAATGGCCCAGCTTGAAGCATCGGAAAAATACACAGTTCGGTGTAAGTGGAGTTTGATAGAGATGCTGGCACATAGCAGCGTGGGACTTTGAAACTGCTCAGATCTTGAAGGGACATTTTTCATAATTCCCATGTGTTCATTTTATCCTCAGGGAGAGGTGCATCCCAGTCCTGGACTCTGTTTGCAAGTTCACGTAGCAGCAGTCTGCCTTTTATTTTACCTGTGGCTAGATCATTGGGCTTGAAGGCTTGCATGACTGAAACACTGTTTGAGGCAATTTTGTGAAGCCTGACATTAGACTCTACTGGGGATGCACATGTGTGCTTAAACAAGTATATTGCTGCAGACTCTGTGGGAAGCAAAATCAATCCATCATCCACATAGAAGTGCCTCTGAACAAACTGCCTTTTGTCAGTTCCAAATTTAGGCTCGCCTTTTTGAATAGCTCCTCATAGGCAACAGATAGTGACCACTGGTGATGGGCTATATATATAAGAACCTAAGATAGTCACTGTGGTTACATCTGATGAGAAATCCATAAAACATTTGCTGAATGTCAGCAGTGACTGCGATAGATTCCTTCCTTAACCAGATGAATACACCAATCAAGGTGTTATTAAGGTCTGGGCCTATTAGCAGCACAGAGTTGAGGGACACACTGAACTGTTCAGCACTCGAGTCAAAGACTACACGAATCTGTCCGGGTTTCACAGGGTGATATACTCCGAAGGTAGGCAGGTACCAGCATTCATTAATGTCGTTGATGAGTGGTGCAATCTCTGCATGCTTGTTCTGAAACAATTTTTCCATAAATTCTGAGAACTGCTGATGCATTTGGGGTTTTTTGTTAGGTTCCAAATTTAGAGAGCTGAGTCTAGGCACTGCTTGGTCTCTGTTGTTTGGGAATGGCAAGCGAGGAGACTTTAATGGCAAAGAAGCAACCCAATTACCGTTTTCATCTTGATGGACCTCTTTCTCCATTATTTTCAGAAAGGTCTCATCTTTAAAGGACATGACACACTTGTTATCATTCTCTGTATACTCAAAGACACTGTGTCCAAGATCATCTTCAGCTGTAGCAGGCATTAAGACATGTTTAGAGAAGCCAGTCCTGTGCTCCCTGCCGTAGCATGGTTTCTTTTTGACGTTGATGGTGTTATGGCAAGGAGTGAGATGAGATGAACCTCCATTGGAAAGCATGCAAGTTTTGTACACATTAACAGTTGGCTTATGAGGATTGAGACACACTTCGCCGACAACTACCCACCCTAAGTCTAACCGCTGTGCAAACGGAGGATTGTGAGGTCCATTGACTTGTTGTCGCACTTTCTGGAACTGTATAATGTCTCTGCCTAGCAGGATTGCCATCTGGGCACCAGGGTCGTGCTTGGGAATGTGAGGGGAGAGATGTTTTAAGTGGGCATGTGCAAGGGCAATTTCAGGAGTTAGTATCTCATCTCTGTTAAAGATGATCTCACTGCATTCAATGACGGGAGGGAGATCCAGGCATAAGCCTCCACTGACTGGCTTAATTTGGAACCCCATTGCCTTTCTGCCAAGCATTTCTGTTAGACCAGAAAATGTTCTCATATTGTACATTGATAGGCTACCTTCAATTCTAAGGAGCTCAAAGAATTCTGGGCGAGCTAGCGAGCAATTACTCTGATTGTCAAGGATCACATACATCTTAACAGAGCGTCCAGGTTGGCCTTTGGGGAATACTTTGACTAGACATACCTTGGAGCAAGAACGTGAAGGGCTGCCTTCATCACAGATCTCAGTGCACCGTGATGTCGTCTCAGGTGAAGAGCAGTCTTCGAGGTCTGAAATTGTACATAAAGTGCAAGGAATTCTACCCTTCTTCAATGTTGAGGTTTCAACCTTTTACTGACACTATATCAACGTTGATGTTTTCATGTTGAATCAACGTCAGGATTCAACCATCACCTAAATGGTAATATATCTATATGCTTTGCATATATATATATATATATATATATATATATATATATATATATATATATATATAAACACGTTGATATACTGTCAGTGAATGGTTGAAACCTCACCGTTGAAGAAGGGGAGAATTCTTTAGAATTCTTTAGCGCTTTCTGTACAATTTCAATGCCAAGTTTCAACATAGAATCAATATCACTGCTGACACTCTTTCAACGTTGATTCAACCATATTTTGCTATCTGAGGTGTTTTTCACTCTGACACTCATCACATCTGAGTGTCATTTGACAGTCTCTAACATTTGAAGCAGCGTTTGTGTTCTTTGAGTATGTTGTGTCCTTCTTGTAGTGGTTTCAACCGGAAGGCCCTGCATTTGGGTAATGGGTGTGTTTTCTTGTGAAGTGGGCAGAAACATGTCAATACTTCATCTTTGTTACTTGTGACAGTTGTGTTAATGTCAGTCTTATTGACAGAAATTGGCATTTTGTAACCAGTATGCTTGAATCGGGTTCTCTCACCTTTTTGTAAGGTTGGCTGCTATATGTTAGGGCAAAACAAGCGTCATGAAGAAAGAGAAGGGAGAGAATGTCACTTCACAATTATGCTTGTATTTTGAGCTTTAATGGACCCACTTGTCTTGTAGGCTTGTAGACAGTTTCTCAACTATAGGTCTAATGCCATGTGGGGTGTTGAGATAAGCTAGACCTGGAAGATAGCCCTCTTTTTTTGTTACCAGCAACTCCGTTAGCAAATCACTAAGCTCCCTAAGTTTTCCATTCTTCCATACTTCAGGAAACACTGCCAAAATAATGCACCAAAGGTTAACCAAAGGTCACAAGATGTATCAATAGTTACTTCAATCCATTGATATGCTAATTTGACCATTAATGCATGTGAATATAAGCATTGTTATGCTTATTTGTTTACACAGGCAAGCAAAATGCATGGGCTAGGTCTATTTCCTGGCAATAAACATGTACTAAAAATGATCTCTAACAGAGCTTATGAAACCTATTAAAAAAATACAATGTTATTGCATCAGCTATTAAATATATATTGAACTTACAACCATTGCTTTCGGAGGTTTGGGTGAGATGTAAGGAACAGGAGCAGGTTGGACATGAATAGACAGGCTTACTGAAAACACGTTACCAGAATACATTGTAACCAAAGACTATGCCATTACAAGAAAGTACAGATTAACTAATACCGAAGGAAAATCTCTCTTTTTTAATCACAAATTATTATTAATTTCTTTTTTTAACCTTTTATCAAACATCATTTACTGAGGGTAGAACATCTAGTGTAAAATTCATTAGAGTAGAGTCCTCTGCATCCTTGAGCAATATGCAGCTGAATCAGAAGCTTCTCACTGGATATCTAAAGAGAGGGACTGGAGGTCACAGAATAGTTTTTTCAACCGTAAAATGTGCAAAAAAAAAAAACAAAACCAAAAAAAAATTTCAACACAACTGTGTCTTTATCATTGTCAAATTGTCGTTTTATATTCACAATGATGCAGTTTTAAATATTTGTCCCCCCGTCTTATGGTATTTGATAATGTTTCTAACACTTGTTGCAAGTCCCACCCCGGCTGTCCAATAAGTTTAAAATGAGATGATTATGTAAGCATACCTGTTTATGATTGACTACAGTTACCTGCTTCTGCTCTTTGTCTCCTTTGATGCTGATGAAGACACACTGTTAAAGTTATTCCGTTTGCCCTGCAAAACTAGTCACTGAGCTTCAGTTCTTTGATTTTTGAGACACAGTGCTATTTATTTTTGGCTTTCAAAATTGTGAGGTTGACATCTCAGACCCTACAGGTCTCATTCACCATGTTGAATGTATAGGACTGTGACAGCACAATTAGAAAAAAAAAAAAGAAAAACACTGAACAGGCATGGTTTATGTGGAAGGCTTGTCAGGTAAAAGCTTGTTCTGTCTAATGAGAACATGGAAGCACAATTCAGGTTTGCCAAACCATATCTGAACAAACCACAAGGCTACTGGATCAATGTCCTAAGTACTAATAAGACAGAAGTAGAGTTTTTTGGCCTTCGTGTCCTGCACCATGTTTGGCTCAGAACATTGCAGCTGGAACAGCTCATATCCTCTGTCAAGCATGGCAGTGGATAGGGTTAGGGTTGAAATGATTTCAGGTTATTTTGCAGCCACAGTACCTGGGCACTTTGCATTCACTGAATAGCTCATGAACCCATCTGCATACTGCAGTATTGATAATACAGAAGATACTTTTGACCAATTTTAAAGAAATTTACCTAAAACAATCTCTTGCATATTTGAAAAATCTCAAACATTAATACTCAGTCTTCAATTTTTAAACAGTCTTACACACAGTGTTATATGACCGAATGTCCTAATTTTTAAATGTTGATGAAAACTGCTTAACACCACTGATGACATAAGATCTTCCTATTTTTCAGACTTAAAAAGAATGCCCTTAAAAAATATGGCAAAATGTCTTCATCAGCCCCATGCTGGATTTTATGAGGATTAAAAATGGTCACGTTCTTTTGTCAGCTGTCTTAGGTTGTTTAAGAAACAGTTCACAGTTCCCTTTGGAAGTGGCTTGCATCAGAGTTGAAAAGGTCAATGGAAATGAAGACTTGTGAGGTCAAAAACATTCATTCAATCCTCTCTGAAGTAGCTCATGAAATGTTATGTGCGGCGCATTTCTGTGGGGTTATGTGTGTTATTCTTATTTTAATGTGTACTCATGGTTTCAGTATGTCAGAACATTAACAAGCCAAATGTACAAGCACAAATAATGCTTTAATTATTGTAAAAATGGTTTGATCCTCCCTTTTATTATTAAAGTCATGATCCTGCTCTATAAAATGACCCCACATTTCTCAAACTATTGTCTAGAAAGCTACTAGAAAATCATTTTGGGAGACAGAGTATTGTTTCACTCTGCCTTTCACCCAAAGAGAGCTGGGATAGGATCCAGCAAATCCTCCTGACCCTGCATAGGATTAAGCGGGTCAAGATAATGGATGGATGGATGGATTTTTTCATTGGTATTTTCATATATATATTATGAAAAGCAAAATTAGGAAATTATATTTTTTGTGAATTAATTAAGAGCTCTGATGGTTCTTATTACTTTTGATGATTGAGATCCATAAGTTTAAACTGTAAGATTTTTGAGTCTTTGCCACTGATTACAATGAAATCAATATTAAAACGATAGGAAGCAGAAAGCCCTGCAAACTGAGATTTTCCAGGACCGCAGTTCAAACGCAGGGGTATGTGGAAAATGTACATTTCTGGGTCTTGTGATTATCAAATGTAAATAAATCCCTACAAGCAAGGTGATTACCAAATTTGAAGTTGCCTCTCTATCATGCAGTAGCTCAAATTGACTCATGATGGCATAAAACAAAGTTGTAAATGTGTCCCATTTCTTCTGGGGGCTTGTGTTTTTTGCAAAGCGTTCAACAAGTTCAATGATTTTGCCCTTCTCCTCTCAATACTAAGTATGTCGATGTTGCTGAGCCTGTCATCATTCATTGTACTTCTCAATTTTTTTTTTTTTATTAGTTTAAGGGCTGAGAAACTGCACTCACATCTGGCACTACTCACAGGCAAGGCTAGAGCTATCCTGCACAGGTAAAAAAGTTGATGAAAAACTTCCTTGTATGGTTCAAGGACGGTTGTGAAATCTAGTATGCTGGATATTTCAGTCCCATCCTGTGCCTTTCTCTGAAGGACCTTCTTTCTTTCTTTATTTATTTATTTTACAGTGAAAAAGTTCTCAATATTTTGAGTCCTTTTCATCTTGATCCTACTCTGGCCCTATTGCTGTTTGTCCCTGAAGAAATCATGTCTTTTGTTTGGTTGGGTTACTTCAAGTCAGAAAAATGATTCATAAAAACTGAAATATACAGGATGGATATCACATGCCATGATGTTATTGACTCTCGTTAATTAAATTAGTCATCAAAATATTTCATAGAAACACCCGTGCAAAGAAGACAGCTTTACATTTCTAACTGTAATGCTTGTTCGCACAAATTCCTTTCTGTCTCACATTTAGCCTGCTTAGCTTACCCTAGTTTAAATCTTAACTATAAAGAACTTAGCTCCTTACATACAACTTACTTGTCAACTTTAAAGTCAACATTTGCGAAATATTATAGAGACACGTAAAAAAAAAACAGTTAACATACCGCTTTTTCTCCTTTAAGATCAAAATTGTTGCGTTCTCTTGTGCCGTAGTCTCGAAGCGCTGCTTCTTCTTCTTCTTCTTATATGGATTTTAATGGCTGTTGGCAAGAAACTGTGGTTTTGCATTACCGCCACCTACTGGGGCGCTGATTCTTCATCATCTTCCTTTTCTTCTTGCTTTAAAGCAGGAGAAAGGACCTTTTGCAAGTTTTAGCTCAGAGGGTCCCCAAGACGGCTTGGAGGTGAAAGCACAGTTACCATCTTGTCCTCAGACAACTTTTGTTCAGCCTCTAGATCCATTTCCCTCTTCTTGTCTTTTCCTCCATAATTTTCTTGAGTCTATTATTCTCTTCTGTCATGATGTCCACTGTAGCTCTTTGAGATAGTTTCACCATTATTGATGTGAGATTTAGTGTTGCATAGTGACATGGACAGGGGTCCTAAATTTGATGAGGCTGCACGAGCTAGATGACACCACCTCAAGTCCAATATTTCTTCAAATTGCACTAAAATATATTTAGATTAAGAATAAACTCATTTGTGCTGCTTCAATTTTTTAAGTGCCACTCCCAGACCAAGAACCCATTAATTTCTTAATAAAAATCGCTACATTTCAATAATTTACTAATTCTACCTCCATGTATTTTTAATTACTTAAGGAACTGCTTGGACTTGAAGCACTGCTTTACTGGTATTATCATAATTGCATTCACAGTATGCTGCCGTGCTGCTGCTTATGCACTGCTTTGCTCAGCTGCCGTCTTTTTCAAACTAAAGATTATATCAAGTTACTGATGTCCACCTGATGCTTATCAACACTTATAACATCTTAAATGGAGAGGGTCTCTACACAGAACACTATACTGTTATGATTTCAATATGTTTTAATGAATTATTATAATGAAATGGTCTGTTTCAAGTCTGCTGCAGGTTATCAGGTGGATAAGACTCATTAGATTTATCTAACTTAAACAGATAGTATATTCCCAACAGTAACTGGATTTGTTCAGTTTTCATTGCTGCTATAAGTTTGATGTTTTCCTGTCCCTATTATATCCCACTAAATGACAACTATAAACATGTTCTCACTCACTACTGGTATTTAATCTAAGCTTGTGAGTTTTATTGTCAAAAGTTAGTATTTTTGACAGATGTTGTTAAGCACTTAAAGGAGACGTACTCTTATGGCTTCTTATTTTAATTTTTCATCAGGTTTCCATTAAATTTTCTTCACTACCGCAGATGTACGGTATAACTCCATTTTCCAGGATTCTTAAGAGCTGTGTTCACAGCAGGTGGTTTGGGGGAGCCACTGGGCTCCAACCCCTGGAGTGTACCATGCTGAATGGTTTTACTGCTCTGTGCTACCTATTTAGATTAGATGTAGTTTATTCATCCCCCAAGAGGGAAATTCAAAAACCCCATCAGCTCATCAATAACATAATAATAAATATAATAGTTCTAGTAAAAAATAGTAAAAAATAATAGTTCTGTAAAAAATGTCTTTGACATTGGCATACAGCAGATCAAGGGTTCTATTTTCTCTGGTAGCACAGTTAACAAACTATCTAAATCCAGTTAGGTGGGAAGATACAGTGACATGATTGAAGTCACTTGATATCATTATAAGTGCATCTGGGTGTTTGGTCTGTATCCTAGCAACACATTAATGTAGTACAGTGTTCCCTTGCCAATTTGCGCTTTAATTTCTGCGGTTTTATTTATTTGCGGATATATAATTGAAATATATGATTGTCACGAGTTTGGGGGGTGGGGGTGAGGTGGGGGGATGACCCAAGGTGCAGGAGCTTCAAAAGCAAAAAGGTCTTTATTAAACAAAAAATCCACAAATTCAAAACTCCAAAAATCCAACAAACCCAAATACAAAAACATAAAAATCCAAACTTAACTTCCAAAAGCAGGGTGAAGGACAGGATGACACGCAGACAGACATGCAGGGGGTAGAAACAACATTGGACAGCAAACAGAAAGGGAGTGACAGGACTTATAAAAACAGAGGAACAGATGCAAAAAATTAGGGATGTCACATGGAACTTCAGCTGTTCCACTGAGTGGAGTGTAAACAAGTATTGTTATTAAATGAATGAATTATCTTGGTAGATCGTATGGTCGCAATCCAACTGCCAATAATTCAATATCTGGATAACACGTCTGCTCTTTGACAGTTACATGTGCAGGATTACATCATCTCTGGTTTAAATAAAACCAGTCCCCCTCCTTTCTTCTTGCCACTAGCTTTAGCATCTCTGTCTGATCATATGAGGGTGAATCCAGGTAGATCCACAATGGAGTTTGAGATGTTTCAGTAAAACACATATGGCTTCACTCACAGTACGCTTTCTGACTCGTCACCAGTATCTACAGTTCATCACTCTTGTTGGTCAGGAAGTTCACATTTTCCATGATGACTGACGGCAGAAAGGGCTTGTATCTCCATTTCCTGGCCTTCACCCTTGTACCAACCATGAAAACTCCTCTTCATCTCAGCTGGAACAGGACGATATCCTCCAGATTTGCTCTGTTTCAATGAAAGAAGCTGTTCTCTTGAATAATCTCTTCCCTCCACAGTAGTATCCACCATTAGTTGATAAAAAATGACAAAAACACCAAAAATAGTGCAAAAAATGGATGAGCTGAAGAGACAAGCTGCCAGCTTCAGCCAGCGCTTACAAAAAAAATGTAGTGTGACTTCTCCACTATGGATCAGAGCTAATGCTACACTCATCACCCTCCCTGCTGCTCAGTCATATTATTACTTTTACAAAATAGTGGTTAAATCAAGCTTCTAATAAACAAAGCAAATGTAGGCGTGTTTTGTAACTTTCCCCATGTTCAGTTGCTTGTGTGGATGGACACAATGCCCCCTCCAAATGTTCTTGACACCTCGAGTCACTTTTGCAGGTCTCCCAGCAGCGTTATTATAGAATAATATAAATACTGATGATAGGCATCAGAAATATAGCAAATTAACATAGTCCTTAACACAGGAGCAGCAAGAGTAACAGTAACTAGGGGGGGGGGGGGGGGGGGGGGGGGGGGGGGGGGGGGGGGGGGGGGGGGGGTGGGGGGGGGGGGGGTGGGGGGGGGGGTGCTTACTAAAGGGTCAATTCTCTTGTTCTGGATCTGCGATGTCACAAAACCCTGCAAAGATAAACAGCTCACTGCATGAAATTTTTTAAACATCAGCGATCCCAAATAATCTTCTTTTTTTTATAATATCACCCCTTGAACTTCTCAAGTTTTCTTCTTTTTTTCTTTTTTTTTGTTGAAGCCCACTGGGGCTCTATATTATTGTTGTAGGAATTCAGAAAAAAATGTGTTGCAACGGCAAACGTACAAAAATCAACAAAAAAAGAGTTAAATATTAGGGATGATTTGAAAAACACTTCCTATGAGCTGGCCTGTTAAGAGTACTATAGGATTCTGAAAGGCTGCACTTGTTTGTTTCCTGTAATAAAGATTCATGTAAAGGAGCAATAACAAATATAAATATATAGTTATATAAGTTAATTATTGTTCTGTCTTTACATTCATTTACCAGAGAGAAACATAACCATATATCACTGTAAATTTGCTTGTGTGCGTTCTTCAAAGTGATTCAAAATAACTTTTTTTTTTTTTTAATGTGACTATGTCGTATGACTACCCACATTCGAGAATTTCACTCAAGATTTGGGGGTTGCTCGTCTGAGTTGACTTCATTTTTCTGAATACCATGAAATGAGGGGTGAAAATGATATGAGATGAAAACCCTGACAGGGACTGGATGAGGATAGGAGCAGCCAGAGACATTCATCCTTCCTGACAGCCAGACAGTGGCATAATGTGGCTTGAATTATAGTACAGCCTACTTTATTTTCTGGAGGCTTAGCCCATGGTGCCAAGTGACCACATTTTCATCCAAGAATCATGAAACTGCTGTAACTTCACTACCATGTGATTCTTTCGCCATGAAATGAAAAATGGAAATGGGCAAAAAAACAAAAAACAAAACAAACATCTGGAAGGAAATATACCTGAACCATGAACATCAGATCCACAATACACAATTTTTACTTTTACAGTATACTTGGTGTAAAATATATATTTTTTTAACTTATTTTTTGATCACGTTTTTAATTTGTAAAACATTTAAATAATCTCTGTACTATATAAAACCTTAAAGTGACCACATTTTCCTACTTATTTTAGATGTAAGTATAAGATATATATATAGATATATAGATATATATATATATATATAGATATATATATATATATATATATATATATATATATATATATATATATATACACACACAGTCATGGAAAAAATTATTAGACCACCATTTTTCTTCACTTTTGTTCATTTTAATACCTGTTACCACTAAACGTCATCATGTGACTAAAACAGACAGAAAAGAAAACACTGAATGCATAAAGCAGTGTTTTTGGCAGTACAAACGCCATAGCTATTGATGTAAAAACTTAAGTGATTTAGGTTATAATCAGAAAACCATGGAAAATGGTAAGATATCAGCTCTTAAATAAAACTCTTATGAGCAATCTTTGTGGTTATTGTTATGTTTGTCCAAACAAATGTACCTTTAGTTGTACCAGGCATTAAAATGAACAAGAAACTGAAGAAAACAAGGGTGGTCTAATAATTTTTTCCATGACTGTATATATATATATATATATATATATATATATATATATAGATATATATACATACACATATATTATATATATATATATATATATATATTATATATATATATATATATATATATATTGACTTAAACAAACTAACATGTTTCCTTTCATCCCAATAACATGTTCCAGCCTCAACTGTATGTGATTCAGCACTAACTAAGATCTAATAGGACAAGTAAGGTCACAACTTAAAGTTTTTTTTAAGTGTGAAACACTTTTACTTGAAGTCTTAATTCAGTAGAAAATCTGGAACAGTACAGCTTTAATGAGATTGGTGGGGTTAAGAGTCATTTCCAAGTAAACCAGACCTTCCCGTCAGGGGATGTCAGCCAGCACCTTCCATTAGCCGCTTGAACATGGCTGGGGTTTTGCACAGGCCAAAACAGATGACTCAGAACTGCCATAACCCTCTGCTGGTACAGAAAGCAGTCTTTGGTCTGGCTTCAGGGCTGAGGGGCATCTCCTAATACCCACTGCGTAGATTCAAAGAGGAGAACCAAGTCTCTGAACTTGGAGATACCAAGTCCAGAGACTCATCTATGCAGGGGTAGGGGATATCAGCAGCCCATAGTTAACGCAAAAGCTCTTTTTTTTTTTTTATTGACCATTGCAACCCCTGAGGCCCAGGGGCTGTCGGAGGGTTCAGTAGTGCCAGCCATCAGTATCTCGTCAATTGCGCTGTCAGCAGCCACCTGATGCAATAACGGGATGTGTCAAGATGGGACATGCATCCCCTGTATCAATTTCATGCTGAAACCAGGTGTGCCAGCCCTGCCTTTTTTTTCCGTCAGTGCAAAAATGTCCTGAAACTCAAGCAACACCCGCCACGATTCAGTTCAGAGCAGGGGGTTGCACATCGGTTGGGGGTGAGGAGGTGGGGGGAGAAGTGTAAAGATGTTTGGAGTGGGAGGTTCGGCCCATGATGCTTCTCTGTTGCCCTCGAGGTCGGCAGGTGAGGTCTTGGAGCCTACACTTCAGCACTAAGTGACCATGAAACTATGACTTTTCCAGAAGTGCTCAGAACCAAAGCCAGTGAGACAGTACCATACCACCATATCTATCCAGCTGCTTTTAATTTGACTGGATCAAGTATTCTCCAGTCATTCAATCCTGCCTTTAGGATCCATGAGTTTGGCTGATTTGCTTTTAAATTGCCAATCACATTCACTGGCAGCATCAGAAGCAAACACTAAATTGTATAGGCAGTGAAAATTTGGATTCCCAGAGGCTTTAAAATATTCACAACATCTTAAGACCTACCAACTAATATTATGAGAGATTCTGTCAAGGTTTGGCCTGTGAGGTACTTATAGATTTGATCCAATTAGTTTAGCAGATAAATAAAGGAGTCTCAATAAAAAGAGAGTGAGTCAGAGTCATTTCAGCACTTGTTATTTTACTTCACCATTTCCCTGTAGCTGTCTTGCTCAAGACATTGTTGCTCATGCCTGGTCCCTGTCATCTCACCTTCAAAAAAAATGTTCTCTATTCATCATCATTCTCCTGAGCCTTTGTTTTCTTAGTCCTCCTCCTCGCTCTAGCTCTCACTCTCTCTCCTACAGCTGCTGATCCTGCACCTCAAACAGGACAGATCTGTGTGATGTCAGGACAGGGAGGGAGGACTTCTGCTCTATAGCACAAGATAAGACAAAAACCCACACAATGCAAATCTCAAAGCACTGAGCATGTTAGCTGGGCTTTCTCTGGGCCGATGCCCAGTCTTACTATCTGCTCTGCCAAGCCTCTGAGGCATTGTTTCCCTCATTTTTAGTCACGCACACACTTCAATGAGATGAAATCTGTGTCACACTGAGGGTGAACAAAATTCCTGTTAACATATTTAAGAGTAATATCTTCCTTGTCATGGCACATCTTGTATCTCTTACATCTGAAGAATATTGATTTGATATCCGTTTTGACCTCAGCTATCTTGACAAAGGCAATATCACATGTCATGTGCGGAGTATAATGATAACATGTGCTACTTCTGTGCCCCTGAGAGCTTCAGGTTGAACTGACAACTCAATATCCAAAATTATATTAAGTATGAAGATGCTCTAAAATCCAAGTCATGCAACAAATATTCCACACAATGTGTGAATATACTGGAGTATGAAAAACGAAATCCAAAAATAGCAACTGTCCAAAGTATAAACTCGCATCTAATAACTATATCAAATCATCTAACTGTGCAAAGCCTCAGTGCTCTCATGCAAACATTTCATTATTTGAACAGGGATTCCCAAACAAGCAAACCTTCATATTTCTCCACTCCAGAGCCAGCACACTTGTTTGTGTTTAAGCTTTGACCAGCGCACTGACAAGCTAATACAGATTGCTATATCATCCTGTAAATAATTAGATTGAGTTTTTGTTTAAAAACAAAGACTGAGGCTTTTATGTTCTTT
>JAGFBZ010001493.1:0-78096 GCA_018398805.1 Hirundichthys speculiger
AGCCGCCGATGAATGATATATAACGGGGCTCGGAGCTGTTTTGCTCCTGGAGCTGTTCACACCTGTAAACGTACGTCGTCATAAATTTGATGAACTGTCAATGAAAAGGCGTCGTTGCACTTCTGCGTTTAATCTCACCAGTTAAAAACAATCATTACTGTGAAAAGAAAAGCGTTCCTCCTCTGCTCTCTGTCCTCAAGCTGTCCCTTTTCCTATTTTTCTTTCCACCCAGTTGCTGATGCCACTCTTTCCCTCTTTCCAGTCGTACACGGCCCCTGGGGTTTTCTTTATGCGCACGTGTGTGTGTGTGTGTGTGTGTGTGTTTTCTGTGTGCTAATTGACCTTGCGGGGGGGCTGCATTGATTGCCTCATCTTCTCTGATAGATTATAGGGCTGTTAATGTGGTGGGGAGATGGCAGCGTGGTGGGGCACAGCTGTTGTCACACACACACAGCTGGACACCCCCCCCCCCCACGCCCGAGACCTCCACAGTTATTATTTCTGTTGTTCAGACGCTGGAAGGTGCATTGCAGAGCGCCGATTGTAGGATGTGATCACACCCCCAGCAGGTGACCGTGTTTGCTTTTGCTTTGGTTTGTGGACCGGCTTCCACTAATTGAAACTCTAATATGTTCTGTTTATTAGAGTAAACAACACGCTGCCAATTCTCCCCCCCCCCCCACATATTCAGAAATCAAGTGGCGTCATTTTCAGCATCTGAGTCTGACAGTCAAAGAGCGAACTGTCCCGTCAGATTCTTGTGGAAACACGTGAAACAGGAAGTAGCATCTCAGTCGTAGCGGCTCTTTTCTTGCAGAAGGACTGCAGATGTGAACCGATCCATCAGAGGTTTGTCAAAAATAAACGTAGCGCTGACATATCCAGCATTTTGTTGGAGCATGTAATAACTGGGATTGTTTTAGTGCACATCAAAATATCACAGAGGCCAGTGTGACAAATGAGGCTGATAATTATATGGACTGACTGGAAACTGGAAAATGAAAAGAAAACACTGTGTTGGCTCCTTAACGTGTTATTACTTACTCAGATTCAGGAAGGCTTGTCTCCAAACCATCTGAAGAAGGCCAAGCTGATGTTCTTCTACACTCGCTACCCTTCATCCAACATGCTCAAAATGTTCTTCTCTGATGTCAAGGTAAGTCTAATCCCCTGCTCTCGTTTTAAACCGATCCGATTTTCCTGGGAAGGTTTCAAATTCAACAACAGCAGATTCGGTCGGTAGTTTCAACTGAGAGCACGGCAGGAACGTGTGACTCACGCGCCGACGTGAGAGGTCAGGCGGAAATGAGAAGCGGCGCCGTCACTGAGGTCGAACGCAGACGGAGAATCGGTTCTCCAAAAAGCCTCATCAGGTTGTTTTTCTGGTGACAGATGGGCGAGATGAACAAACAGGTATGCACTTTTAGCGGGGGAGCGTTCGGTTGCAGCTGGGTTTTTTTTATCGTCCTTTATTACGGCTAACTTGCGCTGCCAGGTCGTGTACCAATCTGTAACTTTTGTGCGTTTTGCTGTCATTTATTATTCAGTTTTGTTACTTAATTACTCTCTATATTTTAGTGTGTGTGAGAGAGAGACGAGACCCCGCAGCGCAGATGGGTGCTCCAGTCTGTCACATCTTTGTAGCATAATTAGAGTTTCTGGCCTTAATAGGCTTTTCCTTTTTTTTTTTTTTTTTGGATGAAGGGGGGGGGGGGGACTTTCCCTCTTCCTCACACATATTCTGCTGGATTCCCTCCCCCAACAAACACCCACCGCGCACGACCCGAACCTTTGTGCTTCATTCATCCACAACAACATACATATACATTAATGGGTTCCTTCTCACCAACATCACTAATAAACCCAGAGTTCATCTCAGCTACTTTATCAGGAATAAAAGACGGAGAAACAGACTGAATAAAATACTAATAATGAACACTGAACGACAAAAACGGCAAGAGAAGATTAAAAAAAAAAAAAAAGATGAAGTCTGTGCATGTGATGGCGTGTTTGGGGACAGGGGGGAAGGTGGGGGGGGGTTGCAAACAAATAAAAGGGATGACAACAGAACAACAGCTTTAAAACAAAGGCACTGATTGTTTTATGTTTACAAGCTGCTCCTGGTTTTGCGAAGGAGCATACGGCTCCTCGACAGATTCAGGACGCTGTATTCAAATGAGCAGCCACACACACACACACACGCACACACATACACACACACACACACCACCTGCCCTTTGGCTCATATCTGTGTTGACCACTTCCTTGTGGCAGTGCCACATCCTCATCGGCTGCCATGGCAACAACGGTCGCTGGGACACGAGGTTGCCAGGCAAACACAGGGTTGCTAAGCTCACCTACTGTCAGAGAGAGAGTCTGGTCTGCGTCTGACTGGGAGATTATTAAGAGGTGACTGAACATTTATACGCACAAACACGACATGAAGAGTTTTCGTCAAGCAGAGGTTTGACAATAAAGTTTTAAAACTTTTGAATTTCTGTCAGATCTTTATGAAATAAAAACTCGTCACACCTGAGAAATCCTGACAAGCCACTAAATCAGAGCTACAGTCATGGAAAAAATTATTAGACCACCCTTGTTTTCTTCAGTTTCTTGTTCATTTTAATGCCTGGTACAACTAAAGGTACATTTGTTTGGACAAACATAACGATAACCACAAAGATTGCTCATAAGAGTTTTATTTAAGAGCTGATATCTTACCATTTTCCATGGTTTTCTTGATTATAACCTAAATCACTTAAGTTTTTACATCAATAGCTATGGCGTTGTACTGCCAAAAACACTGCTTTTATGCATTCAGTGTTTTCTTTTCTGTCTGTTTTAGTCACATGATGACGTTTAGTGGTACCAGGTATTAAAATGAACAAGAAAGTGAAGAAAAAATGGTGGTCTAATAATTTTTTCCATGACTGTATGTTTAACTGTAGATGTTTAAAATCATTTCATCACTGTAGTAAACACGTCACCTTTAAACTAATCAAACACAAACTCAAGCAAATGTGCCTGAATTGACGGTTAGGGTTTAACGGGGCTTTGTGGCCACGCCTCTTTCTCTTCCTCCAGTTGTTCCGGTAGAAGCAGATCTGTTCCTCAGCTGGACTGAGATTTCACGTGAGGTTGAGCGTGTTTTGTTCTCACCCCAGATCGGCTTTCCGAGTCAGTCGCTTCAAAACCGGAAGTTTACGTGACGTGAAACCGGCTCCACCCGCAGAAGTCGCAGCCGGGCTCGACCGGTGCTGCCACCCGGTGGACGCCATCTTCGCTGTACTGCTCTCCGAAGCAGAAAAACTCTGACGTAACGACTGAGTAGAGAGGTCGAGATACAAAAAGTTCGCTGTTGAAACGAGAAAACACCTTTGATGGCCTTTCGTTTTTTTTTTTTTTTTGGGGGGGGGGGGGCATGTAACCCCAGGGATCATGCTTTTTTTTTTTTTTTTTTTTTGCCATACTGGAGTAAAGTGTAATTGCACATATACTCCAGTAGGGGGCAGTGGTGCTCTCATAGTCGCAGTGTGCGCAGGGAGTGTTAGCTATATTACGTCGTTTTTTTTGTTTTTTGTTTTTTTTTTGCACGGACATGCACGCACACAGCACAGAGCAGGAGATATGAAGTGAACAAACCCTCAAGAGACACTACGGAAAAATATTTAACACAGATGAAAAGAAAGACGGAGAGAGACGGAGATAATGAGACAAACGAAAGTCAGTAGAAACTTAAGACGAGAAAATCTGACGATGCTGATGTAGCGCTTAGCTTCACTGTGACTACGGTGGATTGATGCACTTTAAATCTTTACAGACTAAAAAACAATTTTAATAAAGTTATTTTTTGTTACAAAATGATCTATATTTATTTCTTTTTTGTTTCCATTCATGTTAATAGGGATACAGTGTTATAGAAAGGTGCACTTATAACAGTTTTATAGACAAATGATACGATTATAGTCACGGTGGGGGTGGATGAGGATGGGGGGGGGGGTGAAATGTTTTATTCTTCCTGTGCTAATCCAACATGTAGCATAAAAGCAACATACAAACAGTGCAAACATGGGGGCCAGACTTCAGTTCTGAGGGACTGAAGTCCTCACAGACCCTCCACAGGTTTTCTAGAAAGTGGTGCATGTGTCCAAATCATTAGAAAAATTACAAAAAAGCTCAAACTTTTTATATTAAAAATATCAATGCAGAACCTCAAAGACTAAATAAATGATTTATTGTTAGCATATGTTTGTCCCAAAACACACCAGTACAGATTTTAAAGAGCTTTGCCTCAGGAGCGAAATAAAAATGTTTCAAATATATGTTTTGACACTTATAATGCTTTATGATGAGCTTACATTTTAATTATCATAACATAAAATGATTAATATCTGTGTTGCCAAATTAAATCTGGCTTTGAGGTTTATTTTGGCAAATGAACAAATTAGAACTGAAGCTCTCAGTTTCATGTGTTTATCGACTGAAGAGCGATATTAGCTTTTGAAATTAATCTCGCCTCCAATCTGTCAGTTTATCCTCAAACTGATATTCAATTAATCTCGCCAATCTCAG
Organism: Hirundichthys speculiger; assembly: GCA_018398805.1. NCBI lineage: Eukaryota > Metazoa > Chordata > Actinopteri > Beloniformes > Exocoetidae > Hirundichthys > Hirundichthys speculiger. The sequence goes on from JAGFBZ010001493.1 coordinate 4,573, forward strand.
CAAACATGGATTTAGATTAGGAGATAATTGAAAAAGCCTCGGTCGGCCACTTAACTGAGCAGATGAACCGACAGCAACGATGCTCGGCTGCAGCCGAAGCCACAAACGGGGAGATTTACGGGACAAACGTCTCCGTGGAGGAATTTATCAGAATAAAGGTTAGTGGCAGGAGGCAAAGAAAATTTATCAAGAATTTTTTTTTTTTTTTTTTAGCAAAAGATTGCTAACCAGATAAAAATGTAAAATTTCAGAGCTCAACTGAGCAGCAACATAACACGCTACCAGAACTACATCCAGATTTACCATTCTCTTATTATTATTATTAAGTAGCTGGATCGTTAAACAGATCTAAAGTTTCCATATTCAGATGTGGATGAACATATATACGAACATGCAACCAAATTAATAGCACAGACCGCTACATTAGCCTTTCTGCAACAGTAGCATGTTTTCCGTGACTACAGGAAGTGTCTTCTGACGTGGTTGTGTAACGTCAGCGCGTCTATGACTCACTAATGATACTTTATTTTATTGAGGCTAACGTTATATCAGGATGGTTACTAGGAACATTTCGTTTCACAGGATTATTTATGCTCTGAATTCATATTTAATATCAATAAGTAATGGTTTATAGTAAATTTGAGCTTTAATTGAGTCGTAATCCTGCTTAATCCAGCATATCTACGAGTGGGAGATATTAGTTTGCTTCATAAAGGAGTGAATCATGGATAATCCTGTTTGTGATGAGGGAGGCTGTTCTTTTCAAGACTCGGAGATCAAGAGCATCCTGTTGCTGTCTGTCTGTGTGTGTTGTCCTGTTTCATTGTCCCGCCGCATTCATTAACCTCATCATTACCATATTTTCTAAAATCCGGGTCAGTGTCTCTCTTTCTCTTTTTCTCTCGCCCTCTCTCTTACGACCCCCCCCCCCCCGTGCACCCCTCCTTCGCGGGGAACAATAAGTAGCATGTGTTAGAAGGATCAGGGAGATTCACTGTAAGGGAATTAGGTCCCCAAATGGATTCCCCTAATTGGACTTGAATGGACTTGGTCTATGGGAAACTGGTTCTTAAAGATGAGCCTCTTACGCACAATGGCCCGGTCCCTCAGTGTGGGAAGTGGGTTGAGCTGACAACTGTTTTAGACACACACATGAGCAAGCACACGCATACACATGCACACAAGGAATCTTAATTGCGCGGTGAAACCTCTTGCCTTCTGACCAGACAGTCATACATGTGAGCACGACACGCTGAGGTTGTTGATGTCTCGCCTTGAGAGAGTCAGCGAGAGTAATTAAGACCTCATTAAGACTGGAGGAGGATTAATTAGACGCTCGCTGGCTCGGGGAGCTCCTAGCTCACACATGCGCGCACCGAGCACGAAGACGCGGCGGATTCATCACCGAGAGCTGTGAAGACATTTGCCTTAAGAGGCTGAAATGACGACTGGCGCGACCGTCTCAGCGGGAATCAATTAGCGTCCAACCCGCCGCTTCGCCCGTCCTGTCAATTAGTTGCACAAAGAATTACACGGCCAATTTGGCAACATCGGGAGATAAACAGCAACAGCCTGTCGATACCAATATTAACTGAACTGGAGTTTGTGTTTGATTCACGTGAAGAAGCGTGCAGAAATGCTATTTTAAATCACTGAGACGTCAAAATTAGACACAAGTCTGGACATGAAAAGGAGCGCTGGATGCCGGCAGCTCCTCAAGTACACCAGACCAATAAAGATCAATAAAGTATATTTGAATTTGAATTTAAAAAAGTCTAATATTACTTTTAAGTGCCACGTCATCACGAATGAGGGATCCTGTGAGCAGGTCCTGCAGTCGTTCAGTCTGGGAACGAGCCAAAGAACCATCATTAGTGACAGTTCCTGAACGTCGGCTCCTCCAGGACCGACTGAAACCTTCTTCTGCACTTCAGCTCCTCCGTTTCTGTCGACTCTGCACATTCACACGGCAAACTAGAAAATCTGCAGAGATACGAGGATTCTAGTCGAAGTGTGCAGATTCTTAAAGGATGAGAGCGTTTGTCTTTCCGTTGTGGCCTGGAGGATGGGGGGGGGGGGGGGGGGGGGGGGGGAGTCACGACACCCTGACACTCTTTCTTTCCCCTCTTTTCATTGTCAACAGAAAATGGCATTCCTCGAACTCAGCGCTTTGCTTTCTCACTACTTCCATTATCTTTCTGTCTTTTGTCTTTTTTGGTTCCTCTTGATTGTGACGGCTGGAACCGGAGTGAGCGTAGATCAGAGAGCAGTTGGTGGGTGCGTTCAGTAGCGTAGAGCCGATGCAGCCTTGAGGGCTGTTTTGGTGCTCACCAGGTGTCAATTAAAGTTAAAAAAAAAAAAAAGAAGAAGAAGAGCAAGGACTTGAGTTGATCTTTATTATCTCCACCAACAGAGAGTTGCACTCAGAGTAGCACAGCAACACTGAGCACTTTTTAAACTGGTCAAAATGCCTGGAAAGACCTGCAAACATCTGCATTTTTAGTGCAGCGGGACACAGTTTAATCAGCCCTGCGTCACATTACTCTGAAGTAGTTGAGGGGGGGTTTGATGACTCTGGCTCTGATCTGCATTAATCTGGATCTGGATCACAACACACAGGTACACGTAGCGCTGGGCGATATGGAAAAAATCATATATCACGATATGGACTATTTTATATCACGATAATGATATATATCACGATATACCATAATAAAGTATGTTTTTAGTTATTCTCTGAAAAGTTTGACAAAAATTTCATTGCTTACTTTTCAACTTTATCTTGAAAGGACATTTAGCTGAACTGTCACAAACATACATTTTAGTGCAGCAAAAACAGGTAGGTACAGAGGTACAGTAGCTTTCACATTTTTTTTAAAGTGCACAACAGTTTCTGAGAGGAAAAACACATTTTTGCACTGAAGTTCAGCTATAAAAAAATAAACACAAATTATTTTTCAACTTTCTGAAATCTGTAACCTTGTAGTGCAAAGTTTGCAAACCAATATAAAGTGTCTAAAGTAAACATCAGGGTTGAAGAGAACTCTGTTTAAGGCATTAACCATGAATAAAAGTGCAAACATAAAAGGCTACTTTGTAGAAGTAGATATGATTCTATCAAATTTATCGTTGCAGGTTATTTAATTACATATTTGCTGTAATAATTGATAAAATTAGGTTAGAAACGATAGAAGAGAAATGGCACAATACACACTTTTCTATACGATATGTATCGTCATATCGCCCAGAACTATGTGAGCGCTGAAAAGCAGCACAAGTCTGAAAGGGGCGTGAAGAGAACTTTCAGGTGAGTTTTCTGTCAATCACACTTCACACAAAACAAAAAAAACTAAACCATGAGAAAACCCCCAGAACATTGCGTTTGTTCTTTTTGGGAAGTGATGAAGGTGATGCGAGCGCACGAGCCGTCTGCACGTCTGTGACGTGACACTGTTTGTTTTCAGAGATGTGCAGCTGACATCTTGAGTGCGTTAACTGCTGACTTATCAAGTTCTCCTCATGTCTTTTGTGGGTCAAAACACCCCCCTGTTTACACACACAATCACTTTCCCCTGCTGTCGCTCCCTTTTGTAAAACCAGTTCCTCTTCCTCCTCCAGCCCCCCCCCCCCACACACCCCCCACTCCCCCCACACACACACACACACCCCCACACACAAACACAGTTATGCTCCATTATGTCACCCCCTCTGATGCTCCTGAAAATATCTCTTCCCTCTCCGTCCCCCTCTCGTCTCTCATCCCCCCCCACCATTCATCCCTCTCTGCTGTACCCCCCCCCCCCCCACACACACACACACACACACACACACACCTCACTCGTGTGAGACAATGTCTTGTAACAATACAGAGCTTAATCTCCGTGTCAAAGCCGTTTTTCCACTTCTCCGAACACAGACACAAACACACACACTTTCACTGGGCAGACAGTTTGGTTTTTATGTTTGTTTTTAACTCCTTTAACTTCTCTGGGACAGATGAAAACAGAAAGCCATGTAGATGATCTCACACGCAGACTGTTTACGTAAATTCCAGATGTTACACCAGCCACGATGAAAACTGAGATAAACTGAGAATATGTTGCTTTTGATCCAGAAATGATGTCATATATGTCAACGGCATTTCTGAAGCTGGACACCGTTCATTTTTAAACGCTTGCTTGATTAAAGAAGTTCAGATAGCTCATTAAATATGTGATCAGAAAGTTTTCTAGCTGAACTGGTTCACGAGGAAATGACACGTGTAAGTTGCAGCGCCCCCTATGGACGCTATTCCATAAAATTTAGAGCGCTAACAAACAACGACCTGCAGATGCCAAAAACCAAGTTTCAGTAACTTTCGACCAGTTTGGTGTGGTGACCTTTCATCAGCGAGGTCAGTAGATCAAGCTTTCCAACTTTTATGAAGAATAATATAATAATAATAATGACCTTTACAAAGACGGCAGGCATCTAAATCTTTCTAATGTTTATGTAAATATATTTAGAAGAACAAGTTGTGACAGTAGTTTAACTTAAAGCAGCATAACAATACGTGACTAGATTGTTCATTGATCAGGGGCTTTTCTAGAGCAGTGGTTCTCAACTGGTTTGGCTTCAGGACCCACCATCACCCTTAATGACAAGCCACGACCCAAATCAAGGAAAATTTCCAACTTCTTAAATTTATTGAATGAAAAGATTGTGCAGTTTGAATCGGAGATAGTAGAATAGAATATCACAGAATGCCAACACCAACAAAAATAAATTTATTGGTCAACTTCAAGTGGGAAATATTCCCTTTGATGCTCAATTAGCTGCATTTTAATTAAATCCAAAACACTTCACTTCAGTAACTTCAGCCTTTTTTAACAGACTCAACATGCACAAACATGAAATAAAAAAGTGCAACCACTGACCAGTAGTTTAAAAAAGAACTCAAATATGTAACATTTGCTGAGTACCCACTTCCTGAATAGATAATTTCCTATTAAAACTATCTAGTCACTTATTTAAACATTAATCATAAGGCTGACATAACAAACAGAACATTTCAGTAACAGCCATTTTTAAGACTCAACAGTGCTTTTATGCACAAACATGAAATAAAACAGTGCAACCATTGAGCAGTAGTTTCAAAAAGAACTCAAATATGTAACATTTGCTGAGTACCCACTTCCTGAATAGATAATTTCCTATTAAAACTATCTAGTCACTTATTTAAACATTAATCATAAGGCTGACATAACAAACAGAACATTTCAGTAACAGCCATTTTTAAGACTCAACAGTGCTTTTATGCACAAACATGAAATAAAACAGTGCAACCACTGAGCAGTAGTTTCCAAAAGAACTCAAAATATATAGTTTTAGCTGAATAACCACTCACTGACCTTTGTCTTCAAGATAAGAAAATCCATATCTCATATATTCTTCGTTGTATCTGTGTTTCACCTGCTCAACATATGTAAACAAACGTTGCAGGTCTTTTTCTATGGTGTGAACTGGCGGGTGTCAACTTGCATTACAGGGCATTATCGCCATCAACTGTTAAGGAGTATGAATGACACCCATTTTTTTTTTTTTTTGCATTTCCTTCCCCAGGCAAAAGCCCACGACCCACTGAAAACGGGTCTGCGACCCACTTTTGGGTCGCAGACCCACCACTTGAGAACCACTGTTCTAGAGATTCTCCAGGTTGTGTGATATTTTCTCAGTTATTTCCCTCCAACTGTCAGTGCTTTAGTAGATAAGAGTGTACAGATAAAGGTAATTTAAACCAATGAGTGCAAACAGTCTGCTGTTGTTTTGGATCATTTTAGCAGTTCGAAGTATTTCAATATTTCATCCATGTTCTTCATTTAGATTAATTTCGAGACACAAACTCCTCATATGTGAAACTCTTTTCTATATTATTTTGTCACGGCACAGTTTGTTTGTTTGTTTTGGGTTGTTTTTTTTGTTTGTTTTACAAGGGTATAAGGAAATTATTTGCATGTAAAATCCACACTCCAAAACAAAAAGCAAATCCCCATGTTTACGATGTCTCTTAATCAGGGAGATCAGTCACACAGGAGCCCGATTCAAGGCAAATCTGACGACATGCCGCCATGCAAATGACTTCCAGAGCAAACATCAGGTTGTGATATGATACACGACACGGAGCGGACATTAAAATCTGTTCAGAAGACGTGAGCTCTAATAACCCTGCAGCGTTCATCACAACTCTTAAACCACCGAACGTCAGGATCTGATGTTCAGAGAAGGAACTTCCATGACTCCTTCATGAGGTGAAGCTCAAAAAGCTCCTGTGGTCCACAGTCAGAAACTACGGCACACATGAGACTGGGGGAAATTTTAATTTTTTTCCATTAGAAATTTGTTTATACATTCTCTTAGAACTGACTCTAAACTCTAAATCGTGCGCGCATCTCTTTCAGACGTTAAACTCTACAACAGACCGTGTGTGACAGCAGTCCGATGACGTAAACGCCTGCGTGATTGATTTTACTCCACAGTTCAACCGCTGCATCACCTCCCAGCTGATCAAGTGGTTCAGCAACTTCAGGGAGTTCTACTACATCCAGATGGAGAAGTTTGCCCGCCAGGCCATCAACGAGGGGGTGACCGCCGCCGAGGAGCTGACGGTGGGCCGCGACGCAGAACTCTTCAGGGCGCTCAACATGCACTACAACAAGGCCAACGACTTTGAGGTACGTTAGACGTCCCTACTGATGCTTATTCATACTTTTATTCATACTTGTCTCTATAATTTGGAACAAAAGTTTTAGGTGAGATGTGTTAAATCAAATTAACTGATTTTATTCCTTTTTACTGAGTTAAATGAGTTGATGTGTGAGTCATAGTGGAGATGTTCCTGTGGGGTTGTTCATCATTTTTAATGTCAGAAATTAATATCACCAGTTTATAAAAGACACTTGGTGTTTTTATAATGAGCGCTGCGCCTCCACTTGACGAGACTGAGCCAGCTGGGTCAGAGCTGGGAGGCTGCGATGAAAATGTAGCGGCGCTGCTTCAGGTTGGTGCCGTGTCCCGTCTGCAGGTGTTTCAGGATGTTTATGGCGCCATTTCTTCTACTGTCATATTAACAGCACTGGGTTGGTGTGAGATTACGAGTTTACCCCGAAGGTTTTGAGGTTTCACGTGACAGTTGCGCGGGGGTCTCCTCATTCAGAGTTGCATACAGTGATCCCTTATTTTTCGCGGTTAACGGGGAACGGCGCCCCTCCATGAAAATCAAAATCCGCGAACTGGAGCCGGAGCCCCCCGAGCCTCAATAATGTGTTTAAAATATGTTTAAAAATAGCAAAAAAGTAGCGAAACAAGACAAAGGCTCAACTGTGGTCTTTCTGTTTCCTTCACAGCCTCTGGTCTCTGAACCGTAGTAAACAAACCGCTGGTATTGTGCTATTTTTGGCTCGTAATTAGCGGCTAACACGCTAACAACAACAAAACAAAAAGTCCGGTTTTCTCTGCATAGAACGAGCACTTTATTCACTTTATTCTGGCACTGCAGGAACTTGTAACATCACACAGGTTGTATTGTTGGGCTCCTGTCGGTTTACAGAGAGTTAGTGCGTTTACATGGGAAGTTTAATTCCTCTTTAATTCAGAATTAAAGTTAAATCTGAATAAAAGTTACCATGTAAACACCTAATTCCATATGAAAATGTCAATTCCAAATTAAACTTAATTCCGAAGTAAGTGGCTGGTTTATTCCCATTTTAATTCCGCGGTCATGTTTACACTCATTTCTGTTTAAATTAATTCCCGTCTTTCTGCGCATGCTAGTTCTCTTGCCCGTCTGTCGCGATGACGCTTATATTCCACGCTGGGCTTGTTTTCAAAACAAAGTTTTAAAATGGCAGCACGCAGTAAACGGTGGTCAAGAGCAGAGACGATTTATTTAATAAATAGCTTGGAGGAACTGGAAATAATTAAAAGAACAGATGGCAGGAAACATAAAAATTGTGAGCTTTTCAAAGTTGTAGCGGCCAGGTTAAATCAAGGAGGTTTCGCAGATAGAGACGCCACCCAGGTCAAAAATAAGTGGAATGTTGTTGCTAACCGAGTTAGCTAAGTTTGTTTTCTTCCGGTAGATGTAAAGACGTCCCCCCCCCCCCCCCCCATCCAATCAGAATCCTTCCCAACCCCCAGACCTAAAGCGGAGTTGGATAAAGCCAAAAAAACGTGTTTTCCATGTAAACCTCAATTCGGAATTACTATTTCCATGTAAACTCGAAGGAAAATAGTTTAATTCGGAATTATTTAATGCGGAATTATTAATTCCGAATTAAAAAACATCATGTAACCGCAGCCACTGTAAATCTATACACGCTGGGCTGCTGTTTATGCTCACTCCACTTTTTATCTAACCCTGTTTTTTGTTCTGCCATCCCATGACACACACACACTACATTACCCATAAGGCCACACCATTACCCATAAGGCCTCCTTCTTAAAGGGGCCAGGCTGGCTCACAGCATTTCTTTGCAGTGAGAGAACGCGCACAACATCCTGTGATGTTTCCGCAATTAAAATTTTTTTTTTTTATTATATTATATATTTCTGAAAAATCCGCAAATAATTAAAACAGCAGAACTTAAAGCGCGAATTGGCGAGGGATCACTGTATTATTTTGAATTATATTGACTGCTGCTGCCGTCATTAAAAGAAACAGATGAACACTATGACTCCTTTAAGCCTCTGTGACAGTGTTGTCGTACCCCGGCGCCTTAATGCCCCCCCCCCGCTTGACCCCGCGCCCCCAAAGCTGTGAACCTACGGAACTACGCTGTATGGTATTATCCCAAAGCAAATCACAATGCTTCGGCATAAATTAACGTCACTCTCATGAAGTTTAACAACGTGAGCCCACGCTGTTGAACATCTCAGCCATTCAGCCACGACCGACCGCTTACGCACGCTCCGTCATCGTTTGAAATAAAGCTACATAAAGTTAAAAATGACCAGTACTTGGTCCTCATCCCTGCAAGATTATTTACAATATTTCAGACTTGACAAGTTTATTTTAACCCGTGCACAGTCCCCATTCGGGATTATGACACCCATAATCCCCGGTGGTTTCCGAGTTAGATTTTAAAGCTGTATGAAACACAGCTCACGCTAACGTCCTCTACCAAGTCAGCTGTTCTGAGCTCAACAGTCACCTCAACAATTCTGCTGAGGTGTGGATGTCACAGTACGCGCGCGTGTTTGTGCGAGTTCGATGAGGCGAAAGAGGACGCCGCTCCAGGCGCCGGCGTCCTTGTCAAAGCGATTTGCAGGAGTCACAGTCTCTCCCTCACTTCTTGCCTCTAAATATTGGTCCAAGGGGACCTGAGGGCCCTTAAACCGTCCAACTTAACATCAGCAGCATTTAGACGTCCATTAGCGCACACCTTCCCGCTGACACACGCACTTGTCTTTTCTGCTCAGGGAGATGATTGTTGAAGCTTAAACGCGTAAAAGGGGAAGATCTGCAGTTTCGACGCACCCACGCGGACTAAAGGTCTTCCTGGTCGGGGGGGGAACAAATAGTAAATGATTTGCATGCTTTGCATAGCACGAGCCAGGTAGATTTTTTCGCGGGTGTGTATGTAAAAAAGCACGTTCGAGGAACGGGCTCGCACATGCAAATCATTAGCGTGCGTTTATTTTGGCCTGTTGTCAGGAGGGTTATTTTTAGGTGCAGATTCAGACTCTTTTACAGTCCGAAACCTCTAAATCAGCCTTTCAACTGGGGTGTCGTCAAAAAAAATGACCTATTCTGACATTTCATATACAGTGGTGCCTCTACTTACGAACGTTTCTACATACGAAATTTAAGGGAAAATATTGCCTCTTGTTACGAAAGAAATTTCAGGATACGAAAGGCAAAAATACAGTAGCGCTGCTACTCGCAGCTCCCAGAGTTTACCGAACGTAAACATAGCTGTCGGCTCTGTATCTCGGTTTGAAAGAGGTGCGTCCGAGCTGCTCTGCCATTGGCTATCGCTTAGCATCTTCCTGGCATCCCATTGGCTAGGAGGGCCCCTTGTCTGTATGAGCGTAACCCAGCAACCCAGGTAAAGAAACCATTTTTACCTCCGGCAAGGAGGTTATGTTTTTGCCAGCGTTTACTGTCTGTTTGTCTGTCTGTGTTCAAGATAATTAAAAAAGTTATGGATGAAATAGTTTGATGAAATTTTCAGGAGTTGTCAGAAATGTGAAAAGGAAGAACTGATTTCATTTTGGGTGTGATCCAGAAGAAATCCTGGATTCTGGATCACTTTCAAATTTTCTATAATTGTTACATTTAGTGGAGGTCTGTGCTCTCTGAGAGCTTTTCTAGTTCTAACATGTATTTCTTACAGGTTTTTATGTCATTTCATGTATTATTTATCATTTATAAAAAAAAATAACTCGCAGCCGGTTGTGAAGCGGCTGGGATGAGAATCAGCACCTCCAAATCCGAGACCATGGTCCTCAGCCGGAAAAGGGTGGAGTGCCTTCTCCGGGTTGGGGATGAGGTCCTTCCCCAAGTGGAGGAGTTTAAGTATCTCGGGATCTTGTTCACGAGTGAGGGAAGGATGGAGCGGGAGATCGACAGACGGATCGGTGCGGCATCTGCAGTGATGCGGGTGCTGCACCGGTCTGTTGTGGTGAAGAGGGAGCTGAGTCGGAAGGCGAAGCTCTCGATTTACTGGTCGATCTACGTTCCTACCCTCACCTATGGTCATGAGCTTTGGGTAGTGACCGAAAGAACAAGATCGCGGATACAAGCGGCGAAATGAGCTTCCTTCGCAGGGTGGCCGGGCTCTCCCTTAGAGATAGGGTGAGAAGCTCGGTCATCCGGGAGGGGCTCAGAGTAGAACCGCTGCTCCTCCGCATCGAGAGGAGCCAGTTGAGGTGGCTCGGGCATCTGGTTAGGATGCCTCCTGGACGCCTCCCTGGTGAGGTGTTCCGGGCACGGCCCACTGGGAGGAGACCCCGGGGAAGACCCAGGACACGCTGGAGGGACTATGTCTCTCGGCTGGCCTGGGAACGCCTCGGGATCCCCCCAGAGGAGCTGGAAGAAGTGGCTGGGGAGAGGGGGGTCTGGGCCTCCTTACTCCGGCTGATGCCCCCGCGACCCGACCTCGGATAAGCGGAAGAAGACGTACGTACGTACGTACGTACGTACGTAAAAAAAAATAATGTTAGAATTTTCGGGGGCTTGTAACAGATTAGGGCATTTACATGGAAAACACGTCTCTACTTAAGACATTTTCAGGTTACGAAACTACTTCCAGAACCAATTAATTTCGTAAGTAGAGGTAGAACTGTATAAATATATGAATGCATACCTAAATACATACTTTTTGCCTACGAATGAACGAATAAATAAATAAGATACATAATTAGACATGAAATGAATAATAAAAATATGTCTCACATGCCCATTTCCCAATGTTAACAACGTCAGTACGGGGTCAGCGTAAGGTCAACGTGACTGCCCAGTTAGCTTACGTCTTAATATCATTTAACCAGATAGCAAAGAGAACTTTTTAGCAGCATCATGGATCTTTTCTAAAAAGAAAAGCCCCACAGGAACGGAACATCACAGAGGAGCCGACTTCTTCATCAAGCCTTCATCCACCAGCTCTGAATCTGCTCCATAGGTACCAAAGCTAGCTGCTAGCGATAAGGCTAAAAAGAGGCAATACAAGGATGATGGATGGAAGCAAGCACATCACGGATGAAAAGAAGCTTTCCTGCTGAGGCCTACTCTGGTGCAGTTATCCTGTTCAGGTTATTTAAACTAAATAAACGGGACGTATGCATTTACAGTCGGAGCGATGCAGTGTGGCTTTGGATTATATTTTACTCTGGGGTGTCGTGAGATTTTATTCACTTTTGAAAGGTGTCGTGACTGAAAAAAGGTTGAGAAAGGCTGCTCTAAATTATGAAAGCTCTCAAACTTTAGCGCCAACTTCATTTTTGTGCAGATACGTCATCTTGCAGACAAGTTAAGAGTTAAGAATCAGTTAACAAGCCGTTCTCAAAACGTGATAATGCATCTGATGAACCTTCAAAAACTGGATCTTTACCTGGAGAACGTGCCAAAGGGGAGAAAGGTGGAAACATAAAAGTTAGTTAAAGTTACTCTGTGGTGCTAAAAAATATAATCTTGAATCAAAAGATGCTCGTGAGGACGTTTGAAAAGGGCGGCACGTGTTCAATAAAGTGAAAGAAGAAGTCGCTCGTCTCCTACTTTGTCCCCCTTATCTCCTGCCGCCTCCTCTCCCTTCACCTCCCTTCTTCCCTTCATCCGTCCGCCCTGAGGGAACATTACCGGCTAGGGAACTTCTCCCTCTCTCCTTCTCTTTCCTCCCTCCATCTCTCTCTCCCCCTCCGTCAAACTCAGAGGCGTGAAACTGGAACCACGGCCGATTCAGCAAGTCTCCTGACGTACACGCACACACACACACACACACACACACACAGAAGTCTTCTTTTGCCAAATTTAGCATCATCAGAGTTCCACCTTGGTTTGTCCCTCATCACACCTCTCCCTCCCCCTCCTCCTCCTCTCCTTCCTCCTCTTTTTGCGCTTTCCTTGCTATCCTTCCTCACGTGTGTCCTCTATCATTATGTACTCTTGGTCACCTTCTTTTTTTCATTTGCCTTTGTTCCCTCCATTCTTTCTCTCCCCTGTCACCACTTCTTTCTTTCTTATTAGCTTCTTTTTTTCACATCCCACACTTTTCCTCCTCTGCTTTTCAACAAATTGATCTACTTTTGGTCTCCGTATTCCCGCTGCACCGTCGTCTCAGTCTTTTCACCTTTACAGCGGCAGGCAGGTGGATGTTCGGTGACTTCGGTTTAAGTGTTCTGACTGGGAATAATGAAGACAGTAAAGGCTGATATCATTTCTAAACATCAGAAAGTTGGAGATCACACCTTTAGGATTTTAAGTTTTTTTTTTTTTTTTTTTTTTAAACCAGTGAGCTTCTGAGGATCATTCGGCTGCTGTAGTGTGAGTTTTGGGATGAACGTCGTATCTGTGCAGATACGAAAGTCAGAAAAAGGTTTCGACCTTCTTTTCAGCAAGATTGCTTTTATTTTTAAGCTTTTTAATCTCATTTAAAATGTTTGACCACTGGTTCATCTTCACTTTTCTACCTTTTGAAGATCAATGCTATCAATATCTATATTCCTGGTTAAGTCAGACCTGAAGCTTTAAAGATTATAAAGTGTTTTCTTCTTCTTACAGGTTGAGAGAACATTAATAAACAATTACTGCCAGCATTTTAAATAGTTGATGCTTTGGAAAGGTTAGCGCGATTCACTGGGAGTTTGTGTGTGCGTTGTCTTCGAAAGTTGGCGTAAACAGGCCGCGGTAATTACGGCAGCTTCATTAATTATCTCCTCCTCCCGCCTCTTCAGCCACATTCTTTCAACTCTTCTTTCTTGTTTACCTCTGCCTCTCCATCTCTCCTTCCTCGCCGTCTCCCCCGTCCTCCTCTCCCTCATCTCTCGAGCAATTTTGTGCTAATTGCCGCTTTGCCCACTTACTAATGAGGGAGGCGAAGGAAGGGAGGAGGCTGGAGAGAAGGAAAGGAAACGGGGAATAGGTTCATCTTCAAAAAAAAAAAAAAAAAAGTGAGCAAACAAAAAGAGACAGAGACATTTTCTTTGCCAAGACACTCGGGGAAAGGTGTCAGCCTCAAGCTTCTGCCAAGTGGAAGAGAAATGTTTTCTCTCTCTTTATTTTTCTGTTCTGAGAACAGATTGACGGGTTGTTGGTTCGCTCTGCCAGCAGCGTTGGGCATGGCACTTGTTCTGGTTACCTATGACTCTGAGGCTGAAGCACGCCAAACCACTCGCACACCCTTCCAAACTCTATATAAAAATAAAAAAACCAAAAGAACAGAGGCTTAGAGAGCTGAATGGGACAAAGCTGTCATATTTTGTTGTGTGTGTGTGCGTGTGCATGTGTGTGTGTGTGTGTTGGGCGAGGAGGGACAATGAGACATTTTTATAAGGCCTTCTAGAGGACGTTCTCATCTTTCCAGTTCAAGGATCCTCGCTGGCTCTGTCAGCACCAAATGACGGCACAGCTGCGCCTCACATATTCGCAGACACGTGCACGCGCACACACACACGCTGACGCGCACACATACAATTCATTTGTGATCACTTGAAAGCACTGCCTTGAAGAACGGGTGTGGTAGCTCCCGAAATCTGCCCTTTGACTTTGACGCGCACACACATGCGCACACGCGCACGTGCACGCACACACACCTGGAGGCCACGGAGTGGTCACACACTCACATTTCAGAACTATCTGGTTTCATAAGCTCTGCACTTCATGAAAGGCTAAACTTCTCATGTCCTTCTCCGGCGTTTTAGACTCTTTGTCATCCTTTTACTCCGGTTATTCATCTATTCACTCATCTTTTCCGCTTCCCCTTTTTTCTAAGAGCGCAGTGAAAGAGGGCCTGAACTTGAGTCCGAGGAGTCAATTCAGAAAGCGGGACTTCTTTTTTGACTCTCTCTTCTCAAAGAGAAAAAAAAAGAAGAAACGCCTCGGTGATCAAGTTTGGGTTTACAGTGACACAAGCTGAAATATTACAGTTAAGTCGTCTTTATTCCTTCATTTCTCCTCAGTCTCTCCGTTGTCCTCGCCTTCTCTGGCGGTAACCTACCCAGAAGGCGCACACATACACCCACGCCCGTGTGTGCGTGCTCAGAGTAGCGGGAGGAGGTAAACCTCAAAGACGACACCTGTCCTGCTTTCTTTTTAAAGTGGGGTTATTTAAACAGGTTAGCTGTAGATCCTGGATTTACACCACAGAAACTCAAACCTTTACATTTCACAGCAGTTTGAGGATCTGTGGATTTTTACACCGTAAATCTAAAGACCAAGTTAATAAGTAATTAGTCCAAAAGTGACATGATGTTAGGGATGCACGATAACTGTTTTTTAAACCAATACGATAACCGATAACTTTCAGCTCCTAAAGGCCGATACCAATAACTGATAACACACACATATACCCAAGATCATTACATCAATACTATGAACAAAACCAAGAACAGTTTTGACTTTTTAAATGAACAGATATTTATTTTTTCCAATGAAAAACTATTAGCAAGTCTCTCAGACATTTTCGTAAAGCTATCAAACAAATTTGATATCTCACATTAATTTAAATAAGGTTCATTACTGACTGAAATAAAAAAAAAATAAAGTCTCCTTGAACTGATGGAAATACATGCATCAGAATTACAAACTGAAAAATGCATTCCTCAATGACAATAAAAAAATAATGCACAGTGCATAATGTACTGACACAAGTTAGACTTGTCTGTGTAAATAAACTGAAAAAAGTGCACTCCATAGGAAAAAAAAAATACGTTTAAAGGGTTCTATTCAAATGAATGCCTTTTAATTAAAGTAAATGAGGTTCAGTAGTTTTTTTTTTCAGTCTTATGGAAGCTTTAGATGAGAGAGATGATGGCAAGGAGAGGAGCGGAGAGGAAGGGTTGACTTGCTGCTAGCTTGCTCACGTTAGCTCATGTTAGCTCACGTCAGCGCGATTTCAAAACTCCATGGAAGCGATGGTTATGTTTCAGGTGGCTGATCGGGTTTGACGTATTAAAGCTTGTGCTATTTTTCCCTCCTTCGCTTGGAGCATTTGTCACAAATAACCAGCGAACTATCTTTCTCTGAAACTTTAACGAAGTTCTATATAATCGCCGCCATGTTTGTTTGTTTTTATCAGTGCACTGAACTGCATGCTGCATTCAAGGCGTAACGTAAATTCCTCCGTTCCCTTGTTTGCTATTTTTTCTATTTTATATGTGTAACATGTGGGAAAATACTGCGAATATCAATTCAAGTCAGCAACTACCAAAATTATGACGAGTTAACGAGTTGTTTTCTGGCATGAGGGGGTATTCTTGATTTTCCTTACTGAGAAATCGTTTTTCTGATTATGCTGACGTCACTTGAACATAACATTCACTGCCGGTCATTCAAGGCTCAGAGGGAGCGAGGCACTGCCGTGTTGACAGAAATATAAATGTTATCGGGGCTATTCGTCGTGATATCGGACTTATCGGGATGACGTCATAATTTCCCGATAACTATCGGGCCGATAGTTATCGTGCATCCCTAAACGATGTAAATAAATCTGAAATAACATTGGCTCGAACGACTATGAAACCAACTTTAGATGGAGACAACTGCATTGAATTGCGGGCTGGGCTCTTGTCAGAATTGTTCTGTGACTCTCCAGACTCAGTGCTGTTACCGCTGTCCACGGCAGGAAAGACCCTAACTGCACAGAAGTACTTCACACAGCCCGACTTCAGAAGAACAGAAATATCCCTTTAATGCTTCTTGGTCAGTCAGGGCGGGCGGATGGCGAGTACAAAAGCTTGGGACTTTGACACCTGACACTGGCATCCTGCGACATATCCCCGCTCCAGCGAAACGCTCCGCGCAGAAAAAGAAAAGATCTCACCGGGATCTGTTTTCATGCCTAAACCCACGTCAGTCTTTCTCAAACCCCGACCCCGAGCGCTGATTGACCGAAAAATCACTTTTATTTGTGAAGATGCAAAACGTATCGCAAAGAAGAACGACGACGGCAACCTAAGTTATATCCAGTTATATAAAATGAACGCTGAGTAACTGAGTTTCCACAGCATTTTCTCTCCGTTTCTGGCTGACAGAGAATGGCATGCTCCACACAATGCCACCTGCCACTTTCTGTCACTATAATTATAGCTATCCGCCTGCAGTGTGCGTCTGTGCCTGTGTGTGCGCGTGTCTTAGTCCTCCAGTCGAGGAGACGAGGGCATCATCTTTGTCACTGAGCCTGATTGGAGTCACGATGGGGCGGCGTGTGAATGTGTGTGTCCGTGGTCTCGCTGTAAGTGTGAGTGTGTCGCAGTGATTCCCTTCCCCTGCCCCAGCTGTCTCCTTAGCTTTAACAATAGGCCCGCTAACAAAGACGTGGCCTTCAGCCTCCATCATGTGATACTACTGGTCTGCAGCCTCTCAGTCAGATGACCCGGGCCATTGTCCTCTACGGGTGACACGCAGGAGCGCGCACGGCGCCGCGCACACACACAGATCCAAGGAAGCTCGACACGTGCGTGAGCGGGGAACGCGAACGCGTCCAAGATACCCGCGGCGATGAGATAGTGAGAGCACGCACATGCACGGACAGACGCAATCTCAGGACGCAGACCCTTCCTCTCGGTCACATGCAGTCCGAACAAAGAGAAACTTTATTGTCGTTGCCCTGGTGACAGTGAGATCAGTGACCGATCGACAAAAGAGCAGCTGAGAAAGGAAACATATTGCCGATGTCCTGGAGGAACCTCCAGTCTCCACTTTCTCACACAGAACTTATTCTGCTGAGATGAGCGTGAGAGACGCCATATTTGGTGGCTTGAGGTTTGTCTGTGGAGGCGGGAGACGTCTACCTGCTTCGGTCCGGCATGGCTGCTATGCGCCCGCCGCAAATATGGGTGACTGTGTCAAAGAGCGGCTACCAGAGGGTCACTGTCGGTGTTATTTATGTGCAGCAGGAGAGCTGAGGAACAAAACTGAACTGACCCCCCCCCCCCCCCCCGGCTGGCTGGAGGAATGGCACACAGCTAAGCAGCTTGTGACCGAGGTGACTCACAGCTGCCTGACAAACTGGTCTTAAACAATGCGGGGACAGTTGGGACACAGAGATGTCTCACCCTTGGAGGAGCCGTGAAGAAACAATCATCTTACAGCCTTAAAAACCAAAAGGAAATAAAAAAAAGGGGCAGGATTTTGAGTGGCATTACAGTGATCCCTTATTTTTCGCAATTAATGGAGAAACGCGAAAATCAAAATCCGTGAACTGGAGCCGGAGCCCCCTGACCCTCAATAATGTGTTTAAAATATGTTTAAAAACCGCAAAAAAGTAGCGAAACAAGACAAAGGCTCAACTGTGGTCTTTCTGTTACCTTCACAGCCTCTGGTCTCTGAACCGGTAAAGAAGTAAAGAGTAGTAAAGAAACCGCTGGTATTGTGCTATTTTTGGCTCGTAATTAGCGGCTAACACGCTAACAAAAGCAAAACAAACAGTCCGGGAACTTTATTCTGGCACTGCAGGAACTTGTAACATGTTGGTTAACAGAGAATGTAAATCTACAGTCATGGAAAAAATCATTAGACCACCCTTGTTTTCCTCAGTTTCTTGTTCATTTTAATGCCTGGTACAACTAAAGGTACATTTGTTTGGACAAACATAACGATAACCACAAAGATTGCTCATAAGAGTTCTATTTAAGAGCTGATATCTTACCATTTTCCATGGTTTTCTTGATTATAACCCAAATCACTTAAGTTTTTACATCAATAGCTGCCAAAAACACTGCTTTTATGCATTCAGTGTTTTCTTTTCTGTCTGTTTTAGTCACATGATGACGTTTAGTGGTACCAGGTATTAAAATGAACAAGAAAGTGAAGAAAAAATGGTGGTCTAATAATTTTTTTTCCATGACTGTATACACGCTGGGCTGCTCCACTTTTCATCTAACCCCGTTTTTGTTCTGCCGTCCCACGACACACACACTACATTACCCATAAGGCCACCTTCTTAAAGGGACCAGGCTGGCTCACAGCATTTCTTCACTGTGAGAGAACGCGCACAACATCCTGTGATGTTTCCGTGATTTTTTCTTGATTTTTTTATTATATTATTTATTTCTGAAAAATCCGCGAATAACTAAAACCGCGAATTGTCAAGGGATCACTGTAGTTATCTAAAGACTGAGACGTGAGGGCCTCTTCTGCGTTTGTGTTTTCTTGCCAGGGTGTCTGTGACTGAAGCCAGGTCTGATTGCAGGGAAAGCGAGAGAGTGATAGAGAAGAAAAGGAAAAAGGAAGCAGATGCTTGTGTGTTGGCAAAAAAAAAAAAAAAAAAAAAATGATATGCCCACTTTGCAACGTGCGTGCACGGCACGTGCACGGTCCATAGAAGGAGCAGCACATGAAAGCGCCCCGGTATTGTCTACTTGATAGAGAAATACTTGACTGACCAGCAGCAGAGCAGACCTCAAGGCCACAGAAGCTTTGAATGAAGAGGAAAAGAGGGTTTCAAGTGTGTTTCATCCAAAAATTTATATTTAAAAAAAAAAAAAAAGAGCAGCGAAGAATCAAAAGTTGTTTTGAAAAGCACAAGAAAGGTGAGGCACGTACCTGTGAAAGAACAAAAACAAGCGTTGGCATCAGCAGGACAATCAAAGATATGTTTTTGTGGAGGACAGAGGTATGCAAGCAGAACGACAGAAAGAGATGTTTCCATCAGCCTCATGGTGGAAGCGCGAAGAGAAGAAAAGCAGCAAATGTGTTTGTACGTAAGGAGACGGAGGAAGTAGGGAGAAAGAGGAGCCAAAAGAAAAGGAAAGTAAACAGAGAGAGAGGATGCACATTTAGGATGCAAAGCAAGCAGGATGACGGACATTTAGTAAGAGAGAAACATCATATTCAGCGTGACCAACCAAACCAAAACACCGAGAACATTTCTGGGACGTGACTCAGACTCTCGGTCTCTTCAAGTTACAGGAAAAAACTCTGGAGACAAAAGGTTTTAAAATGGAGTATGTGTGGAAGAAAAGGCCTTCACCTCCTTCCAGGGGACGAGGACTTCAGAGGGCTGGTAAATGGAGCCGTAGCAGTGTTTGGACAGAAACTAATTTCTCTGTTTGCTGAAGGTTTCTGGGTGGCTTCTATACAAGGACTCAATTAGAATGAAGAAAAGAATATTTCAAAAAAGGAGGCTTCTTTCTTGTTGTCAATATTTCAAGATCTTGGAGCAACTTTTTAAGACTTTTGATGTGTTCAAATCTGACAGTTTAAGTAATCTATATTGGAGAGACTCATTTATCCTAAACGTATTTTTCATGGAACCATGTCCTTTTGTGCTTGTGACCTGCTTTAATAAAAAATGGCGTCTCTGCGGGCAGTTTTCAACCAAGAGCGCAGCAGCGCGCCGCAGACAGGAGTGAGCTCGGACCAGAACCAGTAATGCGGTGAATTGAATCAAATGAATCATATTTCTTTTCTGCTGTTTTTCCATCAAGAAACACTTTTAAAAATGAATGCAGCTTTGCAGAATGAAAGCAAGAGACCAGTCTGATGCATGCTGGGAAGTGGAGGAACGGCGGTGAAGACAGTGGGAGGGTTTTTTTCTTTTGTTGATGTTGTTCTTATTTTTAAAAGGTGATTTTTTTTTTTCCCCCTGCACTTTAGGACATTTTTTAGGATGTCTGAAGTAAGAACAACTGTTTTAGCTTTTTTAGCATGTTTTTTCCCATTATTATCGTCCATTTGCTATTCTTTGGAAGCTGAGGAACACTTTAACCCCTGACTGTCTGCTTATATTACTTATATATTACTTAGTTTCAAATCTGCAATTTTATCTCGTTATTTTGTGAATACTTAGGTTGTTTATTCTATTTTCTATTCTATTTTATATTACCGGGCTTGCTCCGGGACCAGGGTAACTCATCTCGTTTCATTCCATGTTAACGTGTGTTGAAATGACAATAAATGATCCTTGAATCCTTGAAATTGGGAACCAGAATGCTGCAAAACCAGTTTCAAAAGACTCCACCTTCTAAAACCAGCTTTTCTATGGCGCTTATTCAAAAGAGCGCTTTTGCACGGCATCTCTCTGTATTCACTTGGCATAAAAAAAAAAAAAGTTAAAAATACATAAAATTTCATGCAGCGCATTCGAACACTTTTCTCTTTAAGTATCCTGGACAGCGGGATGAGTTCGATTGAGATATATGATTTGCAGTTGTGTAACGTCTCGAAAGATTACATTTACAACAAAGGATCAAGATGATGAAGGGAGCATGAGTGGACGAGGGAAAAAGAGAAAAAAAAAACAGAAGGGAAAGGGTCCCAGTAGGCCTCTTTGTTGGGCGGCGATTTAGAGATTTACAGGCTCTTGTCCTCCTGTACTAGTGTGTGTGTGTATGTGTGTGTGTGTGTGTGTGTGTGTGTGTTTATGTGTGTGTGAAGAGAGTAATTGGGCCTCCCCTCATCCAATATTTACCCACCAAACCCAAGCAATCATGCGAATTCTGTTTACTGGAAACAAAGTGTCTTTCTTCCTCTTTATCCTTCTTTTTCCTTCCCATTTTCCCCCCATTCCTACTTTCTCCTGGCAACTAGATACCCCATCAAGATCCGGGCCAGGAGTTAATCACACACACACACACGCAGCCACACACACACGCTCACACTCGCAGAGGAAACAGGCCCATCTGTATTGATGATGGCCTAATTTAGATCTCTTTATTGGACTGATTTACGACTGCCAGACAAATCTGGGCATCTGGACCCAAGTGTGCGTCCATGTCGGCCCGTTTGTGTCCTAACCGGACGCACAATATCCTCCGTCCTTTTCTGCTCGTGTTTCCGTACCTCCCTGCGACTCGGCGATGCCCTTTTCCGCCGTCTTGCCTCAGCACTTTGGGTCGTCTCGTCCGCCGCTCTGATGACGAACGTCACCCTGAAAACATTTTAAAAACACACCAATCATCATACCGGGCGAAGCGGTGACACAAAGACGCTCTGACCGGGCCTATTTTAGGTCAAGGTCCTTCGCTCTCTTGTCGTCCGGCTGCGCGAGGCAGTTTTTATTTCACAGCTCTTTGCAAATTCAGATAATCAATCACGCGCAGCACTCAAAGAATTACAGTGACAACACCCGAAATGGGATTTTCTGAAAATGTAACGTGAATTTTTAGATTTCATGGACAACAACGGTGCAAGAGCTCCAATATCTGGAGAACATAATTGTCTGTGAGGACATAAATGTGAATAAATGGAAAGGGATTTGTCCTGTTTTAAAGATTTGAGCAACTAAAGGATGAGGGAGTGTATGCCAGGAGGAAAGGATGTCTCAAAGGCACATTCATCTTCAAGATCAAGCTCAGGTTTCAACTTTTATTTGTCCCAGTGGGCAGTTTCACAGCAACCATTAAACAGCACCTTGACGTTGGGGCTTTCTCTTTGTGCTGCAGCCTTTTAAAGATTACTGGAATATTTTGGAGGCACCAGCTGTGGTCTAAGGTTTAAATAAATTTCCTGCTTTTACTTTTTTACCAAAATCTAAATGCAGAGAGAGAGAGAAGAGGTGTTTTGTTGATGCTCTGTTTAAGTGAGGTCATTCCTCCAACATCCAACAATAAAACAGACAAATATTTCTAAAAAGAAGGCTGTAGATGTTTGTTTGTTTGAAAAATAAATAGATAATAAATAGAGATGGGTTGAGTCAGAATGATGTGGTTGTAATCAGTGGTTCCTTATCTGGGGTCTGTTTAAGAGGTTTTAAGCGCCCAGGTTGACAAAATTAGATTTGCACGTGTACGAAAACCCCATTTAAGTTAGGAAAAAAGAAAAAAACATCTTGAAGCGCATCTCTGTCGAGCTGATTGTCGCATCGATCCGACTGTGTGTGTGTCTGCGTTTTCACCATGAATGTCACTTCTCCTGAATTTATTCGTGAAAGATCAATGTAAATTGATTTTAAATGTAATAATACTTTATTAACCACCAAAGGGAAACGAACCGATGGAAACAAAATGAAAAAATTAATTAAAGTAAGGATGGAGGTTTAGCAGTAAAAGCGGTGTGTTTGAGATCATCCTGACAACTGGAGCTTCTTCAGGATGAGACACGTACATTGCAACCCGTCCTTTACGTTACAAAATCCACATTGAGTTTCCCTAATTTGCTCCTGAAGATGTGTTTTTTTACAGCAACATAATATTTCATCCTCATTATTGCCACGTCTCCGTCAGCACCTCAGACTCATCCGTCTCACGTGCCCATGATCTCACATTCCCTTCAACTCCTCTGAATTTGGTTTTTATTCCGGGCATTACTCTGGCTTTGGAAAAATTAATCCGCTGCTCCCTCATGTAAACGGTTTCCCCAGTTGGCATGGTGACTTATCGTAACAGATGTTAAAAACATGCCATAATTACCAGAACAAAATCCCTAAATCTGCACAGTATTCAAATCTGAAAAGGAAAAAAAAAAAAAGGGGGGGAGGCATTAAAAATAGACCCGCCGTTAACTGGTGGACCTCCTTAATTAGAGCTTTCTGGTTAATCTTCATGGAAAGAAGGGAAAGTGACGACGCCCACTGTGAAGCACGGAGGAGGAGGAAGAGTGATGGTCCTCTTTTCCTCTTTTCTTGTTAGCCTCTTTGTGGAGCCATTATTGTTTTTTACACTTGTTTGTACACTGGTTTTTGAATTTGGTACATTTCTAACATAAAAATGCTTCAGGTGATGAGTTAAAATAAACCAGGCTGTCAGTAGTGAGTGATTTGAGCGCTGAATTTGGCCAACAGGACGTCATGAAGCCAAAATCAAGACAAAAAATAAATACAGTGATGCCTCGCCAATTTGCGCTTTAAGTTCCGCAGTTTTAGTTATTCGCAGATTTTTTTTCCAGAAATATATAATATTTAAAAAAAGAAAAATCAAGAAAAAATTGCTGAAACATCACAGGATGTTGTGCGCGTTCTCTCGCAGCGAAGAAATCGTGTGAGCCAGCCTGGTCCCTTTAAGAAGGTGGCCTTATGGGTAATGTAGTGTGTGTGTCGTGAGACGGCAGAATGAAAACGGGGTTAGATGAAAGAGCGGTTTGTTTACTACGGTTCAGAGACCAGAGGCTGTGAAGGTAACAGAAAGACCACAGTTGGGCCTTTGTCTTGTTTTGCTACTTTTTTGCGTTTTTTTAAACATATTTTAAACACATTATTTAGGCTCCGGCTCCAGTTCGCGGATTTTGATTTTCGCGGAGGGGCGCCGGTCCCCAAATTAACCACGAAAAATTAAGGGATTACTGTACCATGATATGTAGAAACTACTCTTACAGAGTCAGTAAAAATGTCGCAAAAATTCTGCAACTTTGTCAAAATACACGTATTATTGTAAAAAAACAAAAAAAAAAATCAGAAAACGGGTTGAAAGAAAAGCTCCGTCCAGACTTTAGACTAGTTCTGCCGATTCCACTTCAGAGGTTGAATAAAATGTCTCTAAGAGACGGCATCTATTTCCGTGTGTTTGTACAGTAGCGTCTACGCTAGGACAATGACGGAGGGCCTCATTGAAACAACGGCGGTCCCGGGAGGCCGGCTAAAAGGAGAGAAAGGGTCGGCTGGAGTAGACAAAAGTATACGAGAGTCCGGGGAACCATTTGGGCCGTGCATCAAAGTTTGTGTGTACGTGTGTGCATGGAGTCATTCATCCGTTGTCGTGGCAGCTAACCTTGGCATGTCCCACCACCCGTGGCGGGGTTACACCTCGACGGCGGTCCCCTGTCCTCTGCACATGTGTGTCGGTTAGCTGGGGTGCATAGGTGGATGTATTTGGTCAGGAAGAGTCAATAGCTTGTCTGTGCATCTGTTGGGGGGGGGGGGGGGGGGGTGGATGAGGAACCAGAGAATTGTCATCAGGTTGTTTGGTGTCTTTGGATGATCTTGCCCCCAGGAGGAAGGACAGGAAAAGGAATGAAAAATGCGTGCATACTCGTGTGTGTGTGTGTGTGTGTGTGTGTACCATTATTCTGGTGGCTGCTTTAAAACAGACTCAAACACACACACTCAAACACACACGAACGCCTTGTGGTGACGGTCTGCGTTCTCGTTTCGGCTCCGCCCCTCACACGCCCAGACGCAGATCAAAGAGCTCACCTGCCGCTGTTGCTATGCTAGCGTTATCCGTTGTCATGCGTCGGTCTGCGTGTGCACACGCGTGACACTAAATACGCACAAGCGGCCGGTGGCTGCAGAGAAAGGGGAAGTGTGTTTTACAGAAGTTCAGAGGAAGAACTGTTACAGGAATAGTAACGAGCTGTAGGAACACCTGAAACACACTCGATTGTTGACGGCAGCAGACAGAAAACCGGACCACAAATACAACCGATTCATGTTTCCTTTTATCCTGAGACGGCTTTCCTGGTCGGACACAATAAAAGGACAAATAAGGGCAGATTTCAGATGATTATTTTTACTAATCTTGGTTTATTTATGCTGCACATCATGAGATTTTGTGATTTTTGCTGCCCCCCCTTCCCTCCCCCTTTTGTATTTTATACTGATTTTTTTTTTTTTTTTTTTTTTACCTGCTATTATCCTTGATTTGGATTTAATGTAATAATTCTAGTTAATGATATTTGCTCGGGGGTCATGCTCTGGGTCTCTAAAGCGCCTAGAGACAATTGACATTGTAACAGACGCTATATAAATAAAATTGAACTGAACTGAATTAAATTTTCAAGGACGGGTCTTCTGTATCTTCATTAGCCCTAAAACAGTGGTTCTCAAACTTTTAATACTGCGTCCCACCTGAGAAACTGTTAAGCTCTCTGAGCACCACCATGATGACCAATTTTAAAATACAGTGGTACCTCTACTTATGAACGTCTCTACATACGAAATTTTCAGGTTACGAAACGCCTCAAAGGGAAAATATTGCCTCTTGTTATGAAAGAAATTTCAGGATACGAAAGGCAAAAATACAGTAGCGCTGCTACTCGCAGCTCCCAGAGTTTACCGAACGTAAACATACATGTCGGCTCTGTATCTTGGTTTTAAAGCGGTGCGTCCGAGCTGCTCTGCCATTGGCTATCGCTTAGCATCTTCCTGGCATCCCATTGGCTAGGAGGGGCCCTTGTCTGTATGAGCGTATCCCAGCAACACAGGTAAACGAACAATTTTTACCTCTGCCAAGGAGGTTATGTTTTTTTTATCTGTCTGTGTTCAAGATAACTCAAAAAGTTATGGATGGACTTTGGATTGAAACTTTAAGGAGTTGGCGGAAATGTGAAAAGGAAGAACTGATTTCATTTTGGGTGTGATCCGGAAGAAATCCTGGATTCTGGATCACTCTCAAATTTTCGATAATTGTTGCGTTTAGTGGAGGTCTGCGCTCTCTGAGTGCTTTTCTAGTTCTAACATGTATTTCTTACATGTTTTTATGTCATTTTTTGTATTATTTATAACTTATTTAAAAACTTATGTTCGAATTTTGGGGGGGCTTGGAACGGATTAGGGCATTTACATGGAAAAACGTGTCTCTACTTATGAAATTTTCAAGTTACGAAACGACTTCCAGAACCAATTAATTTCGTAAGAAGAGGTACCACTGTATAGCCATATATGCCTCCATAATTAGCTTTAAACACACAGGAGAGATGTTTATTCCTTATTGTGGTTATTTATTACCAGAATTGTTATTTTACTGAATCAGACATTTACAACTCTGTCAAACAATTCTCACATACTCAAACTCTCATATAGAGCAAAATAAACACTCAAAAGTTGTTACATCTGAACTGCAACTGAATATGCAACAAATATTTTTCAAAAGACACAATTTTAATTATCTCAAGCTACACATTTCATTTGAAACATTGTATTTATAATGCATTGTATGTTTCCGATTTTTTTTTTTTGCGAAGTGAAAATATGGAAAAAATGTGGAAAGTCATAATGATCCCCACAGTTTGCGCACCACTGCCCTAAAATATATCGACATGGTTTGTGACTCGAGGAGATGCCCCGATGCTAATGCAACACGGTTATAGAGAACGAGGCTCGTACGTGTCTCACGACCTGACTGAAGGTGTCATGCAGCCGCACCTGCAGCCGTCACCTGCAGCCAGGCTCAAACATCTTCATCCATGGTGATCCATTAGTTTTGAAAAATCTATCCAAGTTTAGCATGAAAACGTGAGTTCCTGACTCATACACTCGTTTCTTCTCTCTTTCAGGTTCCCGAACGATTTCTGGAGGTGGCCCAGGTGACTCTTCGAGAGTTCTTTAACGCCATCGTGGCTGGAAAGGACGCCGACCCGTCGTGGAAAAAGGCCATTTATAAGGTGATTTGCAAACTGGACAGCGAGGTTCCCGAGGTCTTCAAATCCCCCAACTGTCTCCAGGAGCTCCTACATGACTGACTTAGGAGTGAGGAGACAAAAGAAGCCGGACGAACCTCCAGCGACCGCGTGAAGACTGACGAAATGACATTTTGAATAGACATTAAAGCCAGAATGGAAAGTCTCACAGCGGTTCTTCTTAGAGGACACCAGAGAGGTTTGTTGATGGTTGTCAGTCCATCTTCTAAAGGACAATACTGCCCTCAAGATGTTTTATTATGAAAATCTATTTGAATGAGACAAAGGGCTCAAACTCTGAGTCTGATGACCGTTCAAAGTTCATTCACAATGTTGGGACTTTTATAATTTAAAACAAAAACCGTGAGGAAATTCAACCTTGCACTTAAAAAAAAAGAAGAAAAAAAAAGCTCCTCCTGCTTTCTTTTCCACCTCGTTCAGACTTTCTCTTCATCCTCCTCAAGAGGAAGACGATGGATGACTCTTCAGCCTGTGACTTGAGGTCTGGAGTGGACTAATAATAAAGAAGATAATATATTAAAAAAAAAAAATCTTTTTATTGTGGATGTTTTTAAGTTACTTGGGCATTTTGGAAAAAAAAAAAGGAAAAAAAAGTGATGTTTCTGTATTTTGTTTCTCCTTTGTATGAGCTTACATCCTCTCTTTTATGACGCACACGCGAACACACTTGAATAGGAAAGCACAGTAGCATCGCCTCGTCTTTACCTGAACCCAGAACACCTGGGCAGAAAAAAAAAAAAAAAAAAATATTGCTGTTAATTTTTCCTCTTTTTACTTCTCCATCCTCTTCTCATCCTGGCACTTCCTGGGTGTTTGGTTTTTGGACTGTGTGGCTCCCCCCCACCCCCCACCCCTCCATCCCAGAGCGTCAAAGCCAAATCCTCCTGCATCGTTTTCAAATTACAAGATCCATCAGGATCACATCCTTTTTTTTTTTTTTACACTCCTGCAGAAGTCAGTCAGAAATCATTTCATCTGAGACCAAGTTTTCGTGGCACCTGCTGTTTACTAATATCTGTGAATGACCTTATTTTCAAGAATACGACGAGACATTTTTGATGAAATTACCTCTTAAACTAAAAACTGCCCCAGTCTTTTCTATTCGTGTCATTTTCGTTTGGCCAAAGAAGCGGGTTGCTTCTCTTCCACCGTCGCCTGCAGCAGGAAGCGTTAAAATCTCTGTTTTACAGTCGGACTCAGCCTTCAGGAAACGGTCCTGCTGTCAGTCCAGAAGCTCCACGTCTCCAGCTTTGCTTTGTTTTGAGCCTGTTGCTGAAGAAAGCAACATGAGGTAAAAGCTCCTGTGCAACAGGAACCGTAGCAGAGAACAGCACGACAAAAATCAATCCGCCTCTGTTCCACAATTTCATATATTCAAGGGATTTTTTTGAGGAGTTGTCCAGTAAATCTATCCTATAATATGCCAGTTTTTAGCCTTTTCAACAGAAACTCTAAGTAAAGGAAATCCTAATTTGACATTTTCTTCTGTGCTGTGTATCAAAGCAGCACCTTTCAGGACCTTTTCATGACTTTAAGCTCAGTAGGAGCTTCAGGTTTACTCTTGTTGTTCAGCCTCTTCCTCTGCAACTCCTCATGATTTTCTGCCGTGATGTCCACTGCAGCTCCAGGAGTCGGTTTCATCTTTGTCGATTTGTGATAAAGTGCTGCAAACCGATGAGCAGAGGTTGCAGGAGACGACCGGGACGGGAGTCCAACGTTAGTTCGGCTGTTTTCTGCCAGTAGCAGGGACGCGAGGCGGCGATTCCTCGACGACGCTCGCGACAAATAATCAATTACTACCTTCAGGGGTGTGAAAAAAAAATCGATTTGGCAATATATCGCGATTTTCAGCCGCCCAATTTTTCAGCTCCTAATATCGATTTTTTTTCGATTTTTCAAGAAAAATTAATAATAAACAATAAATAGGTTGTTTTGAAGCAAATCAGTTTTGACTCAATTTGTCCTCTGAATGATCAATATCATCTGATTAACATATACAGCAACTTGATTTTTCATCTCTACTTTTAATTTTGACATTAACTAGGTAGAATATCGCAATATATCACGATATCACGATATTGTGATAATATCGTATCGTTGACCCAAGTATCATGATACATATTGCGTATTGTGAGGTCCTTGCCAATACTCAGCCCTAATCAATAAACTGACATTTTAACACGGAGAAAAGTCTTTTGTGCTGCTTTTAACACGCGACATCCTGAGCAGGAATTTCCTTTTGAACGGCATTTCTTTAAAACAATTTATTTTTTTCTCCTGACTGACGAATGAGTGCGAACTAACGTTTTGTCAGCTCGAAGCGCCGAATCGCCCCGTCAGCGGCGGTTTGACCACACGTTAAAACGGGAGGGATTTCCCCTCAAAGCGGGACTTCAGATGATTTCAACGCTTGTTTATGTTCGTGTCCGGGATCCTAAAACGTAGTTGCGCTCGCAATGGGAGGGGGGGGGGGGGGCAGCTGCACCAGCTAGCTCATGTGTGAAGTTTCAGGTTTTAACAGGCAGAAAAAAAAAAAGAGAAAAAAGACAAGGAGAAGATGCTGATATCTGTAGCTTGTATAGATGTAATAATTACTCTGATCACGCTGATATTATTATTATTTATAAACTGAAATAATTATTCCTGTTAATGTTATTCTGATGATCACCATTAATGCTTGCCACAGATTTGACTCATTGTTTTACTCATTGTTTATCCATCACACTGCAACATGAAATAAATTATTCTTTGAACAAAAAGGAGGGGGCTGGCTCTTTCAGTGTTGTTTGTGACTCCATTTTCCCTCGTCGGGGGGTGAAAAGGGCGTTGACCATTTGAATGTGGCTGCCCACACACACAAAAACTCATCATCAACCCGGGCTGTAGCTAGGCAACGCGATGGCCACTTTAACTCCGTCCGTGCCCTGTCCCTCTCTGGATTCTGTATAGGGGACATGTGATCCCTTGTTGTCGCTGCTGATGAATTGAAAACAGGAGCGCTGTGTGATTATTGTCAGCACAAAAGCCTCAAAAAGCTGCTGACACCGAGATTAGCCAGCACAAAGACGCAGGAACAGACATACGCACACAAAAAGACATAGGTACAGAGTCGCGCACACGCACAAAGACAAGGCCGGCCTGCCCTCGTTACCCTACCATCCTCCTCTCCATCACCGATATCACTCTCTTCCTGGCTCTTCTCTCTGCTCTTCGCTTCCTTCATCACGGATTTTATCGCATCTTTCCTCCGCTAACGTTACTTACTTCTGTCACACACACACACACACAAACACACACCGTGCCCTTTGAGCGTTGGCGCCAAACACTGACTGACTAAATGCCAACCACGGTCGGATAAAGTGCCAGGACTCCATGTGCCTCCACTCTACTCCAACAAACACCAGAATATTGCCAGAACTGCACGGGCCACGCTGACATAATAAACAGGCTTCCTGTAACGGTCGGGTTGAAGTTGAGGATAGAAAAATACGAGAAAATGACCTAATCAGTAAATAAAACTGAAGGAATCCAACAGTGACACAGTGGTTACTATCTAAACTAAAAAAAAACAAATAAAAAAAAAAACAACAGTGTGTGTTTAGTTAGATTGGTTCAGACTGACAGGTACTGTACAAAGATGGACTGGAGCGTCCCAGTATGTGCGACTTAGTGACATCTAGCTGTGAAGCTGAACACTACCAGCCTCACCCTCCTCTGTTCCAGCACACTGGAGTCTATAGTTGCCACAAAAAAAAAACGTGAAAAGTTTAAAAATAGTAACATGGTGACAGAACTACAGCCATGAATGAACTGGAAATAGTGTGGAGTTTATTTCAGACGTGTCGGATGTGCATATTAAGATTGACTTTAACTGCTTATTGGAACCTCCTTGCAGGTAAATCTCAGTTCATCTCTCTGGATGTGCTAAACTGACATTCATGTGAAAGATACTGGAGTCACTTCAGCTGTAAGAAAAAGAAAAAAAAAAAAAAAGAGGATAGAAAAATAACGAAACTTGGCAGGAAAATGTGCACACTTTTACACAAGCTCTGACCTACAAAACCAGGAGATGCTGGCTGTGCAAATGTCCTCGTATCGCTGACATCTGATGCCTGGTAGATGGGCGCAGATGCTCTTAACATCAGCGATCCGGACTCCTTCAGTCCTGGGTCCGCACACATCCAGTACCGGTTTGTCCTCTCTGCTGGAGAACTTTGAAAAATCCTGGTCCAAATTTGTCACCATCTTAAGGATCTCAACATCTCACTGGGTCCATCTATAAAGAAGTGTGGATCCAGAGCATCCAGAGGCTCCAGAGGCTCCAGGGCTCGCCCGTCTTGCTGGTGCGTTGTTGTTGGTGCGATTTTAATAAAACCTTTTGCTTTAGCCTCCGTTTCATGTTGCAGCCCCTGAACCGGGTCGTAACAG
Source organism: Hirundichthys speculiger (assembly GCA_018398805.1). Classification (NCBI taxonomy): domain Eukaryota; kingdom Metazoa; phylum Chordata; class Actinopteri; order Beloniformes; family Exocoetidae; genus Hirundichthys; species Hirundichthys speculiger. The sequence continues at coordinate 35,987 of JAGFBZ010001493.1, forward strand.
CACCGCTGTCGTAACAGCGACAGAATTGCCCTCAAAGCCTTGCAGAGGTTGGTGTGGCTACATGAGTTATAGAAATGATTTCTGAAGAGTTAGAACCTGCAGCAGTCGATTATATGACAATTTTGTAACTGTATAAATTAGGGATGGGCATAATTAATCGATTAATCGATGATTGATCATTAAAATTTGGTCGAAGAAATTAATTTTCGTCGATGAACCGAATGTTTTTTTTTTTTTTTTTTTAAACAATCCGAACGTAGGTTCTCAGTGCACGTCCTCAAACAATGCGATGCATTTCGCTGTGCCATCGATAGAAATTTGGCAGCAGGGGGCAACATTTCACCATCACCTACCCTGGCTGGCCTCAGTTGTTAGACGCGAGCTTCTGTAGGTCATCGCCTAATCATGAAGCGGTCGTGGTTAAGTGTGGCGTGGGACCATTTTCGTTTAGAAAATGACCAAGTGTACTGCAATCACTGCAATGCAAATTACAAATATAATAAATCGACAACGACAATGATGTATCACTTGAACAACGCGCATCCAAGCCTTGTAAAGGATGGTGGAGGCGGTTCATCATCAGCCTAGCCTAGCCTAGCCTAGCCTCAACTCGGTGTTAGCACGAACCAGAACGAGCTGCAGCGCACATCGAGCACACAACAAGCACATCTTTTTAAGAAACAAAAAGCCTGTAATACTGGCGCCTTGATATAAATTGTCCTTGTTACGTAGTCTCCTCGATATCTCTTTGTTTTATTATCGTTGTTTTTTTTTAAAGAAAAGAAACAGGAAATGTCACATTATTGTCGACCACGAACATCCAGTTCACTGAACACATCTGTGCATGCGCGGGCCATAGCAACCAGGCCATAGCAACCAGGCCAAAGGGGAAAACAAACGTCACGCCGATATCGAGAATATTTGTGTTAGTTTTCAATATAAAAATGTTAATGATTAATCGATTTTTAATCATTAATTCTCCCGACGATCAACAAATAAATCTCGACCAAATGCCCATCCCTAGTATAAATAGGTTTGAGAGTGAAATTACAGTAGTTTTATTTTATTTATTTCATCTTTAACATGTTTTTGTCTACTGTATCACAATCAAGTGTTTTGCTTTATGTCTTCTTACTTTTTATATACACAGATAGCAACATATTTCCAAAGCATCTCTATATTATTACTGAAACTTTTTGTATTTTGCTCTCTTTAATGCCTGGATGTTCAGTCTTTGGTGTAAAACATGAACAGACGGTTGTTTAGAACAATCATCCGTGATGATGACAGTGACAGTCAAAATGATTTGACGATGGTTTTATTTGACTTTAAGAGAGATGGGAAGTGAGTTTTGGCATTGTGAAGGTGTCTCATTTAGTCGTCGCTGGTTTGCAGCACGTGGCTTCACATATGGACGCGATAAAGACGCTTTAAAAGACCAAATTTTGGCTTTGAAAGAGAACAGAATATAGACAAACAGATAAACAGCAAAGACGAGCGATGGTATCTTGTGCATCGTCTTGCGCTGCCAAAGCTCTTCATTAGAACAGGAACGGTTGAACAGGAGGTGGGGTCACTCTCCAAATTATCACACACACACACACACACACACACACACACACACACACACACACACCGTCTGGCTATGAAAGCACATCTGAGCAGCGCAACAATAAAACAGCTGTGTTTGTGTTCGCCTGATGATTGTTTCATCTCTATCAGTGTGTCGTAAACACAAACGCACATACAAACCCACAAAGATGGCACAACACTGATGCACTTTACGTAGTAATTGCTGCTATGAAGGAGGAAGTTTATTATGACCAAAATGCTCCTTCACATAAAAGTCTATAATATCTTGACTAATACCTGTAGAGCTTCTTACACCGTTTCCTCATGCAGAGCCCCAAACAGTTATATTTTTACGATCTTTTAGGTTAGTTGCGTTGAAGCTTTTTCATACACAGGGCATGATTACAGTACTATCCCTGCAGAACTGAAGTTTGTTCCCAGATTACTGATTTGTTAAAGAAAAACAAGACAATTAGAAGTTTTATTCAAAGAAAAAGGTCATCCAAGTTATTTTTTTAAAGCCACTCTATGTAGTAATACCACATTTAATCACATATAGATCACAATAAAACCTAAATGTCAGTCTCTAGTGTACAAAACACTAGTTAGCATTGTGTGCTATTTTTAATTTCCAGAGAAGCAGATTAAATTACTGTCGCTCTATGGTGGACAAGACAACAGTGAACACTCGTAGAACAGGAAAAAAAATGATGAAAGAGAAAGATAAAAAGATCTATTCGTCTTTACTTTCATGTGTTTTATAATCAAGACATCTTGAGACGAATCCCCTTGTCTGAGTTTGACATCTGAAACCTGCCTCAGTTTCTGTCATGTTTTCTTGTACTGTTTTCTGTGACTCGCCACTCCCTGGAGACATCTACAGGTGCAAACTGCAAATGATTAATAAGCTGAACATCACTGCTGAAGTAGCAGAGTCGGTACACTCTGCTGTGGGATGACCTGCCGACCCGTGGGAGGTGTGACAGGTGACCAGGGCAGCCAATCAGCATGAAGAACAGGCGATACTGTATGTGGCTAAATATACTGTTGAGCACAAGTGAGTCTGAATGTTGATTTGGATGAATTTAAAGGCCGGTCCAAACGGTCACATTTTCTCCATCCTGCTGTGTTGCTAAAAGTGTTAAATGGGTTTTGTGTCTGAAAGCAGTATCAGACTGTATCTGGGTATTTTCAGTTACGTGGCTTCGGTCCAATTCTTCCACGACACAGTTGGAGAAAATCCTAAACTACAACTGAACTACAGCCGTTAAGTTTGGAGAGCTATGTCTCTGGATAAGTCTAATCCTTTTCATTTGCACAACCCAATGTCACAAATCTACTTAAGATCTTAAGAGCTTTTAACACCGTCTGCATTAAGACTCTTGATTCTCTTAAAGAAAGACTCTCCCAAAGTCTCTAAAATAAATAAATAAACTAGGGCTGTCAAAGTTAACGCGTGATTAACGCAAAATAATTTTAACGCAACTAATTTTTTTAACACGCGATTAACGCGCCGTTGATGTACAATAGTAGAGAGGAGAGTAGGTTTATTGAGCCTCGGGCCCCGCCGTAGTTGTAGTCCTGTAGTCCTCCGTAGTCTTGTCAAAACAGGAAGCCATGCACTGACGTCGACGTCCATGCCACAGACAGACAGACGTAAACAAACTCCGTGAAAAGTAGCTGGGATAAAAATGGATACAAAACATACTATTTAGAATTGTAAGTTTAGCTTCAAAACCTTGCCTGATGGCTAACTCCACAAGATAAATGTTGTTTGTGTTTACGCTGTCGATGTGAATTTAGTTACCACCGGAGTCCGACTACTGAAATATCACTTGTCGGCTAATGAGAGCGCTGATGCAGAGAGCATCTGTAATACAACTTGAAAAAGATCTGTATAAGGTAGATTTAGAACACATAAAAATATGCGATTAATTTACGATTAATCATGATTAACTATTGACAGTCATGCGATTAATCTGATTAATTATTTTGAGAAATTGACAGCCCTAAAATAAACCTCAGAAACACTAACTGTTAGGATGGAAAAACATGTAACGGTAACATAGCTGAGTGAAAAAAAAATGAAGTCCTATATATGTTTGTCACATTTATATTTAAAAAAAAAAAAAAAAAAAAAAAAAACTATGGCAGCAGAAAACAAGACCACTGAAAAAAGCTCTAAAATATTTATCATGCTATAAATCGTCAGCACAACAGTTAAACCGAGTCTACTGAAGTCAGGACCTCAACACACGAATCCAACCTCACGCTGACCTGTTAGAAAGCTGAACTCGACACTGATAACGCCTTCATTACTCCTTAACATCACTGAAATTAAAAAAAAAGAAACACTGATCAGATGACGGCTGGCGACAACAATCACTGTTAGCTTGTTGAACAGACTTTAATCAGCCAGCTCTGCAGGATCGTTTGCATGAGTTCTTTAAGATGGCACCCAGGTGAATGAAGATAATTGTTGTTTAGAGCAGCTGCTACGACAACCTTCCCTCCTCCCATCATGCAATGAACTCATTTGACTTTACATCAACTTGGCTCCCCCCCCCCCCCCCCTAAAATTACCCATTTCTTTCACTTTTCACTTTCTTACCAAACAGATGTATAATTCTTAACTCTGTTATGTAATTTTTCAGCCGGTAATACTGATCAAGTCTGACTCATGTCTATTCTTCCTTACCTTCCTTTCGGACTGGAATCCATTACCCCCCCCCCCCCCCTCCCTCATTCGTCTCTCCATATCTACTTCCATCAGCAGTCTGTTCACTAATCAAACACCATCTGTCCTTCCATCCCCGACCTGTCAGGAACAGCTGCCAGCCACTCTCTTAACAACACTTTTAACAACCCTGCTGCATCTTCCACGGCCTGCCGCTCGCCACCTCCACCGGCAGACGTCGCCAGTAAGGGCCGCCGCCTCCCCCCTCACGGGCAGCACGTGAGCCCAGAAGTCACATATGCAATCAGCGGCGTAGAAAACCGAAAAAAAAAAATGTGGATGTTGGCAGAAAATGAAAAGAAGGACATGAGATTACATGAAAAAAAAAAAAAAACAGAAGAGAGTAAGAAATAAATTCTGCTGGCCTCTTGTTGAACCCAAGTTGCACCATTATGAACCAGAATATAGAATACCAGAGGAAGAGGAATAATGGACAGATAAAACAAAGGGGAGATGGCGCTCAGTAAATGAGCAGAAGTCTAAATAGTAATCAGGGGAAGAATGAGCTAAAAAAAATAAAAGGGTTTAGAGGTAATGGTGGAAGTAAAAGCTCCCAGCACTCGCACACAAGAACACAATTTCACACACAAGTGCCGTACAATAACCTGTACAAATACTATTAGCAAAAACTACCACAATCAACACGAGCGTCATTCACACGTGCACCGAATGTAATGCATGTTACTCGTACACGTGCACGCACCGATCGCACAAACTGCACTGCTGTTATCCCGAACATGCCAAGACATTTTCAAGTGTTATATGCTGAGGAACTTCCCCAACCAATCATTGGCACATAGGCCAGATGTTCGCTGGTGCTTCAGCGCAATTTTCTGCTGGCAAATACACACACGTACGCACACACACACACACATATATAACACTGGCTGGCATCTTCACCGCTCTCCTTTCCCAAATATGAGCTTTTTTTTGTAAAACTGAAATGCAAAGACTGCACTTTTCTCGTCACACAAGAGTATAAAAGGGGGTTCGAGCAGGAAAAAAAGGAAAACAGTCAGAGTCAGAGTGATGATTGTAGATGCAAAAAGGACAAAAACATAAAGAAAACATCAGTCGCCCAGATGAGTCCATTAAACCTTGCTGGTATTTGCGTGCGTAGCTCTGATTGTGAAGCTCGGAGGAGGTGTGACGGCTGCAACGCTGCGGTAAAACTTATTCTCACTAACAACCAACCAAACCATTATAGCGCTGGAGAATGTAGACTGGGGCCAGCCACCATTGTGGTAGGAGAGAGATGCTCTGGCTTGCTTTTTTTTTACAAACTTTGCAAAAACAACATTAGAGGTGATCTAAATAAAAAATAATGAGACCGGTGAGCCCACATTCAATCATTCCTGTGGTGAAATCAGGACCCGACGCTTAACGCTGAGTTAGAATAAGGTACAACTTTCTCACTCATTGTAACATTAAGTTTGTTTTTCAAAAACACAAGCTCTTCCATCCAGATGAGATTGAAGCAAATTCAGCCAACAAGTAGAAGTTCCAGTTCATGATCTCATGAAACTGGCTGAGAAAAGCTCCAGTAAATAAAAAGCTCTTGACTTTTGTTTTGGTGAACTTGGCGTTTTAAGGTCTAGAGGTCAGAGGTCACAGGGACTTCTTTGTAGAGCATCTATGGACATCATTTCTGACATATTTGATGTAGCCTCCTATCTAACTGGGTTTCTCCTTTGCGACGCCATCATGGGTGTCGGCCAGGAGTCCAATCTTAAAGGAGCTGTATGTAAGAAGATTAATAAAACGAATCATAAAATGACCCTGATATGTCAAAAGACATTTAAAAATCATGTTCATTTCAAATACTTGTGTCACTGACAACAGCACTCAAGCCAGGATATTCCCTTTTAAAAAGAGGACTTGAGGGCTGCAAGTCTTGTTTTTGTTGTCATTTCGTGTTTTGGCCTGAAGCGCCACCCTCCACCTATCTCCCAATCACGAAGTCAGTAGTGTTTCGGCATCCGGGTTGCCAGCTCCGCTCTCATTATCGCAGCAGCCGCTACGAACGTGTTGGATGTGAAAATGGCTAGTTTACCAAAACAAAAAAGACCTCGTTATGAATCCGAGTTACGTCGTGACAAGGTCCGCAATAAAACAAGGATTTGTATAGGAGGTGCTTTTAATAGATGGAGGCGGCTGAAAGCGGAGAAGAATTTGAAGACAGACGCCAACGTTGCTGATTTTCTCCTGGACAGGTAAGATTCATAGCTAAATGTTTGGCTAACGCTAATTTACTTGGGCAAGGTAACAGAACAAGGTAACAAAGAAAAGAAATTTCAGTATTCACTACGTCGGAGTATTCACTAGTTAAACAAAGTTATGCATGTTCGTGCACAGTAACGCTAGCGCTAGCGCATAACGTTATGGAGCAGGTGGGTCATCGAATTGAAAAGGTAAATAGTTATTATTTAGAATATAAAAACGGTGACTGATATTGCTAACAATAGCAATGTAACGTTAGGCTAATAAGCAGAGCCCGTCAGTCATCATGCCGTGGAAAACATTAGCATGGCCATGGTAATGTGAAACCTCATTGAGACAGTAGCCTAACGTTACCACGGTAAAAACCATTTCTTATTCATTCTTCGCATATATTGTGTATTACACGTGCTGCAAATTGACCCATCTGACCATTGCTAACGTTAGTTATTAGTGTCAGTCTTTTCTGATGGAACTGATAAAAAACGTTAGCCATTGATGATGAATGCAGACGTAATTGTCCCCGCATTATCTTTGGTTAGACGCTAGTCTGTGGTAAATGTGTTGGTTGTTGCATATTATGGTAAATGTGTAGAGTGTTCCATAATTATGACAAAAACGCTTGTCTCTTCAGCTATTATGGCCCAAGCACTTCAACCCCAGGTAAAAGACAGTGGAAGAAGCACCACCTGACTGCACCATCACTTTCCAGTATTGGATATGCATCGTCTGAAACGCTTTCAAATCGGTCAGTGATCAGTGCCACGTTGTTTTCATTTTCATTTCATATTTGGAAGCATTTTTTGTCTAAAACAACTAAACTATTTATAGAGAAGACCTGCCACCTACAGAGGAAGCATTGGAAGATGAGGAGTGCACCATGGATGCCTCAGAAGTTCTAGAGGAGAGGTATATAAATACTCTCAAGCTTTCGAATTTGTCTAAATATAAGAAATTATGTTGAACATGTACATTGTGACCGCATTGTGATTGTTTTCTTTTATTCTACAGAACATGAGCATCCAGGATGCTGAAACCCCGCTCATGAATGAACAGGAGATAAATGACCTAATGAACAGTGTGTAAGTTCAACTGGGTTTGACTGTATAGTGTGTAACAAGATGTTCTGCTGTGTATTAACCATTATAATTTTCTATCAAATTTGACAGAATTGATTGGGGTGACAGTGAAGGTGTTAGCAGGGATGAGGAGATTGAAGCAGATGACAGTGAAGATGAAGACTATGTCCCTCGTATTTGTATTCGGTATGTTAACAATGGATTCTCATAGAAAGTGCCACACAAATTATTCACATTACATCCTCAGACATTCATTCAATGAAAATACGTAAACACAAAAGATGAGTGCTTTATAGAATTCCTGGTCTCCGTAGTACAGCCATGAATGCTGACCTCAACGATAACCACCTCTCTGCATTTGCTGTTTTTGTTTTATTAGGTTTTATTATTATTTGTTTATTAGGCTCCATCTTGGGGCAACTGCTGTTCAACATCTACATGCTCCCACTCGCTCAAATTATGAAAAAACAACAAAATATGTTACCACAATTATGCTGATGACACACACAAATCTACATAACCATCTCACCAGGAGACTACAGTCCAATCCAAACACTGATCAGATGCATTGATCAAATTAGAGATTGGATGTGTCAGAACTTCCTTCAGTTAAATGAAGACAAAACTGAAATAATAGTTTTTGGAGCCAAGGAAGAAAGATTAAAAGTCAGCACTCAGCTTCAAAGAGCTAAGTTAGAAACCAAAAACAAAGCCAGAAATCTGGGTGTAGTCATGGAGTCAGACCTGAGCTTCAGTAGTCACATCAAGACAGTTGTGAAGTCGACCTATTATCACTTAAAGAACATATCCAGGATTAAAGGACTGATGTCTCTGCAGGATTTAGAAAAACTTGTCCATGCATTTATCTTCAGTAGACTAGACTACTGTAACGCTGTCCTGACAGGTCTCCCTAAAAAGACCATCAGACAGCTGCAGTTAGTCCAGAACCTGCTGCTCCAGTCCTCACTAACACCAGGAAAGTGGATCATATAACTCCAGTCCTCACTAACACCAGGAAACTGGATCATATAACTCCAGTCCTCACTAACACCAGAAAACTGGATCATATAACTCCAGTCCTCAGATCTTTGCACTGGCTTCCTGTTTGTCAAAGAATTGACTTCAAAATCCTGCTGTTAGTTTACAAAGCACTGAATGGTTTAGGGCCAAAATACATTCAGGATCTCCTGGTTGGTTCTGAACCCACCAGATCCCTCAGGTCATCAGGTTCAAGTCTACTTTCTGTTCCCAGAGTCAGAAATAAACACGGAGAGGCAGCATTTAGTTTTTATGCTCCTCAAATGTGGAACAAACTCCCAGAAACCTGCAGGTCTGCTGACACTCTCAGCAGTTTTAAATCAAGGTTAAAAACTTTTTTATTTGCCACATTTTATCATAATAATTAACTTTTATTTCATGCATTTTATCTGCATTTTTAGTTCCTAAATCAAAAATAACTGTTGATTAACTTTTTGCATTTTTATTATTATTTTATCTTTTTATTTCCTCCTGTTTTAATGTAATGCTTTGTAATGCTTATGTACAGCACCCTTGAATTGTCTTGTACAGGAAATGTGCTATACAAATAAACTTGCCTTGCCTTGCCTATTCATCCGATTGTCTTTCTATCTGCAATTGACAAATATGTCTTTAGGTTGGGTGGAGCATTGCAGGCACCTCCCTGCCTTGACAATTTGCCGGTGATAGATGCCAGTGAGACTGTTCATGACATCCCGGATGTAGAGCCTCCATCAGTCGCCTTACCTCCTCTTCAACTTAACTCCTGCGCACCCAAGTCAGGAGAGGTCTTGGTAGGTAGAATACCAGTTTATTTCTTTTGCATCTGCGGCTACATACCACACACCAAGTTAGATGTAATGCATATTACATTTAATTTTAAAATAATCTAATTTCTGTTTTTATTTTGCTCTCCTCAGTGTCAGCATTCCAGAGTGAAGACCAGTGAAACCCGTTTCCAGAGCCTCTCAGCCCGTCATTTCCATTTTCTGCCACAAGCTGCTTTTAAACCATTTCATAAAGTTTCCACAGTACAGAGCAGCTAATTGTTCAATAGTTATTTATACTATTTATACTGTTTATCCCTCGTTTTATTTATTTATTTATTTTTTACTGTTCCTCTATATCGTAAAAAGGAAAGCATTGTTATTATAAATAAACTTTTTTTATTGAACAAGGAAGAAGGCTCTTTACAAACTTGGAACAAAACAAACAATTTGTAAAAAAAAAAGTATATACAACAAGTAACTTCAAGTAAACTGGAGTCGGTAAAGTTTGTTCAAATTGTGGGTAGAAAGCCAGTGTACTGGCCTTGAGGGTCAGGGTGTTTGTCCCTTATTCTCCAAATGCAGCAGCTGGGGATAACACGACGGTTACCCTGGCCCAGTGATCCATGCTGCCAAAAGGTGTACTGGCGATAAGCAGCATATCTAAACTGCCTATTATCATCACCTGGCTCTGTAACTTCTGCTACCACCAACACATCATTCCTGTAGTCTCTGTGTAGACGCAAATAGCCATCTTCCAAGCAGTAAAGCTCAAAATGAGGCAATTTGCTTATGCAGTGCTCAGGCCCCTGGCCACAGCATTTCCTTTCTGCATCTGTGGCCATCTCCCTGCAGTTCCCACAGGTACACCATAGAGGAGCAGCTGCAGGTGGGAGAGTGGTGCTATCCAATGGAGGCAGGGCATCAAAAACCAATCCAGGGTTCCGGGAGAAGATCCGGGTTGATAGTGCTCGTAGCCCCATTTCACTCATGTTTTGAATGAGTTCCTAAGTAAACAAACCACAAAATAGCATTTGGCATTTACATTTGATTAAAACTACATAAGATGCTGACATAGATACAGATAATGATATTACAAGTCATAATTTTACTGCCCAGCTCTCATCAGCCTCAAGAGAGGGTACCTCAAAAGTGAGGTCTAAATCAGGCTGAAACAAGTGAGAGCAGTACAAGCAAGGATCATCTGGTACAAGTGCTAGGCTACCTTGACATAAACGTGTATTCTAAGCATATTCTATCTTTTAGCCTGTGCAATAATTGAGTGTTAGTTTGGAAGTATCAGGCGTAATTCCACGGCAACATCCTCAATACCAAAAGCGCATAATTTGGTCCACATACATAGAACTTTTGGACATGTTTTTGATTTAAATTCTACACGTCATGTAATTTTTCATATAGCCTGATGTATTTTAGGAAAATTACCCTCGACTTTACATGTGGTATTGTCGACGTTACACAAGTTACCATCGATATGAGCCTATAGTGTTTCCAACCAAACAATAAATTACTGCATAGCCCAAAATTAGAATTTGCATAGATTTTTCAAATGCGTTCATAAAAAGCTTTACATCGCAACACTAGCCTAATAAAGACATTTTTAACAGGGTAACTAACTGAAAACTTATGCTCCGACTGAAATGTGGTAACATTTACGATTCTATTAGGCTAATCGCCATTACTAAATTTTGCAGTACATTATTACTTCGCAAAAGATCTTTCATAAAGCATTAAATATAATTAACAGAAAATAAACTTACTGTGTAGGACTCATCGCTTGCCATGACAGCCTACGTTCCTGCTGCATTCTGCAGCCGACCTGGCAACCTCTGGTCGGGGAGGAGGGGGAGGGTACACGCCGCTCAATAGTATTTTGAAAGTGACTGCAGTACCAGTTTTGGCCATAATCTTACAAACGGCTCCTTTAATGTTTGGTCTTGGATGTTTCTGTTAAAGCTTACAGTCTTGTTATTTCCTGCATCACCTGTTGAGGTGCAGATCTGACCCCTTTTGGATACGAATGGAGAATAAATTCAGTGAAAATCCAGCCATCGATAAGTCGGCTGGATAAGTCTTGTTATTTAAGGTTCATTGTTGATCTTACTTATTAGCCTTAGTCTTTTAGAGGCTAGAACAGAGACAATAACTTTTCCAACACACTTTAAAGAATGCAGAATCTGAACATATTTTCCTTCTGTGCATATGTTTTTTCACCGTTTGTATGTAATTGGTATTAATCTTGAAACCGTATAAACTATATAATCACATCTGAGATATTTAGAACCCAATCGTACACTTCCGGCTATCCACTAGCCGCTACCTGCAAATTGCAGGTTTAGGAACCTCCGCTAACCGCTAATGCAATCTTCCGCTCCCTAAAGCCGCTACCCGTTATGCAAACTCCCTTAATCACATTGTAGGTGTGGCAATGGGCGTGTCTTTTGCCTTTTCTGCAAACTCGGTATCTTGCCATCGCGGGTTGCGGCTGGCCAGACCACCCGCTACCAGCGACCCGCAACCCGCATGTTGGCGCGTATAAGAGCGCGTCCGAATGGCATCAATGTGCGTCCACCTGGTCACATGTGAACGTGCACAAATGGCTCTACCTCTTGAATTGAATAAAAAAAGCATGATTTGGCCTCAGTTGAACTCCTGAGAAAATGCTCGCCAGTTAAACCATAGACGACCAGAGCGTGTTTACTGGGAGCGCACCGACTATCTGGGACTTTCAGGTAGCTGATAGGACTTGTCTGTGTAAGAATATTTTTATGTATATATCAGTGCAGAGGAGGAGGAGGAAGGAAGAGGAGGAAGCTCTACAGCAGAGTCCCAGACGAGCTGCCCATGAGAGCTGCTCTGATCTGGATGAAAAGACGCTCCATAGCGGTTAGCGGGTAGCGCAACCTGCTCTTAAAGGCAATGGCTACTGATGCACTGATTAGTTTAACAGGTGGAACGCCCTAACCACTCCTATGGATAATGTAGCGGGTAGCGCAGGTGGGATAGCGGGTTTAGCAAGGTGGAAGATTGCGTTCTTTGTGGGGGAACGTCCCTCCCACTACCCGCTATCCCTTAATAGCGGCTTTAGGAGATCTGGTGGATGATCAGCCCCTTAATCAATTAGCAGTCTTTTTTTTTATACTCTGCTCGATTCAAATTTTAAGTTCTTTGCAGGCATGAAAGTTTTTACATTCATGATTTAATCAGCTAAAGTGATGTTATTCAGGCAGTGTCACAATTGTAGTCACAGTTCATCATGGATTTATTCAGATTAGTGACAGTGTGACAGTGAGAAGACAGTCGCAGTGTGAACATGATCATAATTGTGCAGTAATTGTGTAAAACATCATGGCATATTGATGCAATTACAAAATATCCTTATTTTACATGTTTAAGCTTGCTGAAACCATATAAAATGGCTTTTTTTTTCCAGTTATGGCCTATCTGCAATAATCTAACCAGAATTTTAAAAAACAATAAAAAGAAAAAAGAAACAAATAAATGCCTTTTTCTAAAATCAATAGCCCATTTTACAGCTGGTATTAAATCCATACTGAGAGCTCGAAGCGCATCTGTTCTGTTCTGGCATTAACATGCGTTTTCACGTGCATTTTAAGTGGCAACTTGTGATCAGCTGTCCCTCCTGCATGCACATAAACAGACGCAATTTGGTCATTGCACGCAGAAATCTTGTTTTTTTTGTTTTTTTGTTGTTTTTTAACCTGCAATGCAGGTTTTTGCATGAATGAGTACGTTTAAAGCCCAGGACCGATCATATCTACGCTGCTAAAAGAATGATCATGTGACCAAACCACGTTCAGAAGTAGTCTGGGTCTTCTCTGAGTGTGGTTTGCAGCAGATGTGTCCACTGTGAGTTTAAAGTTGTTGACCTGTGACTGGATCATCGAGGATGGATTTTAATACCAGGTGTGAACAGGGACACTGAAACTGCTGCAGGCTCAGTTGTGACAGAAAAGGTATTTAGTAGGAATTTCTTCAGGATTTTGCCACAAACATGAATCATCCATGAATCCAGCTCACCAAACATCTGTTCACTGAATTAACTGGCAAATTCAGCTAATTCAGCTAGAAATTCAAACTAGCTGAATTTCCCAGGTAATTCAGTGAACAGAAAAATAAATTAAAGTTAAATTTAAAATTAAACCAGCCATATAGGACATTTGTAGAATTTTGCTTTCTTTGATTAATTTGATAAATAGAACATTTGTTGCTGTTGTCAGGAATTGATCCATTAAAAAAAAAATTATCAAGACATTTATGAGTTAGTGATTTTCAGTCAAAGCTACTGTACCTTTTTTTTAGTTTGACCAGGTGGGTTTCTAAAGTCGTTAAAACAATGTCACATTGTCAAAGACAACACCAAAGTAGCAGAAATAGCTTAAAAAATTACTAAAATTTTGTCCTGGGAGACAATTACAAAGGCACAACAACAGAGCCCGGCGTAGATTTCAGAGGTTATGATATGATGAAAGTTTTATAGCCACTGTTTGAGCCAATAAAATCAAAGCTTTTAAACTTTTTATTCATTGAGAGATTTTTTTTTTTCTCCCCCTTTTAGCTTTGACATTCTGACAGCAGCGACAGGACGCCCCGCGACGATAAAATTTAACCAAGCAGAGAGGAGAGACATCTGCTGAGACAATCAATACAACCTCACGCAGAGCAGCCACGAGGGCTCACGTGCACACGCGTGCGTCCCTTATAGATACAGACATTTCCAGGCATTTGCTTGGAAACACATACGGAGGAAAGAGTGCGTCGGCCACGTGTCTCACGTCCATAAGGGCATCAAGTCCGTCAATAACAGCCTTTCAAGAATATCAGGGGTTCCATCAAGTGACACACAGATAAATAAAAAAAGATTCACACACACACTCCAACTTACTGCTCACACTTTGTCCTCTAAACAGACAAAAATGGTGACAAGCCCGAGGCGGTTCCATTTAAATCCACATCACCAATCTCTCCTGACATCCACGATTCACCCACTTCTCCTCTGCCTCACACGTTAAATCTGAGACTTCGCCATTTTACAGGCATTTGTGCTAAAGGTAAAATGTCACATGCTTCAGACAAAAATAAGCTTGAATTAGCTGTCAGTCACCTAAAAGCACATAGTTTTAGCTTTGGGCTGGAGCTATTCATTATTGGGATATTGTTGAGTCTGACCAAGATCGTCAGATGACTGAAAATTAAAACATGCACAGGAACATCTGTGTCACTAAGTCACTGTATGAACAGAGAAAAAAGTTTTAGAGCACATTCAAAAGAATGATCAATCATAATCTTTTAATAATGACTTCCAGACTCAAAACCAGGATCCTTTTTGGTACAAACTATTGTATCTGGGGAGACTTCTCTGTTTTGCCGGAGTGCTTTTGCATCCTTGATTAGTTTTGTTTCAATAACTCTGAGACAATAAAGAGAGCACTGCAAATTATTTGGTTCTTACCAAGAAAAAAAAACTTAAATTTAGAAGCGTTAGATATTTTTTCTTGTTTTAATAATTACTTTCTTATTTTAAGTCTCAGTATAATCTTATATCAAGTAATATTTTACTTTTTTGTCTCAACCAGGCAGAGAATCCTAAAATGAGACAATTAACACTTAAAATAAATTTTACGTTTTTCTTCCTCCTCATCTCCTCTCCTCATCAAAATAAATCTTGTTTTAAGATTCAATAACCAATTATACCTTTCTTAAATCTAGAAACAAGTGTTCTCTACAATCTTAATTTAAGAAATCTTACCAAGATAAATTATCTTGCTGCATGGACAGATTTTTTCACTCGTTTTGAGTACCTTTTTCCTTAGTTGTAGTGTTTTTATCTTGTTTGAAGACCCCCTTTTTTTTGCAGTGAGCCATAGCCAAAGCATCAAACTTAGCATTGTCAAAGATAAAAATATATATACAGTCATGGAAAAAATGATTAGACCACCCTTGTTTTCTTCAGTTTCTTGTTCATTTTAATGCCTGGTACAACTAAAGGTACATTTGTTTGGACAAACATAACGATAACCACAAAGATTGCTCATAAGAGTTTTATTTAAGAGCTGATATCTTACCATTTTCCACGGTTTTCTTGATTATAACCTAAATCACTTAAGTTTTTACATCAATAGCTATGGTGTTGTACTGCCAAAAACACTGCTTTTATGGATTCAGTGTTTTCTTTTCTGTCTGTTTTAGTCACATGATGACGTTTAGTGGTACCAGGTATTAAAATGAACAAGAAAGTGAAGAAAAAATGGCGGTCTAATAATTTTTTCCATGACTGTATATATATTTATACAGTACAAATATAGTAAATCTATGTCAAAACACAGACTTATGAACCCAATAAATGTCAGAATTTTTTTAAAAAAATTAACAAGTGTTCAATAAAAAAACCATTAAACTGACAGAGGGGAAGGCTTGTGTGACTTCTGTGGACACACAGAAGTCAAAGTTTGCTGGCCGGTCAGCTGGAAAGAGTAAAATAAGATCCACACACTTCCTAAGACACTCGTGAACAGCTGTCGAAGTCTGAGGTGAAACAACGGGGCAGACGGAGAACTGCAAAGAATTTTACTGATGTTAATAAAGGTTTCAGCTTTCAGGTTGGGACAGGGAAGGAATCTCATGCATTCAAAAGACGCAAAGCTATCAAACCTTTTTGTATTCGCTGCAAACTCGATGAGTTACTGAGCAAACATCCACAGCGAGGAACGTGAAATGAAAGGGTTTGAAAACAAAGACGTTTTTAGTTCATACGGCGTCGTGATACTGAAGTTATCAGAAATATGAAACCACACAACAGAGGAGGAAAAAAAGGTTTTTTCAAAGTGATGTGCTGAAAAGATTCTTTTAATCATCTTAGTATTTTCACATTCAGCATCACAAGGTTGTCCTTTCAGGTTTCTGCAGTTCAGTTCTGTTATAAACTCTGGACTTATTTACTTCTTCTTCTGGGCTCCGTCTCAACGACACCTTCACAGATACGTAGACATGACATCCAAGTTGTTCCTCCTCAGTTTTATTAGGAAGCCCTGCGCTCTTTCACAGTCTTCTGATCACCATACCATCTGTTGATAACAAGCACTGCCAGCTCTGCCAACCCACTTCTGTCAGTCTGTCTGAAATCCGGAGTCCAAGTCAGCAGCACGGACAAAATTAATAGTGACGTCACTCCGACACACTCACATGATTTCATACTGAACTGCAACGCAAAGAAAAGAAAAAGTGAAACTAACTCACTATGAGGACTACAAAGTGAGCTCATCATTTTGTAGTCCTGTTCAAATATATAGTGAAATTTTTAATATACTTTTTATAGTGGACTCAAATATCCCACAATACACTGTAAAAAATAGAGACTCACTGGTCACTGATCCAGCAAATATAGGAGGTAAAATTATGTCTGGAGGAAGGCAACACCAAAAACTGTAATTTAAAATAGAGATGCCAATAAACATAGACTCAGATTGATATATTTTAAGTTTGTCGAATCTTGCTTGTTTGGTATTTATATTTGAAATGTATACCACACTGAAATAAGTAGGAAGTATCTTGCATAAAAAAACAGATTTAATAGTTTGACAGTAGGTATGAAACAAATTTAATGACAAAAAAAATGTGCAAAATGTAACATGATCAGGGGGAAAATTTTAAATACACTTTGTACAAAAATGCACAGAAATATTAAGCTTGTTCATTAATTTTTGCAACAGCAGTGACATCAGAGTTGGGAAAATAACTCTGACTGTGCCTGAAACATTATTTCGTCATTAGCTCACTAACTAGTCTTCTAAAAAGGCAACAAACAAGTGATTTAAGTATCAGACAAAGAGTTGTTTTTTTTCTTTTGTGAGTCCAAGGCAGAATCAATAGATGAGATCTGACCTGAGCAAATATATCATGTATTGGTTACGTCTAATCACTGATCATTAACGTCTTCAACCATCACCACTCTGAATGGTTCATGGTTGTTCCCAGTAAAGAAATGCCAGATTATAACTCTTGCCCATAAGTATTTATTTATTTATTATTCTAGTATGTTGATATCCATCTCTTGAGGAATGTTAGTTTATATTCTTTACCTTCATGTCTTCAACTGGTTCTCATCAATCCCACTGCTCTATTCAGGCTACTGGTTCCCAACGGACTCGATGCCGTCTTCAATTATTTACCAGATAACCTGATAATCTACATCTTTCTTTTGATCTGAAGTGACCCTAGTAGCTTCCTAAATTCAAACATTTGGAATTAGTATCATGACTGAAGTTTAATATAAATAAATAAGACCAAGATATAAATGAACTCTCTTTATAAATTTCAGTATCAAACATTACAACATTTGATAAGATTTGGATTTATCGTGATTGAAAAGTCAAAAGCTTCCATCTAAATACATTTCTATCATTTTTTTCCCCTTTTAGTAGGACTTCAGAACATATTCGTCACAAACCAACCTAAAAAATGCTTTGTGTTTTCAGAGATGAATTTATATGCCGGGGTTTTTCTGTCCGTCTGAAGTCCATATGTGAGAGAAAAGAGAAGAGACATGTTTCAGACATATAATCTGAGCATTTATTAAGTAAACAATAAACTGGAAGGTCATACTGTCGTCATACTATCGTGACTTTCAGTGTCAGTTCCAACCAAAAAGGTATAGTGGAATAAGTGTTGTGTATAAATCTCTTTTATCTCCCAATAGAAAGAATTAAAACTAAATTTATATTGTACATCATAAACCAAAATGAGCACTGGGGGTTATTTTTTTAAGGGGACAGCAGATCTGATTATAAACCTGAAACAAGACTGACTTGCATAATGTGAACCTGACCAAAGCAAAAAAGAAAGCTTTTATTCATTTTAGTGATTCATTATTTGAACTTTTTCAGTTTATGGAAACAAAAAGGTCATATTTTTGTACTTTATAATATACTGAGTCCTGCAAGAAAGCACAGACATTTCAAGTATTTCCCGTAAACTGGCCACAGTGGCGAGTCTTAACTGCGTTAAGACCAAATTCATAAGATGACCTGCAGCTCAAAGTAAGAACACACGCCCGGAATTATAAAATCCAAAATCATCTCATAAAAATAATCTGAGTTTAAGTATTTGGTGGCCTAGGAACATAATCTCCCCAAAGACCACAAAGTCTTCCTCCACTAATCTTCCTCATCCTCTTCCCTCTCTGTCTTCAGATTACAAGCTACACATGAACACGTGTTTGTATGCATGTTGTATGAAAAGATATTAACACAGATGTTATCGTGCTAATGTCAGAAATGTCTATGAATCTTTAAAATGTCTTTACTCTGCTTTACTCTCTTTCTTCAGAAAACTAAAAACATAAAAGACAAAAATCATGACTCCGTTGTTCTTCTGTGCGACGGCCTGAAGAAACTTCAGCATCTCCACGAATACAACACCGTCCTTATTTAGACGCTAAAAGTTCTGAAAATATATGTTCATGCTAAATTTGAAGCCAGCAGCATTTTCTAAAGTTGGAACAGGGACAACAAAAGACTGGAAAACAATTGGGTTAACTGGCAGCAGGCCAGCAACAGGGCTGGATTGAGGTTGAGCTGTCTAGAAATAAAGATGGGAGGGGGAGATTACTGTGAAAGACTGACTGTTTCTCCAAGTGAAACTCCACCAGCGCATCCATTGCTCTTTTTTAATGTGTTTCTCATCTACTCAAAACAACTCTTACCATATATGTGAGCATACTGGGGGATAAAGGTTTAATGTCTTGCCAAAAACCTTGAATTACAGCAGGATTGGGGATCAATCAACTGACCGTCCAGTCTAAGGGCTCCTCTACACTGAACAATTTCTGCAGTTTAATTTTGGTTGCAAGACCAGTATAAAGACTGTCATCAAGCTGTTCATATTACAGGATGTAGGACACGCAAATTGGACCAAAGACATCCCCATGATTCTTCCACCATGTTGATTTTTCATCTGCAACACTCCAAAATCGAGCAGCGTATCGGAGCCCTAAACTAAGTAATGAGATAAGCAAAATTTAGCCACTAAAAATGTCAACTAAGAGCATAAAAAGACCAGATAGCTATGTTTTCACAATAAAAGCCAGCAGCAGTTTGATCAAGTGTCTGAGCTGCTCCCAACAACCTAAAAACCTCTGTGGCTTCCATTTTTGAAACTGGTTCTGTAACAAGGAGAATTAGCATGTACAAGTTCTTAGGTGTGGGTGTGACATCATGTTGAAACTTCAAAATAAAATTATAAAATCTGGCATGAGGACACCCTGGTGTCCTCCCAGAGAGGGAGATCTGGGCCTCAATGCCAAAACTGCTGCCCATGCGACCCAAATTTGGATAAGCTGAGGTTAATGGATAGATGGATGGATGGATGGATGGATGGGTGGATGGATCTTAAAATCAGAGCCATTGTGCAGAGACCAGAGGAGGTATGATGTGAATGCAATATTTCTTCTCTGTCAGTAGGGGGCCTGCTGTATCTTGTACTACCTGAAGATGACAGAAGTGATGACTGATCGAGAACAATATACAAGAAATTACAATAATCCAAGTGATGAAGGTGTGAACTACCCTCTCCAAGTCTTTTGGAGGGAGGTAGGCCTTCCCCTAGAGCTAGAGGTACAGCAGAGAAGTAGAGGCCAGAGGACAAAAACAGGATGTTCTCCAACAGTCTATCCAAGGTCTACTCTCAGTGGCAGGGCAGTGGCAGCAGAACCAACCATGGCTAAGACTGAGCAACACCAGAAGTGCATCTTGAAGAAGGAGCCATCACATAATACCAATGTCCAGTAGATGGTGGATCTATAAGCAGAACACAACAACCTCCAAGAGCAAGACCCAGTAGTGATGATAATGGCAGACATCTAAACAAGAGTGTAAAAAAATGAGGAGTTGGACAGCGCCAGGGTCAACATGATTATGCCTATTAGATGAAGAAGCTTACTACACATTAGAACCGCCCGGCAGCACAAATGAACCAGGTAACCAGGTGCTAAGGTCAAGGAGATTAGGCATTGATCATGAATGCACAAGAACAGGCCCTCAATTTGACATCAATGAAGGATCTAAAACAGCAGACAGGACCCCAGATGCAGGCTGTGCCAAGTCCCTGAAACAATCCAGATCATCACAGTACTGGTGTAACATCCTGACAGACAGGGATACATGGAACGCCACAACCAGGTAGCTAGCATAGTAAACAGAAACATCTCCACCAAGTATGAACTGGAGGTCCCAGGGTCAAGATGGTGGACGCCTCCAAAGGTTGTCAAGAACGAGGGAGTCTAGATCCAGTGGGACTTCCAGCTGGACACAGTGGTGGTGGCTAAACATCAGAAGACACCAGTGGTGATAAGACATAGATATCCCAAGGAGTTGGCCACCCCTGCTCTAAGCTCAGCGGCATCTTCTCCCTGAGAACATCCCATTTGAACCTCGCAATGACCAGAAACTGTTGATCGACTGTTAGGCGTCGTCTTGGTCTCATGATGTCAAAATGTTTCAATACAAACATTGAAACAGAACATTTAGTGGTCGATTCACGGATCAGACGGTTGCTGTGATTTTTGTGATAAATCAGCATGTCATGAATTAAGTTCTAACACATGGAACAGCTGGACATGTGCATTTTGCATTTTGAAATTTCATCTAAAAGCCGAATATCCCTAACGTTGTGTGAGGAGTGTATTTATTTAGGAAGTATATCTCCATCCATGAATGGAGCTCAACTGCAAAATGAAAAAAAAAAAATGGAAGAAGTTGCATTTTAAAAGTAGATCTTGGGAAGGAAACCTCCAAGTGTTGAACAGATAAACTCTTTTATGAAGTAACAAAGGCATAAGCAGTGATTTCACATCTAAACTGGCTCGTCTCCCAACTTTCAAAACACTGACAGTAAATGCTTCTGAAAAACATGTCCCCATCTTGACCCCTAAATTTTATACAAGCTGTGGATAGAAACAGGCTTTTTTTCCACTTTATGCAAATTTCAGACATTTAAAAAGTTAGACAAAATTTGAAAACCTGAAAAAACATCAAGAAAGAAAAGTTAATTTGGTAAAATTGTTTGTGCATATTAAAATGTGTGAATGAAAGACAATAACTGTGCAAGATTACACATACGCTCACACTCAGAAACGCACATACGAACACACAACACGCAGGAGAATCAGCTGTAATAAAGCTCCTTTGCTCTTCAGATGGTTGAAGGAGGAGAGCAATAACCCAAACTGACAAACAAGATGGCCGCTGAGTGCTTTCCTGATGAGAACCTAAACTGAGTGGATGCAGGTCTCGGTTAAGCCCGGCTGCGTTTTACAAGCGAAAGGTTTTAAGGTGACATGCTGAGCCCATATTCAGTGATTGAATGCAGTACCTCCACCCCCCCCCCCCCCCCCCACCCTCTTGTCATTACAACACAGTTTCTCCTTGAGAACTAAATCTACTTATGATTGTTTTTAAATTTTTTTTTCATATATTCCTTATCATTTTCTTTAATTCAAAACGACAATCTGGACGTCGTAATCCATCATGGATTTAACAATTTCCCCATACGCTCCGCTGCCCCTCCCACTGCCAAATATTCATAATGATTTAGGACTTTGGGTCTGACTCAAGGGGGATAGAGGAAGGAGAGATAAAAAAAAAAAAAAAAAAAACAAAGAAAGGAAAAGAGAAAAATGAGGGGATGACAGTGCAGATAAACAGAAGTAAAAAGTAAAGTATTATGTGAACTGAACTCTGAGGGCAAAGATGGCGAGGGACGAGTTCAAAGTCTCTTAGCAATCAGACAAGGAACAAAACAAGGTTGTAATATTCATAAATTGTGTGGAAGCTGCGCCCCCCCCCCCCCACCCAACCCCCTCACTATGGCCTTGATAGTATTAGAAAAATGAAAACGAAATCTTTAGATTAGAAAGATTGGAAAAATTGAATTACGTGGGCCGTGCAGGGGCCGAATGGATGAGCGAGACCCAAATCTTCATCTCGGACAAAAACAGCAGAGGAGGGAGGGGGGGGGGGGGGGGGGGGGGGGTGAAAATGATGAAAAATGAAATGGGGGTATATCTGCAGGGGAGAGCCAAACACAGGCAGATAGGAGAAATAAGAAGTCGGGGTCATCACCTGGACAGCTTTTCTTTCCATCTCAAATCCAGCAAATCACTTTAAGCTTCGACAAGACTGGAAAACACAGAGACAGCTGAACGCTGAGCACGTTTACATGTAAAAATGTTCATTATTCTCACTGTAATTATTTCCATTTTCATAGAAAACAAAATACTTCAAAAGGCTTTTTAAAAGTTTGTTTTTGATTTAGAAATTACATTAATCCTAGTTTTTAGTCAACAAATGCATCACCCTCGACTGTACGAGTGAGTTTAAATGTGTACAGGACAATTATTTATTTACTTTTCCATTTCAAGAATTGAATAAACACTTTTTTTTAACAAGTTCCAAGGGTTTGCTCAGAGCTGCAGCAAAGAGTTTACTACTTTCCAGGCCGTAAAAGACTAATCATGGGAATAAAGATGTTTCTGATCAGAGGGATTTATCTCTGGAATGTAAATTTAGTTTTAGTAAACAGGATGGGAACGAAGTGAAAATAAACCCTGTTTCCAAACCAACGGCGCCCTCTAGAGGTGATGCATGTCCCCATCAGTATATTCTCCACCACAACCAGTTACAGAGGGCTATTATCTATTTATTTATGTTTGTGTTGCAACAGTTCTTTCAATATAATTTTAGTGTGTTATAAGGCCACTGAACAGCAGTCAAAACAATACCTCACCAGAAATTAAAACAGGATAACATAAATACTTCAAAAATAACATAACAAATATTCAAAGTGAGAATTATCAAGAATTTTTCAAATTAAAAGCATACAAAATATGATTTTGAATTTGGTCCCTGGGACATGAAAGCCTTAAGATAAGCTGTGTTAAATTTAAACATTGCATTGTTGAGTAGGTTTGGTTTTATATGTTTGCAGCCACTAGATGTCGCCATAGTACCATTTATTATCTCATTAATGTCACAGTTCAGTGAAAATGTCTGTTTCTTTACGCTTAAATGCGTGACTTTCATTTGTGCTTAACTTACACTTTATAACAAGTGCAGATATATCACGTGAATGTTTAGGATTGCCAGAATAAATGTTTCTATTTATTGTTGATACATTCTTTACACAACACTTTTACGGCCTTTTATTCTTACCAAACCACCAGCTGTAACACTGAATACACTAAACACTGTTTGAAGACACAAAAGCAGAAATGTCCGTTTGCTTTCTTTTCAACCAGATTTATAAATCCATTTGTACGCACGTTTTTTTCTTTCTTAATGTGAACCGTTTCATCTCAAAGGCTTGAATCAAGGCAACTGGACTTTTCATGGACATTTCACCTTCCATCCAGATGGCTTTGTTGGTTAAAAAAGGAAAATTTGAACTGAGAAAGACTTTTTCTTCTTCAAGGCCTTCTGTATAGAAGATTAAATGAAAGAAAAGACTGTAAAGAAAGGAAAAAAGAAAAGTCCAGTTGATTAACCATGACCTGGATGAGCCAGAGAAGTGAATCATTACGGAAGTTTACGTCACTGCAACAAGACGGATGTAATGGTTTGCTAATGCCATACTCCCACATTTTATTCCCAATAGAACATAAGGAACATATCAAATGCTGAAACTGAGACATTCGACCATTTCATGGAAAATATGAGTACATATTGACTTAGATGGCAGAAACACATCCCAAAACAGTTGGAACAGGCCGGAAAAGTAATTGGCACAAATCAGAAACAAATGGAGGAGCATTTGACAACTAATTAGATTGACTGGCAACAGGTCAATAACATGACTGTTTATAAAAAGGAGCATTTCAGAGAGACAGAGTCTCACCAATCTGCAACAAACTGGGAAGATCCAGAAAAAGAAGGAAGAGTGTTTCTGGCAGGACACAAGACTGAAGGTCAAAACTGGATGGGTTTGATCTAGAACAGTCATGCCCAAACTTCAAAATACCAAGGCCCAATTTGAAATGTGAAAAATCTCTGGCCTTCCCAAACTTTTAATCACAACTGTGATCAACATACAAGACTAGAAGCTACATTCTGGTATTAATATGAGAGGTCAACAAATAAGGTGACACTTCTAATATTAAGTTGACAGAAGAATAACACTCACTTGGTTTGTTTTATTACCTCTTAATATTTTTTTAATCATGTCATATATATTTTACATTAATCAAAAAAGCATATTTTTTTAAAAAAAAAAGGAATTTTATAACATTAGATTATCTTTAATGATCTCCTACGGCCCACCTGCAGTACCAGGACGGCCCACCAGGGGGCCTCGGCCCACACTGAATCACTGATCACCTCAGACAGCATTGTCTACTGGACATCAGTCCCTGGAGGCTCAGAAACACTTTTAGAAACCACCGTCTGTCAACACACTTCACTGTTCAACCACAAATGCAGGTTAAAGCTGCAGAGAAGACGCCATATGTGAACACGATCCAGAAACACAACTGTCTTCTTCGGCCCAAAGCTCATCTAAAATGGTTTGAACCATGGACACCGTGTCTTGTGGACTAAAGAGGAGCTCTTGCCATCAGTTTGTAGTAATCTACGATGACGGGATGTGTTTCAGTCAACATCATTGCTATAATGTTCTGAGATGGCACATTTCACTGCGTATTAACTGTTTAATATTCTGCCATTTGTGTATTTTACACAAACTGACAGAGATAATGGTATCTGTTCTCTTTAATCACATCCCCTTCATCTTCATCCTGTGCTGGAGAGCAGGGGCGGAGTTAACGCGAGCACCAGCAGGGGCCCTCAGAGATCTGCAGTGATCTGTCGGTGCCCATCAGCAGGCAGCTCGCTCTTCTTCACAATCAGCCACGAGCGGATGCACGGGCTATTTCTGTATCTTATCACGCAATCCTGGCAGCTACGTTCACATGCTGTTCGGAAAGTTTACAGCCACAGTTTCCAGGAGGTAACATCTGCCAGAACCATCAGGCAGCTGATTGATGCCTTTTGACTTCGGAGGATTATTGAGTGACAAAAAATATGAATACTGCTTTCATTCATCACTCATTTAAATAAACAGAACAAAAAAATCAACAATTCTTAGTCTAAATTTAATCTGACATTTTAAAAAGAGTTTTTGACAAGTCTCAACATGAAAATGGACAGCAGAAGCGCTGGTGGGGCGACAGATTGGGAAAGATCAATCCTCACTCAGAAAGACAGATTGTTGAACTAATACTTTCCCATCACCAGTGGAAATGCTTTCTATCCCATCAGGACCAGTGATACAGAGACCAGCATGCAGGGATTCTGCTGCAGAAAGCTTATGTAACCCATGATGCAGACAGACGCGCTGTGCGGTTTGGGTTGGAGAAGAAGGAAGACGAAGAAGAAGAGGAAGTTGAACAATAACGGCCTGAAGAAAATCTTTTAGCTGAATCTGAACCAACGAGCTCCCAGTTGGCGGAGCTCGTCTCCTCTGTGTTCTCACCAGTCCTTGATTTATTACAGCTGTCTTAACTGGTTCTTCCCTGCAAGGCGTGGAAATGTAAACCCATATTAGTGGGTCATTAGAATAGAATCATTCTTTATCCTGCAAAACGAATTAAGCTTTGATTGTTCCGCCTCATTGCACGTGTGTGTGGGGAGCACGCAGAGGGGAAGAAAAAGAGAGAAAAAGAAGAAAAGCCATTATTCAGATAAGAGATTAGCACTTGATACAGACATCACTGTCATAACTTTAAATAATTCAACCTTAAATTCACTTTTTAACAACCGTACGTTAACACACTGGGAACAAAGGCACCATCCATCAATATATATACACAGATAGTTGTTTAAAAGAAGAAAAAAAACCTGGAAACAAAACGAACAGCTTGTAAATGTGAAGGATTCTTGATGTCAGCAGCAGTGATGAGTTCAGATGCTGTTGAAAGTGATTCACACCAACCTGTGAAGCTGAAAACATTACAGCAATACATGGATCCAATGATGAGTCAGCAGAACGTTAACTCGCTGAATCATTTGATTTGCAAGTTAAAATCTTGAAAGTGATCAAGTCTGATTTTTTTAGTAAATATGAGCAGCTACTGGTTTTCTTAGTGATGCCATCCAGATAAAGAGCCGCTTCTTTTGAAGTTAAAGTTGCTTCAGCTCTCACATTTACTGTGTGTGTACATACATACATACATACATACATATATATATACATACATATATATATATATATATATATATATATATATATATATATATATATATACACAGTACAGGCCAAAAGTTTGGACACGCCTTCTCATTCAATGCATTTTCTTTATTTTCATGACTATGGACATTGTAGATTCTCACTGAAGGCACAAAAACTATGAATGAATACGTGTGGAGTTATGTACTTAACAAAAAAAAAGGTGAAATGACTGAAAACATGTTTTATATTCTAGTTTCTTAAAAATAGCCACCCTTCGCTCTGATTACTGCTTTGCACACTCTTGGCATTCTCTCCATGAGCTTCAAGAGGTCGTCACCTGAAATGGTTTCCACTTCACAGGTGTGTCTTATCAAGGTTAATTAGTGGAATTTCTTGCTTGGGACCATCAGTTGTGTTGTGCAGAAGTCAGGTTAATACACAGCCGACAGCCCTACTGGACAACTGTTAAAATTCATATTATGGCAAGAACCAATCAGCTAACTAAAGAAATAAGAATGGCCATCATTACTTTAAGAAATGAAGGTCAGCCAGTCCGGAAAATTGCAAAAACTTTAAATGTGTCCCCAAGTGGAGTCGCAAAAACCATCAAGCGCTACAACGAAACTGGCACAGAGGAGGACCGACCAAGGAAAGGAAGACCAAGAGTCACCTCTGCTTCTAAGGATAAGTTCATCCGAGTCACCAGCCTCAGAAATGGCAGGTTAACAGCAGCTCAGATCAGAGACCAGATACACAGAGTTCTAGCAGCAGACCCATCTCTAGAACAACTGTTAAGAGGAGACGGCGCCAATCAGGCCTTCATGGTCAAATAGCTGCTAGGAAACCACTGCTAAGGAGAGGCAACAAGCAGAAGAGATTTGTTTGGGCCAACAAACACAAGGAATGGACATTAGACCAGTGGGAATCTGTGCTTTGGTCTGATGAGTCCAAATTTGAGATCTTTGGTTCCAACCGCCGTGTCTTTGTGAGACGGAGAAAAGGTGAACGGATGGATTCCACATGCCTGGTTCCCACTGTGAAGCATGGAGGAGGAGGTGTGATGATGTGGAGGTGTTTTGCTGGTGACACTGTTGGGGATTTATTCAAAATTGAAGGCACGCTGAACCAGCATGGCTACCACAGCATCCTGCAGCGACATGCCATCCCATCTGGTTTGCGTTTAGTTGGACGATCATTTATTTTTCAACAGGACAATGACCCCAAACACACCTCCACCTGTGTAAGGGCTATTTGACCAAGGAGGAGAGTGATGGAGCGCTGCGGCAGATGACCTGGCCTCCACAGTCACTGGACCTGAACCCAGTCGAGATGGTTTGGGGTGAGCTGGACCTCAGAGTGAAGGCAAACGGGCCAACAAGTGCTAAACACCTCTGGGAACTCCTTCAAGACTGTTGGAAAACCATTTCAGGTGACGACCTCTTGAAGCTCATGGAGAGAATGCCAAGAGTGTGCAAAGCAGTAATCAGAGCGAAGGGTGGCTATTTTGAAGAAACTAGAATATAAAATATGTTTTCAGTCATTTCACCTTTTTTGTTAAGTACATAACTCCACACGTGTTCATTCGTAGTTTTTGTGCCTTCAGTGAGAATCTACAATGTCCATAGTCATGAAAATAAAGAAAATGCATTGAATGAGAAGGCGTGTCCAAACCTTTGGCCTGTACTATATATATATATATATATATATATATATATATATATATATATATATAGTATACACACACACATACTACCTCTGAACACTTTACTGTCTCATTCGTGACGATGCTTTTCATAAGAGCAGATATTTAATTTTCACATCCAGCACATTCCTAATGTGTGACATACTCCGGTGCTTCCTCTGAATTGTTTGATCACCTTTTGCTCTTTTGATCGACAAAACGAGCAAGGAAGAAAAAAAATGTAAAGGAGAGGAAGACCTGCTGACAAAAACATATAACAGACTGGAGCTGAGAGACAACTTCTTTATCTAAAGTGTAAAAGAGCAGCAGCAGCAGCTCGATGAGCTCCACCTCTCAGACAGACGGATCAACAGCTACTGCTCCAGGCCAAAGGTGGCGAGTGTTTGCAGCCCTTCCTGCGGGGCCGACCCGTGCCTCCCTTTCAGCGGTAAGAGGGAACGGGCCGCCGGACCCGGGGCGGCGGTCTCGCCACTCTGCCACGAACAGATGACTCTTTCAACTGAGGGTGTGTTGTAAAGGGGAGGACCAGCATGCAGGCTCATACACTGGTGGCATTCAGGTGGGGGAAAAAAATAAAAATTAAAAATATTCCACTATATTAGAAACTGAACACATTTCAAAAGGCAGAGAGCCCAGAAACAACAGAGCTGTTCAAAAACGACCGAGCAGAACGAGGCTGGAACCGAACAGGACCTGACATCACAAACAATGACGACCGTCTGGCAGGAGATGAAGGAAACATGGGAGTAGAAACACACAGAGCCTAACGACTGACATAACAATGGATGTGTGGCAACGAACAACTGGGACCTGCTGTAAATGAGGACAGATTATGGAAAAAAAAAAAAAAAGGTTATGTACTTGAGAGGATGTGGTTGACTGAAGTCATTACAAAGTCAAAAACTCTGACATAACAGAACCATGAGACTTAGTTTGGGGATGAGCAGGTCTGAAAATATGTCACTCAGCAAGTGGTTGTGACATCACAGACCAGTCTTGTAATAAAACTAAACTGTATCAACGATGTAAATAAAAAGAAAACGAACAAAACAAAACCCACAGATCACGTCTGTGCTTGAACTGCTGATTTTACTGAATCTGCTGTTTTGTGGAGCAACTCAAACTTTCAGCTTTAACTTTACGTTATGCTGTACAAACTGATAACATCTTAAACTAAAAAGTCGTGTCCAGAGGTGACACACATGGGATTTTAAACATTTTTTGTGAAACGTGTAATGCAGTGGTTCTCAACTGGTCTGGCTTCAGGACCCACC
Organism: Hirundichthys speculiger; assembly: GCA_018398805.1. NCBI lineage: Eukaryota > Metazoa > Chordata > Actinopteri > Beloniformes > Exocoetidae > Hirundichthys > Hirundichthys speculiger. The sequence continues at coordinate 65,605 of JAGFBZ010001493.1, forward strand.
ATCACCCTTAATGACAAGCCATGACCCAAATCAAGGAAAATTTCCAACTTCTCAAATTTATTGAATGAAAAGATCGTGCAGTTTGAATCGGAAATAGAATAGAATATCAAAGAATGCCAACACAAAAAATAAGTTTATTGGTGAACCAAAAATGACTTGAAGTGGGAAATATTCCCTTTGATGCTCAATTAGCTGCATTTTAATTAAATCCAAAACACTTTACTTCAGTAACTTCAGCCTTTTTTTAACAGACTCAACATCCACAAACATGAAATAAAAAAGTGCAACCACTGAGCATAGTTTCAAAAAGAACTCAAATATGTAGCATTTGCTGAGTAAACACTTCCTGAATAAATAACAATTTCCTATTAAAACTATCTAGTCACTTATTTAAAGCGTTAATCATAAAGCTGACATAACACAACATTTCAGTAACAGCCATTTTTAAGACTCAACAGTGCTTTTATGCACAAACATGAAATAAACAGTGCAACCACTGAGCAGTAGTTTCAAAAATAACTCAAAATATATAGTTTTATCTGAATAACCATCACTGACCTTTGTCTTCAAGATAAGAAAATCCATATCTCATATATTCTTCGTTGTATCTGTGTTTCACCTGCTCAACATATGGAAACAAACGTTGCAGGTCTTTTTCTGTGGTGTGAACTGGCGGGTGTCAACTCGCATTACAGGACATTATTGCCATCTACTGTTAAGGAGTATGAATGACTTTTTTTTTTTTTTTTTTTTAGCATTTCCTTCCCCAGACAAAGACCCACGACCCACTGAAAACGGGTCTGCGACCCACTTTTGGGTCACAACCCATCACTTGAGAACCAGTGGTGTAATGGAACCTTACATGAAACTTCAGTTTTTCGGTATACATGACAAATGCGTTATTTTGGTAATGAAATATTTTATTGTCCTCTTTTTTTTTTCTTTCAGCTGTTCCCTTCAGGGGTCTCCACCGCCAATCATCTGCCTCCATCTAACTCCATCCTCTCCATCTTCTTCTCTCACACCAGCTAACTTCATCTCCTCTTTCTCTACATCCATAAATCTCCTCTAGACCTCCTGCCTGGCAGCTCCAACCTCATCATCCTTCTACAGATTTATTCACTCTCCCTCCTCCCTCCATCTCCAAACCATCTCAGTCTGGTCTCAGACCTTCTCTCCAGAACATCTAACATGTGCTATCATTCTCATGTCCTCATTCCTGATCCATTTTCACCTCTGCTACCTCCAGCTCTGCCTCCTGTCTTTTCCTCAGTCCCACAATCACCATCTCACCCTTCTTTTCATTCTTGCTGAAACTCTTTCATCACACCTGACACTGTTCTTGACCTTGACCTGTTCCAACCTGCTCCAACACAGAAACACGTCAGACTGCGTTTGTCAGCTGAAACTCTTGAATTTTTATCATGTTAAATAAACTGCTCATCAGTGCCCTGAGCTGCTGAATGCTGGGAAACAGCGAGTTTATCCATAAAATCAAACCAACTACATATCAGAAATGTCCAAGTCAGAATGCATTCATGTTGCCTGTGCTGCTCTTTTGAGTATTTTCTGTTAATAAAAGATATTTTTCCCCATTGGAAGCCCGAACATATACGCCAAAACCTTGCATTTCCCACACAGTTCCCTGGTCCAAAGTCAGTTTACGAGTGTGAGACAGAAACAAAGTGAAGAGGGGAGAGCCTCAGTGTCTTAGAGGGCGTAGCTAACTGCGGTTAGCAGCAGATTGCGTAACGCGATTAGACAGCAGGAATCTGTGAAACAAGTCCTATTGTTCAGAACCATGTGAGGGAGAGCTGTTGTTCACAACCATGTGACGCAACATCACAGCTCCAACAAAGGAGTACGCACACAAGGCTGAGGCATCACATTTGGCTTCTCAACATCGGGCCAATGAGAGGAACAAAAGTTACAGTAGTTTACCAAACAGAGCATTTTGACCAGTAGAGGACAAAAAAAAAAAGTTTTATCATTCCCTCGTCAGCAGGTCACAGATAAAACCCAGTCAAACTATAAAGTTATCACGTCACTCGGTCGATGCAAAAGTTAATACAATACCCAGAAATCAATTTTCCTTTTTTTTTGTTTGGTTTTCAGAACGCAGAGAAAGCTTGTTTCAGTCATATTTTACATATAAAATCTTGAAAATCAAGCAAAAAGCTCAACCAAAGTAATATCAAGAGAATTTAGTTTCCTCTCAGGATTAGTGTGTGTGCAGGTGTGTGTGTGTCTCTGTGTGTGTGCTTAATAGCAGCAGGATCAGACCCTCCTGTCTATTAATAATTAAACTTTAATGGCCAATAAAGCCACAGATGCTGAGAACTGTGCAGAACACCAGCGGCTTCAGACCGAACCGCACTGCAGAGAGGAAGATGAAAGAGGGACAGAGAGAGAAAGAGAAGAAGTTCAGGCTCCAACTAGCAAGAGTGGAGGTAAAAATAAAATTTAAAAAACAAGACAAAAGAATAACAGTGAAGTCTTTTTATTAGAACCGACTCGAGCTCGTTTCTTTGCTACTCGTCCAGATGCACATGCAGCCACATGCTGTCCCTCAGGTCAAACTCTGAATCAGAGCTCCAACCGATGATGAAATAATACTAAACAGCCTCAGAAAACTGAAAACACCAGATATATTTTTACAGACTTTCACTTAGTTGCAATAAACAGCAAATGGTTTCACCTTCTATTTAACAGGACAACTGATGGAAGGCTGAACTTCACTGGTCGGCCCTTAGAAAGCACCTTTAACTGAACCAAAACACTCTTTTCTTACTCACCCATAATCATTATTAATCCTTTATGTGCTCTTTATACATTATCTACAATCACATGCCAAAAAAGCAAATAAATGGAAATGTGGGTGTTCAGTTTATACGTCTGTAATACCAGTTATACACTAGACAAGGTCCCAAAAACTTTAGATTTTACTTTAGAAGATTTTTAAGAGACTTTAAAAGTTCCAGACTGAGAATTTTGAAAATATTGATTCACAAGAACTAAAGGAAGACACTCAAAGGATGAGGACACTTGTTTTCTAAAGCTGGTTGTTGACAAAGTCACATGACACAAGACTGCACGTCTAACAACGATGAAACTTTTATTTATTTATTTAACCTTTATTTATACAGGTAAGACACATTGAGATCAAAATCTCATTTTCAAGTGTGACTTGTTCAATAATAAATCACAATAAAATACAAATAAAACAATCAATATAGTTATTAAAAAAAAAAACACACAGCTCAGAGCTACGGTGGAAATCATGGCAGAGACAACGAAGATGATGAAGAAAATATTGAAGAAAAAAAGAGTGGCTGAGGAAGAAGAAACGACAGTAGATTTTAACCCTGAACCTAATGTGTTATATCAACACCTGGGCAGCCAGGTGATGTTTGCTTCACTGACATTTGAATTAACACAACCTGAAGTCTGAATATGTGAAATGCCCATCAATTAAGATAAATGTGTCACAGTTCTAGTCTATTCTCATGATTAACACACCTGGTTTAAAAGTGTCTGAATATTGTAAAAACAGCAGTCCATAAACTTTGTAAAGTCTGAGGATGAGCGCTCCTCATTTAAATGTTTGGAGGCAGGTCCAGACTCTCTTTAGACACACTACTGACATCTTTTTGAAGGCAACAATGCACAAATTCATTCTGCCCGTGTTTCATGAATGAGGTTCAAATAAGGCCAACGGAAAAATCTCATTCATTTTTAAATGAAGAAGCACCTACAGGAGGGAAAAGGAGAAGCCTGGATGCTGCTTTTAACTTTCCCCTGTGTTTGACTCACTTCAGCGGTGCTGTAAAACCCAGAAAAACTGTTTGATGTTTACCTGATTGTCTCTACTACCATCACATGTTTTTGTTTTCATCCTGTAACGATGACGGTCTCCATCATTTAAAGTCCAGGGCAACAAGGAGTTGACGAGGGTTTTGTTTCATATAACCTGGTGTCAGTCAGAACTCCCAGCATCCTCTCTGTGCCATGTTTTACTGCAGCTATAAAGCCAGACAGGCAGAGGCAGGGCTCCTATTTATGATTGCATCAATCTGCTTCTGCTAAATAATGGAGGCGCTGCTTGCAGAAGAGATGCACTGTTTTCTGTATATCTTTGTTTTCACACAGACTAGAGAATCTGTGTTTGAGAAGAGGAGATGCTGGAAAAGCCCCTGTTTTATTCCACTGTTGGCTTCTTCATTACAGCACAAAAACAAACATTAATGATAAAAAAAGACAAAACATTAAAAACAGTAAACACAGCTCCATTATTTGAACTACAGCTCTTTAACCTGCATATTCCTCTGATCCAAACCAGCTCTGCAACAGTGAGTGACTTTGCTTTTCTGATAGTGGATGTGTTGCTTTGGAAGGAAACTTATCCGTTTCCATCAGGACATTAGCCATCCCTAAGTGAATTACATTTTGAACTTCCTTCACCAGACCTCAGTGGTGGGCGGGGCTTCCCGCTGCACCACAGACACACAACAGCAGCAGCAGCAGCAGAGGAAGCAACAATGTGAGGGTTTTCCTGCTGAGGATGGGACTTTTCTTTTTCTAATCAACCACTTCCCCCCCTTTTAGTGCTTCACTGTTCCTCCTCCCCTCCTCTTTGCTGTAATACCACCCCCCCCCCCCCACCCACCCATGTTCACTCTGCAGCCTCTTTTTTTTTAAACTTTGTTTTCAATACACAGTCTTGTACTCACTCAAAGCTCAAAGGATATACTGGAAATTAATTACATAATTCACAGAAATTGATTCATCATTTTTTCCCCCCCAGCTTTTCGGACTTTCATTGAAAATATTCAATTTGAAAACAGCAAAAACAACAACATCGACCAATCACTCTGTAATGTCAGTTTATCTGAAGGTATATATAATCAAAAAAGTGGATCGCTGTATTTCTAGTAATTGACAGAGATGATTTGATGTTTAATATTTCAACAACTTTACCCCAGAAAACTGATTGTTGTAAATTTGCATTTACTTGTCAACAATATATTATAATAAATGTCCTGCTAAGTTGCTGGACAAGTGCCTGAACAAGTATATGATCGCTTATGACATTAGCAGATCTTCTCTTTGCTTTATGCAGGGCATCCTGAATCTGACTAAAGCAATCAAACTATTATGCGATGGATATAGTCCCTATGGTGTGTAAAATAATATTTTTATGCATGCCTACTGCATCCACCTTCCCCTGCCTGTAAGTAATAACATTATAAGCAAAAATAAATACAGCATTTATTAGGTACTTTATTCTTATTTGAAGAGAAGCTGCTTAACGAACTACTATGAGATGAGAATACTTTTAAGCAGAATTTAGTGCGCTGAAATTGCGAGCATCCCTGGCCAAATGCATCACCACCTCCCAGCTACTGCAGTGCACTGCCCCTCGGCCTCGTGGGAAATTTCCTTCACTGCAGGCAGACCTGAGTGTAGAAAAGACACACCCAGACAACATAACGTCCTGCAGCAGAGACTGAGGCAGGGGTTCGCATTAGAGGGAGAGAAAGAGTGAAAGACGGCACTGGCATCAATAAAACAGAGCGGCGCTGCATGAATACGAAGATATGAGTTACTGCAAAAAAGTGAGAAGGAGGCAGAACATGCAGACGCCGGGAAGCTTATCAGAGAATCTGAAAGTTGTTTTAAGAAGGAAAGCTGCAATCTCACTGCCCATTAGACTCCTTCCACTATCTGTCTCTGATTGGAGACGGACGTTTATAAAAGCATGACGACGCACAGTCCCTCTAATTACCATTTACTGAGTAAAGAGATCATCAATCCACCAATTCAAATTGCTGGCTGACTTCTTCTGTTCAGCAGCCTTGATGTAGTTTTATTGCTTTTGCTCCAACTAATAGCTTAAGTCTGTATTTTATGCTCCTGCTGGCTCAGCTCCTTTTCTTTACATTCAACCTGGTGTTGAGAGATTATTGCTGCGGCGTCGTTGCGCTGCTTCTCCCAGGAAAAACACAAAGAACGGTGCTGATGGCCACGTTCTTGCATTTGCAGTATCGTCCCCAATCAGTAGCAACCGGTCTGTTCTCTGCATCAGAATTAGGCATGAATGTTTCAAAAACTGGTTAGAAGCAGGAGTACAAGTGAAACAGCATTACTCAAGAATTTGAAAAAAGGCTACAAATTTAAAAAGCTGCAAGCTGTACAGTCATGGAAAAATTATTAGACCACCCTTGTTTTCTTCAGTTTCTTGTTCATTTTAATGCCTGGTACAACTAAAGGTACATTTGTTTGGACAAACATAACGATAACCACAAAGATTGCTCATAAGAGTTTTATTTAAGAGCTGATATCTTACCATTTTCCATGGTTTTTTCTTGATTATAACCTAAATCACTTAAGTTTTTACATCAATAGCTATGGCGTTGTACTGCCAAAAACACTGCTTTTATGCATTCAGCGTTTTCTTTTCTGTCTGTTTTAGTCACATGATGAAGTTTAGTGGTACCAGGTATTAAAATGAACAAGAAAGTGAAGAAAAAATTGTGGTTTAATAATTTTTTCCATGACTGTATATTATTACACTTTAAAATATGTCAAAAAAATCTACGAAACAGGTGCAAGTATGTCAAGGAAAGATAACTCCTGATGCCTTGCAACTTCCTGCAAACTTCCTGTTTTAAGTTTAAGTTTGGTAGAGAAGCGAAAGTACTTGTTGGGCATGTATGTTGCTGAAAGCAACCTCATGAATCACCTCAGGAGCGTCACATTAAAGTGAACAATAAGTTCATAAAGCCAAACGGGAAGACAGACGGACCACAGAAGCAAATTCTGGAGTTGGTTTTTCAGAAAGAAGAGAAATTTCTCAGTGAAATCCACCATCTTGGATGACGAGCGCCTGTTGAAAATATCAGACTTCACCGCTGAAATGAACATTTGGTGGCACAGCTCTGATAGTTAAAAGTATTTAGAAAGAAAAAAAGAAATGAACCCTGGTTTTATGATGTTTGTGTATTTTATGATTTTGTTTCTTTTAGTATGCATCTGACCTGTTAACACCGGTCCATGGACGACAGATGTAAAATAGCCATTTTGGCTAATTCTGGCACATTTACATTCTATGTTTATTAATGTGCACTGTCCATGTCAAATAAACCATAAATAAATAAATAAAAAATCATGTCGATTCTCAATATCAGTAAATACTGAAAGCCCAAGTATCAGAATCATCATTGCAAAGGTTAAAAAAAAACCATCTCTATTGAGGTTTTCCTGCCACCTTCCAGCATCACATGATCCACCATCAGACACTTCTTCAACATGACATATTTACTGGTAAAGCACATGTATAACTGAACTGACTTGAAGGAATAGTTTTTAACATTTAACCTTCAATCTATTGACTTAATAAACACTGCTGGACCTTGCTGAGAAATCCATGATGAGACCACTTTTTTTTTTTTTCTTTTTTTATCTAAAAGGGATGTACAGTATCTGGATTATTATTGGATTAAACCCTGAGATGAGACGGGGTTAACAGTTTTTTGCACAGCTGCATGGTGAGCAGTTGAAGGACTCAACAGAGCACCTCAGATCAGCATCTTTTTATTCATCCTCTGCCTTATGCTTATTTAAAGACACCAAAAAACATTGTTTGCATGTCAAAATGTATATAAAACACACAGCCAGTGTTATATGTTTCACCTACACATGCAAAGTAGGAGCAGTGAAAGTAGAAAAGCCTTCACAGGAGAATGTAGTAGGTAGGTTTGTGTAACCAGAACCGACCAGCCCCACATCTGAACATGCTACTTCCACCAGGAAAATTTATGCAAATGTTCAAAGTACGAACTAAAATCACAAATCGGCTGAATAAGACATGCCTCACATGTGATCTGTTATATAAAGCAAGCTATGCAGGAAGCTGGTGTCCCAGTTCTGTGCAGAGACGTGCCAGTTCCACATATCTAATTAGCATACCACGATCCAACCAAATTTAAGACGTAACTGACAACCTGGAAGTAAAAAAGGCTCAGATGCTTGTATCCCTGGCTCTACATCTGCACGTGTACGATATGCATGTAGTTAAATCTGAGTGTCGTGGTTTATACTGCACGTGTGTGCATTTCTGCAGGATCGATGAGCGCTTGTAGGTGCGGCGGCAGGTGATTTATCTGTCAGAGAATCAATCGGCAGTATATCGATCGGTGCTAAGAAATGCCCGCATTCATAACAGTGAACGCTCACATAATCTCTCAGTGGGAGCCAATACTGCAAATGTGCACTTATGTTTACACAGCACACACACACACACACACACACACACACAACCACAACGTGTAAGAAGTCAGCTTTATCCTTTATATGTGCGTGCATTTGGACGAAATAAAGAGCTCCACAGAGTGTGCAACCATGTATTATTTATAAGCGCCTTTGTGTGTTCATCTCAGCTGCATCCTTCACTTGTCATTAGGTTTTTCATGCATGTATAATCCAGCCCACGTTTATCCAGATACGTCCTCTGCTGGAGGAGGGAAGGCTTCTCTGTTCATTCACCGCTGCTAATGCAACAGCAGAAATATGGACGGATACTGAAATGAATATAAAAGCCGTACAAGAGGAGGAAGAGGGCACCGGTAGACTGTATCACATTCAACATGTCAGTAAAGCAAAACACTGGTCCAAGATTCAGAATAAACCCCCTCCAGTCACATTTATGTAGACATCATTGTCGGCTGCTGTCAAAGCGCATACAGGTTCAGATAAATGCCAAGGCCGCTGTCTGATCAGCCGAGCTTTAGTTCCACTTTACAAGCCCACCCAATCATTTCCTGGATGTCTTCAGTCAGATTTTAACATCAACAAGTTACCTAACAAATGACAGTATTCAGACTGTACAGCTACAGACACCTGGAGGGAATTAAGCAGCTCTGCCTTTACAAGAAACAAACAAATATGAATGAACAAATAAACAACATAGAGATAAACAGGTGATGAGATAAGTAAGGATTTTGCTCATAAAGCCATATTTTATTCCAAATAGAACAGTAATAGAACAGTGCTGGCAGTAACATCTCAAAAAAGTTGGAACCAATAATCATTGTGTAAATGGTTTTTGCCTTTACTTTCTTTGGGGTCCATTAGTTCTGTAAAAACTTGACAAAAAAATGAAATGAACACCTCTCATCTCCCTTCAGTTTAAACCATCAATCTTTCATTTTTCCTTTCTGCATGCCACCAGTGCATGAAAAGGAGATAAAGAGTTGTTTTTTGTAAGGCTGTGTGGGTGTTGTTTATATTTACAGTGAGAATTACAGGAGATGACAGACGGGAAGAAAAACAAAAAGCTTCTACAGGTCAATTCCACCCTCTTGGAATCTAAAGTAAAGTACAAAAAGTGAGGAAATTCACATTTGGTAGATTATTTCTTGTTATTTTTAACAACACTTCTTGGCAATAAATCTGTTTATTTCCATTACAAATGGTGCCACAGTTGTAAGGAACATGCATTTAAGAAATAATTTCCAAATCTTCTCTGCCACTGTTAAAGTTTCTGGTACCACCAGGTGCTTGACAATCAGGTCCCTGGATGTCACCTGACTGTCGGCACCTGTGAACATGGACCCTCCCCACAGCGGTCAGTTGGTGCCTGCTAACGCTAACGCTAACTCTAACCAGCACGCCACTTTTGACTGATCTGGATGTCATCTGAGGGGGAGGAGCCAGGCTGCTGTCAACCTGAGGAGGAGGAGCCAGGCTGCTGTCAACCTGAGGGGGAGGAGCCAGGCTGCTGTCAACCTGAGGGGGAGGAGCCAGGCTGCTGTCACCTGAGGAGGAGGAGGCCTGGCTGCTGTCAACCTGAGGGGGAGGAGCCTGGCTGCTGTCAACCTGAGGGGGAGGAGCCTGGCTGCTGTCATCCTGAGGGAGGGGCCTGGCTGCTGTCAACCTGAGGAGGAGCCTGGCTGCTGTCAACCTGAGGGGAGGAGCCTGGCTGCTGTCATCCTGAGGGGGAGGGGCCTGGCTGCTGTCATCCTGAGGGGGAGGGGCCTGGCTGCTGTCAACCTGAGGGGGAGGAGCCAGGCTGCTGTGGCTGCGTATCCTTCCACAGGCTCCTGTTGGCTAAATGAATACACTTCAACCGTCAAATTCCCAACATGTCTTGTTTATTCAGACTTCAAATCATCCAATCCGCCAAACCAGAGTCAACGGCACTGGCAGAGAAGATTTGGCAAACCTTTCATGGGCACAACCCACATCCTCAGCTCTGTAATCAGGCTTTCCAGCGGTCTAAGATTTATTGCCAAAGAGCATTGTTATGACAAAGGATAACCTTCCAAAATACAAATTTCCTGACTTCTCGTGCCTAGTTTTATTTCACATTCTTTGTGAGCTTTTCACTTTGAGGAAGTTGATGCAAAATCCCAGAAGACACGCTACAAAATAGATTCACTCTTTGGACTGGGTTGGTTTTTTTTGGCTTGGGGGACAAAGAAAGAAAAAGGGAAAAAAAAAAGTTGGGATGGTTTAGCTTTTTTCCTTGGTTCGTTACAAGTGCTTCACCCCGAAGGAATTAATTAACTTAACCAGAGGGGAGTTATTTGGAGCTTTTCTAAAACCTGAGCGTGCCGTTTGATTTGATGCAGTGTGTTCCTGGAGTCTCTCTAACACGTGAGAGGATGTGTCCTGCATGTTGCATTATGGCAAAAAATTAAACATGTAGTGCCTTTCATGAAAAAAACAACCTAGTTAGTATTTTAATCTTTCTGTAAACCACAGATATGTATATATGATCTCAATATTTGACTATAAAAACATCAATACCATGAATGATCACTTGCCTTATCGATCAAACAATTCTGCGTTTGGAGCCTGGGCCATTGTGTTTAGTTCAAATGCTGAGAGCATGATAAAGCACATTCATGATAGTTATACGACTCTCAGCAGATGAATTCATCTTCTCCCACAGTTGCAGAACTGAGAGCTCAGAGAGCGAGAGAGAGAAAAAGAAAGAAATCAGCCATAAATGCAGGAAAGATCAGAAATCCCCAGAGAATAAGTACATGTAGAGGTCCTGGCTGCACAGAAAAATTATGTCTTTTCCTGTTTATGGCTGTTTTATGCTGCTGAGGTGCTTAATTATGCAAGTATTGAATTTTTCTGTGGCTTATGACCACGCTATATTGTACTCCCAACATTTAAAAGAAATATGCTTCTATATTGAAGTCCTGATCAGGGTTGGGCATCATTTACATTTTAACGATTCCGATTCCGATTCTCTGTTTCGATTCTTGTTCAAAACGATTCTCGATTCTGATTCTTTGATGTGTAGGTCAACAGATTGCGACTTATCTAACAGTAGAATTTTTTCATAAAAAAAAACTGACACATTTACACAGGCGACAGGCCATTTTTAATTTTACACATGCTTGCATGCGCATATGCATACACAGAATTCACTTACAGCCTAAATGTTAAACAACTTACAGTTGGCAGTTGGCCTCCAAAATACATTTTGCCCAACAAAAAATGAAATCAACAGTTTTTGTTTAGGAAGATGACCATATCTGTTCTTTCAGAAACAGACAGATTAATGCCAATAAAAACATAACCTCCTTGGCAGAGGTAAAAATTGTTTGTTTACCTGGTTGCTGGGTTACGCTCATACAGACAAGGGGCCCTCCTAGCCAGTGGGATGCCAGGAAGATGCTAGCTGATAGCCAATGGCAGAGCAGCTACAAGTATGTTTACGTTCGGTAAACTCTGGGAGCTGCGAGTAGCAGCGCTACTGTATTTTTGCTTTTCATATCCTGAAATTTCTTTCGTAACTAGAGGCGATATTTTCCCATTGATGCATTTCGTAACCTGAAAATTTCGTAAGTAAAGATGTTCGTAAGTAGAGGTACCACTGTATATGAGAAGGCAAGAGTTTCTGGATGAAGACTGACTCTGTTGAAGTGACGGGAGCAACGCAGTGAGTTAAATACGGTACACTCATTTATTTTTGTCGTGTCATATTAGTCGTGCTCCCTCCTTTGGCAGTAACACGCTTCCCACAGGTGTTGCACTGCGCCAGGTAGCTGTCATTTCCCAGACTGAAATGCAGCCAAACTCGAGAGCGGCGTCTCTTGGGATCCATGTTGTGGATCGCCACGTCGCCACTAGCGCGGAGTTGAGTACGCTGGGCGGAGTAACATCAACAAACTATGCAAAAAAAATAATAATAATTAGCGTGGACATTAAGGAACCAAAAAAATAAATCTAAATTCAAAAATCTTCTAAACGATTCCAGAACTGGACGTTAGGAACCGATTCCTACTTGAAATCGTTTTTCGGTGCTCAAATCTAGTCCTGATGAAAGTTTTCATTTTGTTTGTTCATGTCTGTTGTGACTGATTGTTTTATTAGTTATTAATTTTTTAAAACCATTAGAGAACACTATATGTCTGTTGGTCGTATATTCTAAAGTCAAGTCTGTTGAGTTGTATATTTATTTACAGGCATAAT
>JAGFBZ010001494.1:0-29058 GCA_018398805.1 Hirundichthys speculiger
GCAGGTTTCTGGGAGTTTGTTCCACATTTTGAGGAGCATAAAAAACTAAACGCTGCCTCTCCGTGTTTATTTCTGACTCTGGGAACAGAAAGTAGACTTGAACCTGATGACCTGAGGGATCTGGTGGGTTCAGAACCAACCAGGAGATCCTGAATGTATTTTGGCCCTAAACCATTCAGTGCTTTGTAAACTAACAGCAGGATTTTGAAGTCAATTCTTTGACAAACAGGAAGCCAGTGTAAAGACCTGAGGACTGGAGTTATATGATCCAGTTTCCTGGTGTTAGTGAGGACTGGAGCAGCAGGTTCTGGACTAACTGCAGCTGTCTGATGGTCTTTTTAGGGAGACCTAATTTGAGCGAGTGGGAGCATGTAGATGTTGAACAGCAGTGGCCCCAAGATGGAGCCTAATAAACAAATAATAATAAAACCTAATAAAACAAAAACAGCAAATGCAGAGAGGTGGTTATCGTTGAGGTCAGCATTCATGGCTGTACTACGGAGACCAGGAATTCTATAAAGCACTCATCTTTTGTGTTTACGTATTTCATTGAATGAATGTCTGAGGATGTAATGTGAATAATTTGTGTGGCACTTTCTATGAGAATCCATTGTTAACATACCGAATACAAATACGAGGGACATAGTCTTCATCTTCACTGTCATCTGCTTCAATCTCCTCATCCCTGCTAACACCTTCACTGTCACCCCAATCAATTCTGTCAAATTTGATAGAAAATTATAATGGTTAATACACAGCAGAACATCTTGTTACACACTATACAGTCAAACCCAGTTGAACTTAGACACTGTTCATTAGGTCATTTATCTCCTGTTCATTCATGAGCGGGGTTTCAGCATCCTGGATGCTCATGTTCTGTAGAATAAAAGAAAACAATCACAATGCGGTCACAATGTACATGTTCAACATAATTTCTTATATTTAGACAAATTCGAAAGCTTGAGAGTATTTATATACCTCTCCTCTAGAACTTCTGAGGCATCCATGGTGCACTCCTCATCTTCCAATGCTTCCTCTGTAGGTGGCACGTCTTCTCTATAAATAGTTTAGTTGTTTTAGACAAAAAATGCTTCCAAATATGAAATGAAAATGAAAACAACGTGGCACTGATCACTGACCGATTTGAAAGCGTTTCAGACGATGCATGTCCAATACTGGAAAGTGATGGTGCAGTCAGGTGGTGCTTCTTCCACTGCCTTTTACTTGGGGTTGAAGTGCTTGGGCCATAACAGCTGAAGACACAAGCGTTTTAGTCATAATTATGGAACACTACACATTTACCATAATATGCAACAACCAACACATTTACCACAGACTAGCGTCTAACCCAGTGGTTCCCAAACTTTTTGTGCCCAAGGCGCACCAAAGGACAAGTAAAAATCTCAAGGCACACCCAAATAGCACGTGTTCACTCATCACTCATATTATGAAAAATATCTGTAAATGTGGATAATTGTTTACTAATATAAAATTAAATATGACAAAGACAACTATATTGCTCATGAAATATTTATAAATGAAATATTTCAACAATTAATTTGAAACTTAATCAATTTAGGCTTCATCAAAGCAGCAACACACCCATTTAACCCAGACATGTCACAAAATTGAATACTAGGGTTAGGGTTAGGTGATACTGTCTGTTGACAGTTTTTTTCTCTTTTCTTTCGGTGGGTTGTCGGCAGCCTCTGCACTGGTGGTTGATGGTTTGCTCTGCACAAGAAAGCGCTCCATTTTCCCTCTCGTTATGTGTGTTTACGTTGGATGTCTTGATGTGTCACAGTCATATATTTCTCACCTGCGCAACTGCCTGATCAGCGAAATATGCAGTTCTCTTTGAGGGTTTTTGTTTAAGAATTGTGAGCTTGCCTCCGTAATATTAAATGAGTTCATACAAAGTAGTGATAGGCCTATAGTAAATTAAAAAATAATTACTTTTCTGTAATTGTATATTGCAATAACAATATACTGTATGGTTGTCCCAAAATCCCACGGCACACCCGCACTTGTCTCAAGGCACACTGGTGTGCCTCGGCACACCGTTTGGGAACCACTGGTCTAACCAAAGATAATGCGGGGAAAAATTACGTCTGCATTCGTCATCAATGGCTAACGTTTTTTTATCAGTTCCATCAGAAAAGACTGACACTAATAACTGACGTTAGCAATGGTCAGATGGGTCAATTTGCAGCACGTGTAATACACAATATATGCAAAGAATGAATAAGAAATGGTTTTACCGTGGTAACGTTAGACTACTAACTCAATGAGGTTTCACATTACCATGGCCATGCTAATGTTTTCCACGGCACGATGACTGACGGGCTCCGCTTATTAGCCTAACGTTACATTGCTATTGTTAGCAATATCAGTCACCGTTTTTATATTCTAAATAATAATTATTTACCTTTTCAATTCGATGACCCACCTGCTCCATAACGTTATGCGCTAGCGTTACTGTGCACGCACATGCATAACTTTGTTTAACTAGTGAATACTCCGACGTAGTGAATACTGAAATTTCTTTGTTACCTTGTTCTGTTACCTTGCCCAAGTAAATTAGCGTTAGCCAAACATTTAGCTATGAATCTTACCTGTCCAGGAGAAAATCAGCAACGTTGGCGTCTGTCTTCAAATTCTTCTCCGCTTTCAGCCGTCTCCATCTATCAAAAGCATCTCCTATACAAATCCTTGTTTTATTTCGGACCTTGTCACGACGTAACTCGGATTCATAACGAGGTCTTTTTTGTTTTGGTAAACTAGCCATTTTCACATCCAACACGTTCGTAGCGGCTGCTGCGATAATTAGAGCCGAACTGGCAACCCGGATGCCGAAACACTACTGACTTCGTGATTGGGAGATAGGTGGAGGGTGGCGCTTCAGGCCAAAACACGAAATGACAACAACAAAAACAAGACTTGCAGCCCTCAAGTCCTCTTTTTAAAAGGGAATATCCTGGCTTGAGTGCTGTTGTCAGTGACATAAGTATTTGAAATGAACATGATTTTTAAATGTCTGTTGACATATCAGGGTCATTTTATGATTCGTTTTATTAATCTTCTTACATACAGCTCCTTTAACTGTAATAGGCCTCATACTTGAATTTATTTGTTATTTATTTCACAGATTTAAATGATTAGGCTAAGTTGTTGCTGTCACACATTGTGTTGTTTTGTAAATTGCAGCTGTCACCGCTGCTGCTATTTTTTATTCATTTTATGTTGATAAGATTTTGGTTCAGATTGTGTTTTTTGCAGTTTTATTTATTGAAGGAAAGTTTTATTTTATTATTTTTTTATTATAAGATTCCATTGCACTACAACTGTGTGCACTTTACTGTTGTATTGTTCAATACAATTCATTTTTGAACTTGAAAGAAGAAATTTGTGTTTTATTCATGGAGATAAATTTGCATTAATTGCTATATAGGTCAAATTATGGGGAGATATCCGATAATCAAATTGGATTTAAAAATGAATCGTTAGATTTATCGATGCATCGAAAAACTATTTTCTAGATTAATTGATTACAAAAATAATCGTTTAAAACCCAGCCCTACACACAATGTTCAGGCATGTTCTCTCACTTGTGCTGCGACTCGATGTACGGTAATACTACTACGGTTATAATCCCAGAGAATGACCGGTCCAAGATGGTGGCCGCATTTCTCGTTCCAAACAGCCAATGCGGCGTCTATCT
Organism: Hirundichthys speculiger; assembly: GCA_018398805.1. Classification (NCBI taxonomy): domain Eukaryota; kingdom Metazoa; phylum Chordata; class Actinopteri; order Beloniformes; family Exocoetidae; genus Hirundichthys; species Hirundichthys speculiger. Next base: position 3,722 of record JAGFBZ010001494.1, read on the forward strand.
CTATATATGTCTATGCACGTACCGACACGGGTGTTGCTCTCTGAGCTCGACGCACGCGCCGACGCATCGGTGTTGCTGGACCCATCACTCGTATATACTCATAAATAAGAGACAAAGCCAGAATCAAATTACTCCTTCAGCTGCACAAACCTGGCCAATAAAGTTGATTGTGACATAGAGGAATTTTTGATGGGATTCCCATGTGACTTTTTATATATATATATATATATATATATATATATATATAATCACTACTGATCTCTTTCTAACCATTGTGTTACTGTGGCAGCTTTCACCTCTGGGAGCTGGATGGTTGTCTCACTCATCAGTCTGTCATTTGTGATGATGCGCTCCTGGATGTGCTTGTAAGAAAGTCAATTTTTCTCCATATTTTGGTTATCCAGTGTCTGACTGTCAGTAATTTCAGTGTGAGTGCATCACACTGCAGAGGAAACATGAACGAGTCTCTGTGGACAATGATGATGATGGAACCAAAACGCTTTAATAATTTCCAACCACAAATCACAAAAGAAGTTTTTAAAAAAAATTTATACTTTGAAAAACAGCATTTACAACAACATTTAATTGATCCTCTTGAGAAACAAAAACTGAACTTAATTTAGAAACAAATTATTCTGATTTCATTTATCTGGTTTTAAATCAGCAGCAGTTGATCTATATATAGATACCAGCAAAAAGATTTTAGAGTGAATAGACAGAATTATCAATAGATGTATATTATTTCTGAATATTTGCTCTGATCAGTCTCAGACATGAACATGAAGATGAAACCTAAATGTTCTGGTTTCCTCAAGCTGACATGCCGTCAAGATCTGTGTCGTTTATCTGACTGTTGTTTATTTTACAAAAACACAGTGAAGCCAAAAGTCTGTCAATGACACCTTTTCTCATGAACATATACATAATCAAGTCTGCAAGAGGACTAAGAAAAAGAAAAATGGAAGCTATGTAGGGGAAATAAGGGTCAGATTTCATTTTTTTTATCAGATATACCAAGACAGCTGGGAGGAACAACAGTGTGTAAATGAGCAGCACCAAAACCAGAATTCCCACAATTCTACGTTTTTCATCAGCAGGGACACTGATGGCTGCAGACAGAGATCTGAGAGTCCCAACCAGGCAGAATATGAACAAAGGGAGGGGGAGGAGGAGGTAGACAGCAGTGATGATTGACATGACATCTTCCTCAACAGTCAGATAAGAAACAATGGAAAAACAAGAGGAAGAATCCAGACTACAACACAGACCACCACAGATGTCTTGATGTTTCGTCTGAATCTGTACCATATCGGATGGGCAACAACCAAATATCTGTAGTGAAAGACAGACAAGTGTAGACAGTCTTTTAGGAACATCCGATTTATTAAATGGTCAGATACAGTAGAAGAGACTTACCTGGATAAACAGAAAATTACCTTTCAAAGGAGATACAAGCCATGAATCCAACACTGGCCATCAGACTGACTTCATAGGCAAAACCTACCACCATTATACCAGCATGACCTGCAAACTTTGCAGTTAAGGAGCACAGCTGAATCAGATCAGAGATGAGGAGGTTGATGATGTAGACTGGAGCAGGTTGATCAGATTTAATCTGCAGAAAAACATTTTTAGAAGAAAATAAAGCATCTTTCAAACATGTTCTGAATCCCATCCCAGCCCCCCATCCCCACTCATCCACATACTTCACCAAATTTATGTTTCTACTTAAAGATATTTCAAGAAAGAGTAATGTAATTCTAAAAACCTGATGGAGCAACAATTTCACAAATGAACTGGAACTCAGCAGGCCACGATTCACTCAACTCATGATACAATTAGAATTACGATTCGAATCATGTATAACACAAAATTAATTTACAGGCAAATAAATGATTTTTAAAATTGTATTATTATTATTTCTCTTACACAAATCAAGCCATTCCTTTTTAACAATACTGTAGTGTTTTCTCTTACGCTCTATTCAATACAGTAGATGAGAACCAGCAGCAAATAAAAAAAATGTATCAGTTCTCTTCTTCCTTTTTTTACAATATTGTTTTTTTTCTTAACATCTTTATACCTGCATAGCAAATGACTGTTCTATCAACTCTCAAATCTGTTAAATCCTGTTTTTGTTTCTTCTTTTTTTTTTCAATAGGCTGACTGCCCTATTTTCAATAAATCAGTACAGTATCAAGATTTTTTTTTTTCCTTTAGTACTGGGGCTGGGCAATGATTAAAATTTTAAAATCACGATTAATTGCATTATTTCCCTAAGAATCATGATTAATTGCATTGTATATGAAAAATAAAATAATGAATTCAAAAGTAATGTAAAATGTACTTTTATTTAAATGTTCTGCTGCCATATAAACTAAAGTACCATAACATTTGTTGTTCAAACACTTTTAACATCAGCACTTGTCAGTAACACATATTTAGTGTAAATCTCATCTTAAAAAATGTAAAAGAAAATAAAGCTTATTGCCACTGCCAGGACATTAATGTTATCCTGTTTTTATAAAAAAAAAAAAAAAAAGTCTACAAACAAAATCCAACAAAATGATTGTGTCTCTCAGCACAATCAGAACATTAAAACAGGTATTTTCTGAGGTAACAGCAGAAACTTTAAACGGGGAGTTCAACTTGTCAGTTGTTACAAATAACCTTGTTTCTGTTGAATCTTCCGTTTCAACTTTAAAATGAAAATGTCCATATTAAAGTTCAGTAATTTTACCAATCCGTGTATCATTCATTCTTTCTATTTTCAATTGTCAATCAAAAATCTTTTAAAAATTAAAGTATTAAAAGCATGTGAGCAACATGCGTTAACGCGCAATAAAATAAATGTTGCGTTAATAAATGAATGAGTCAACGTGATAATAACTCGTTAACTTGCCCAGCCCTATTTATTACATAACAAGTCATGTTATGTAAGTAAGTTAAGACATTATGCAAACATAACAAAACTGGTCTTTTCTTACACTCTTTCCAAATCAATACTGTTTTAGAGAATGTTTTTATTTAATTATCCTGACGTAGATAAGCCAGGCACAAACTAAGGCATATTTATTTTTGTCTGAACAAAAATTAGAGTTCGATTTACACTCTCTGCTCACTGGCTGCTGCACTGTTTGCTTGTAATCTGCATTGTTATATTAAAACTGCATTTTGGGGCCCTATTGTATAATGCTGATTCATAAGTTCGTGACTTTTGCTCTAAATTCTGGTCTGTTGAGGGCCATCACTTCTGATTATCATTCTGGCTCCATCAAGTCGCTAAGTTTTGACACGTGGGCTTCTAAAGAACTTATCTCAAAGTCCTCATGTTTTTCATGTGATGTTTAAAGACTGCTGTTTCCTACTGACAAATTGTCATTTCTGATAATCCTGCATTCTGTGATGTGAGTAATGACCTCTCTGAATTGTATACGACTTGGAGATAGATCCACTTTGCACCTCTGTCATTGTCAGTGTATCGTTTAAACTGCCTATTGACTGTCTCACTAGAACACATTATAGTGTATATACTTATAAATAAGATATAACCAAATGTATACGTAACAGGCACGCTGTGCATCCCGCCTTCCTGTTGTAGCTGGAGCGGCACGACATATGATTTAGCACATCACACGTAGCACTGCATATACTGACATTGAACAAGAACGTAGTTTAACTCGAGTGCGCCCTCTGCTGGAGGCCACATGTAATTCATGGCTTAATTAAATCGATTTGAATCTTATCTTTTAAAAAATCGATTTAAATTGATTTTTTTCAAAGATCGCGGCATGCCTAACCAAAACACAAATGAACCTTGACAGCCAGAACTTTCAGAAGAGAATAGACTTCTACAGTCATGTGAAAAAGAAATGTACACCCTCCATCAGTCTAAGAGTCCTCTAGAGCTAACCAGATTTAAACCAGGTTAATGCAACCTCAAATAAAAACCACCTGATATATTATACATTATCATTATCATTATCATTATTTTCATTCATTGTATTTTATTTTCCACCAATCAAAACCCAGAACCACTGGGTGAAACCATAAGTACTCTCAGAATTTTGAATTCACCTTTAGTGAATTAGGAGGCTAAATAAAACTCAAGGTCTGTTTATCAGATTCACCTGATCAATTGATGATCAGAAACTTTGAACACCTGGTCTGGATCCATGAAAGACATCAGCAATGATTTAAGTGAGACAAGTGTTGGTGTCCATCAGTCCCTCCCTACATGACCTCTCCAGGTGGGAGGTGAGGTGCTGCTGCTGGGAGGGGTCTTGTTCATGAGTGAGGGAAGAATGGAGCAGGAGACTGACAGGTGGAGAGGAGCAGCATCTGCAGGAATGTGAACTCTGTAGTGGTCTGTTGTGGTGAAGAGGGAGCTGAGCCAAAGACAAGACTTTCTGTTGACTGCTCCATCTTTGTTCCTGCCCTCACCTGTGGTCACAAACTCTGGACCTCTCTGCTTAGACTGCTGCCCCGGGACCGAATTTGGAGAAGCAGAGGTAATGAATGGATGAATGTTGTTGAATAAATTTAAATAATGACACCATGTGATAAAAACTGGGTTGTTTATCTGAGGTTGAGGTCACCTAATTTAAGGAACCAGAGGACTGGTGATGTCATAATACTTCCTGATACCATAAAAGTGATGAGAGGATGAACTTAAATTTCCACTTACATATATTTCAGATAAGTTCAACATACAAACCAGAGAATAAAGAGCATAGATGGCCACGATGATCAAGGGAAGTCCAGTGCAAACGATGATCCATTTCATCACACGAAACGAGATAAGAAATTTGATGTAATCATCATAGTTGCTGTCCGTGATGTTGTAATCATCACTGTGTTCATAACTGATGTTGTCATATCTTTTCTCCACTGAGGTGATGTTGGTGTTTAACTCTTCCATTCCTCTGTTTTAAAAAGAAGAAAAAACTTTTTTTGTTTTTGTCTTGAAAATGTTTGAATTCATTTCCTCGTATGTGTCCAGACTCTGAACCTGTCAAACAAAGGTGATTCTGATTCTAAGTGACAGCAGATATTAAAATATCTTCCCAACATTGTTGACAACAAGTTAACACCTCTGAGGTTCATGTTCAACCAGACTCTGTTCTTCTTTTAAACAGTCACAGTCTCAGAGTCAAAGACAAAGCAAAGATTCAGCAACTGCTGTAGAGTTGAGAACTAAATAAACACGTCATACTGGACAATCACTTTCTGTTGAATTTAGAAAACCAGAAATTCAATTTCAGTCAAGTTGAAAAGTTTTCTAAAATTCAAACAAGGTTTAAATCTGTAACATGTTTATTAATCAAAACTGTAATTATCAGTCAGGAGGAGAAAATGATTTTCAGTGTCTTCACTGTGAAACTTGATTCTAGTTTGAAAACATAAATAAATATAAAATTTCATGCCAAAAGCACTGAAACAAGCTGTCAAACAGATGTATATACTACATTGAGAGTTTCATATAAGTTAGTAAAAGTTGAAAAGACAAACTGACCTTGACTGGTGAGAGAAAATCCTCTGATCAGTGACAGAACTTTTCAGTGGTTTAGTTGGTGAGAAGTGAAGATCAGAAAGGAACAGGAACGCTCAGAAACATCCCTCCTTCTATCTTTACATTTCCTGTAAGATACAGACAGCTGAAGGAGGAGTTTTCTCTCACCAAACTATCCAAAACTCACACATGACACACGAGACCAAATTATGAAATAGGTCATTAGTTAACTGACATACACACAACTGGTCACATGATGCTGATCTCATCAATGATTTTATTCCTAAGAGAATATCTGATGTTTATGTTATGGTACGGACATTAAAGATGGCTAATTAATTAGCTAACTTACTGGCTGTAAATGAGTACATGTGTCTTTGTACATATGCAGGTATTAATTTATTTATTTCAAAGGAACGATGAACAATTTTGAACATAGATGTCAGTGTTTGATGTGTTGTACCAGAATTAGCTTCAGGCTAATTTCCATCTACATCTGCTGCTGCAGATTCTACACCAGATAAAATTGACCATCAATAATACAGTTTAAACTCAGACTCAGAGACAGTTTCTTTCCGCAAGCCATCGCTGCAATGAACAATTACAAATGAACAATACTAAACTGCACTACTACTGCACTATTTTACTATGGGACTTATGTGCAATAACATTCATTCATTCATTCAAGTGAATGTCTACTGAACAGTTTTTGAATGTACATATATTTACATAGCACCTGCTACTTTTTATATCTTATATTTATATCTTATTCCTATTTTATTTTATTCTACACAAATGCACCGCGGAGATGCACTCAAATTTCGTTGTATGCAATACAATGACAATTAAAGGTGATTCTGATTCTGATTCTGATTCTGATTCTGATTCTAAACAGAACAGTGTCCAATAATCATGCACAATACTCCACACCCCGACCTCCAAACACCCGCTCACACATACAGAGACGGCACCAAGTTGAAGCTTGAATATATATTTGTGGGTTTATAGAACATGTCCATGTAGAAGATGAATATTGATCCTGAATAGAGAGGAAGAAGTATTTATTTTACAAGTGCTTTAGAATAATAATGCATTTTACTAAACTCTGCATTTATTTCAGATAAAAAGCATTAATTAGTAGAAAACATTCCTCTAATACTCTCATGTCCCAGCGGCTGTTGCAGCTTTTTATATCAGATAACTTTGAGAAAGCTTAAATGTAGATAAAAAGCACATTTCTGCATGTGAACAAGTCTCTGGTTCACTGAGCTGCTCTCAGAAAACCACATGTAATATCTCGCAGGTCTGATAAACCTGCATAAACCTGAAACTGAGTTCAGTTTCTGCTGCTGCTCTGACTGATGGAGCGTCAGATGAGACAGCATGAGCTGTTAAAAGAGGACATGGATGCAAACGGACCAGTTATGAAACAAAAACACTTTCATAACTTTCATCAAAAAACAGAAGAACAGAAAACAACAACGTCCAACTACAAATAGGGAAATTATAAAACCTGATAAAAACATTGAATCATCATGTTGTTGCGGAACGAACGAACGGAGTTGCTGTTGCGGCCGGACTTCCTGTTGATGGTTTCCTGTTGGTGGTGAACGCTAAACGGTGTTTGATTCCTTTAACCTTTTTATAATTTAAATTTAAACTCGATTCGGTGATAACTCTACACTGCTGGTGTAAATGGTAATCTGAGCACTTGCACGTAGTTTCCGTTTCGCACATTTTCCTTGAGATTTTCACTGCCGTTAATCGCCGGCTCTTTAGCCTAGTAGCTTCTTAGCATGGCTTCTTCTCCCTCTGTTTCCCCCTCCCGCTGCTCAGTGTGTGAAATGTTTAGTTATTCCTCTGCCTCCTTTAGCGAGAGTGGTAAATGTATAAAATGTAGTTTATTCATAGCTTTGGAGGCGAGGCTCAGTGAGCTAGAGGCGCGTGTCCGTCAATTAGATCATAGTCCGTCAGAGGCGATAGGCAGCCAGGCTAATGTAGCGGCGGAGCGGCCTAGAGTAGCTGCTGCTAGCAGTCCCCCTGTAGCACCCGAGCAGCCGGCCAGTCAGGGCAGCTGGGTGACGGTTCGAAGGAAGCGTAGCCCAAAGCAAAGGCGCGTGGAACACCATCACTCGCTTCACGTATCGAATCGTTTTTCCCCACTCAGCGACACACCCGCTGAGAAACCCACCCTGCTGATTGGCGACTCTATAGTCCGGTATGTGAGGCCGGCAGCCACGACTATAGTTAGATGTATCCCGGGAGCCAGAGCGGGCGACATCGAGACAAATTTGAAGCTGCTGGCAAAGAGTAACCGTAAGTACAGTAAAGTTATTATACATGTCGGCACTAATGACACCCGGCTACGCCAGTCGGAGGTCACTAAACTTAACATTGAGTCGGTGTGTAATGTTGCAAAGAGCATGTCGGACTCCGTAGTTTTCTCTGGTCCCCTTCCTAATTTGACCAGTGATGATATGTTTAGCCGCATGTCATCGCTCCGTCGCTGGTTGTCGTGGTGGTGTCCAGAAAACAACGTGGCCTTTATTGACAACTGGCCGGATTTCTGGGGAAAGCCTGGTCTGATTAGAAGAGACGGCATTCATCCCACCCGGGATGGTGGAGCTCTTATTTCTAGTAATCTGGCTGATTCTCTTAGACGCTCCCCCTGACAATCCAGGGTGGAGGCCAGGATGCAGAGCTGCAGTCTTACACGCTTCTCTGGTGCTTCTCGAGGACCGTCCCCATCCACTAAAGATAGAGAAATCAACTTTATAGCTGCTAGTGCTAACATGGTGCCAAACAAAACCAAAAACATAGAATTGGTGTCAATTCCCCGTCCTCCAAAAGTCTACTTAGCGCGCTGTGATAGAGGCGTTAACCAAAATAATTTGATAAAAATAAAAACTGTCAGACACGTGGAGCCAAGAGAACTTGTAATTAGATGTGGACTACTGAATGTGAGATCTCTTGGCTCTAAGTCTCTGTTAATCAATGATCTTATTACTGAGACTCGTTGCGATGTCTTCTGCTTATCAGAAACATGGCTACAAGAGGCAGAGTATGTGAGCTTAAATGAGGCTACGCCACCAGGTTATAATAATTATCATATTCCCCGGAGTACGGGTCGAGGTGGAGGAGTAGCAGCTGTCTACAACTCCAGCCTGCAAGTAAAAACAAAACCCAAATGTAATTATAATACATTCGAAAGCCTCACGCTTAGTCTAACTTTTCCAAATTGGAGGTCAGAAAAGTCAGTCTTGTTGGTAGTGGTGTACCGGCCACCTTGCTGGTGCTTATCTGGAGTTTCTGTCTGAGTTCTCTGATTTTTTTTAGCTGGTTTAGTGCTCAGCTCAGACAAAGTCATCATAGTGGGTGACTTTAACATCCACATGGATGTTGACAGTGACAGCTTTAAATTAGCCTTTACATCTCTTTTAGAGTCATTTGGCGTCTCACAAAAAGTGAAAGAACCGACTCACTGCTTTAATCATATCCTGGATCTGGTTCTCACCTATGGTATAGATACTCATCACTTGTTAGTGTCGCCGCTGAATTCTCTTCTCTCGGACCACTTTTTAGTTACATTCGAGTTCAGCATTTGTGGCATTAAAACAGGAAATGAAACGTGTCATTACAGCAGATGTCTTTCTGAAGATGCTGTGAATAATTTTAAGGAGGTCATTCTCTCTCATCTCCCTATGGTGGAATATGATAGAATAGCTGAGGGCAACGACCTGAATCTTACTCCGGCAGATATTGATCACCTTGTTAACAATACTGCCGATATGTTACATTCCACCTTGGATGCGGTCGCTCCTCTGAGGAAGAGGGTTTCTTATCTTAGGAGCTCAGCTCCCTGGTAGAATTCACATATTCGCATGCTGAAGCAGAATGCACGTAAAATGGAAAGGAGGTGGTACTCCCGTAAATCTGCGGACTCCTATCGTGCCTGGAGAGATAGTTTAATAGTCTACAAAAGAGCCCTACGCAGAGCTAGAACATCTTATTATTCTTCGCTAATAGAAGAGAACAAACATAACCCACGTTTTCTGTTCAGCACTGTAGCCAGGCTGACAAAGAGTCACAACTCTGTTGGTCCATGCATTCCTGCTACTCTCAGTAGTGAAGACTTTATGAGCTTTTTTAGTGGGAAAATAATCAAAATTAGAGATGAGATCGGCCAGGCCCAGCTGTCAGCGGCTGTGGACGTCCCTGCAGCTTCGTTGATTTCTTCCGTTTCTGATTTGACTCTGGACTGTTTTTCTCCTGTCGGCCTCTCTGAGTTGACCTCAACTATCAGTAAAGCTAAACCATCTACATGTCTGTTGGATCCCATCCCAACTCGACTGTTCAAGGATGTTATGTCCTCTATTGGTATATCAATTTTGGATCAGATTAACCTATCTCTACAATTAGGATATGTGCCACAGGTTTTTAAAGTTGCAGTCATTAAACCTTTGCTCAAGAAACCATCCCTTGACTCGGACATCTTGGCAAACTATAGACCAATATCCAACCTTCCATTTATCTCTAAAATTCTGGAAAAAATAGTTGCTAGCCAGTTAGGAGAACACCTGCATAGAAATAATCTATTTGAGGTCTTTCAGTCAGGGTTTAGAACTCATCATAGCACAGAAACTGCACTGATGAGAGTCTTCAACGACCTCTTCATGGCCTCAGACAATGGATTAGTTTCTGTCCTTGTTCTGCTGGACCTCAGTGCTGCTTTTGATACTGTAGATCACAGCCTTTTGCTGCACAGATTAGAGCACACTGTTGGAATTAAAGGGACAGCATTAGGCTGGTTTAAGTCATACTTATCTGACAGGTTCCAGTTCGTCCATGTTAATGACGTTTCTTCTACTCGGACTAGGGTCTGCTATGGCGTCTAGGGTTACCACCTTCCAGACATGAAAATAAGGGACAATTCCGTATTTTACGGGACGGGTGGCAACCGTAGGCTAGGCATTTTTTCAATTATTTTTAATTAATCAAAATAGTAATCAACGTCAAATGTTTAGTTCATTTAACCGCGATGTGTATTTGAGGTTATTTCACCCAGCCCCGTGTCACGGCCGTTAAAAGATTTTTTAATGCTTTATTTAGACATGTCCAATAAAGTGAGAACTAATCTGGAGACTGCAGTTGATAATAATAGCAGATGACATCAGGACCTCCAAAGCTGCAATGTTTGACATCAGTCTGAAAGCAGACGAAGTGTATAATAGTTGCGATTTAAAAATGATAGAAAAGAAAAGGGGGCGCGGGATCACCGTAGCGTGAACGGTGATTGAACATTGGGGTAGACATTTTTAAAATGTGCAGGTAGCAGCGCAGCACCGGCGTCTGTGGTAACTAGGCAACCGTGACAGCGTGGGGCGGGGGCAGGCACTGAGAGTGACAAGATGACTGGCACACACTTTTATAAAGATATGGGCACAGAGCGCAGCAGGTCCTGTTGTCCCAACACAAAGATTTTGCTGGCCTAAATGTTTCCTCTGTTCCTCTGTTTTATTTTGTTCATTATTGTTAAATTTAGTGTTAATGTGTGTGTGACAGACGTGTGTATGGGGCGTAAATGAAAATACGGGACAAATCGCGTCCCGTATTGAACTAATACGGGACGCAACATTTTTTTCTCAAATAAAGGACAATTCCGTATTTTACGGGACGGGTGGCAACCCTAATGGCGTCCCACAGGGTTCAGTTGTGGGACCAATCCTTTTCACTTTCACTAATATTATAATTTTAGTTAATGATATTTGCTCGGGGGTCCTGCTCTGGGTCTCTGTAAAGCGCCTAGAGACAATTGACATTGTAACAGATGCTATACAAATAAAATTGAATTGAATTGAATTGAATTAGTTGCCACATTAGATCAGCTGTCATGCGAGAGGACGCACGTGGATTAGCTTTCATACTGGAGAACCTACGCAGATTAGCTGTCGTACTAGAAAACCTACATGGATTAGTTTAACGCTTAATGTTTTATGTAATGTATGTAGATCACACTGAATTGTCTTGTACAAGAAATGTGTTATGTAAATAAACGTGCCTTGCCATCAGAGGCAAAGCTAAAAGAGAGGCTGTTACTATCAGCTTTGAATCACTGGTTACAATGCTGAGAGGATTTTACCAGAATCACATGTCTTTAAATCATCATGTGGTGCCTTTAACTGTGAAAGATGTCAGTCCATCAGCTGTTATACACAGAAGCTGTGTTTGAATATGTGAATTTGTATGACATGATCGTGTACTAGAATGAGATGAATGTGGTCCATGAATGGACAGGTAAAGGTACTGAAAGAAAGACAAATGACACATTTTAGAGTCCAAACTTCATCAGAATAACATGTTTAATTGTTGTATGTATTTGTATCAGCATCGACATCATGAATTGGTTGAAAACATTCCTCCTCTACTCTCATATCGCACATCCTGTTCAGGTGAGACGGTGGTCATATTCTGGTGAAACCTGCAGCTCTCAATAAATCATCACAATTTTTAAAAGTGTTAGATGACGTGAAGTAAACAAAAGAACCCAGTGTGAGAACATGTCTGTGGTTAGTTGAGGTCCTCCAGCAGCTCTACATTAAAGAAGAAGGTCATCCTCAGAAACCACAAATTTCTCTGAACCTGAAGCTTTGAGTTTCAAAGCTGCTCTCTGACTGATGAAGCATCAGGATGAGACAGGATGAGCTGTTCAGATGTAGGTGGATGATGGAAACAAAACACTTCCAACCAGAAATCACAAAAAAAAAAAGTTAAAAGAAATATTTGTACTTTGAAAAACAGCATTTAAAACATTTAATTCATCCTCTTGAGAACAAAGACTGAAGTAAATTTAAGAACAAATTATTCTGATTTGACATATTTGATATTTTCTAATGTCTTCATTTATCTGGTTTTAAATCAGCAACAGTTGATCTATATATAGATACCAGCAAAAGGATGTTTGATTGAAAGGACAGAATTATCAATAGATGTATTTTATTTCTGAATATTTGCTCTGATCAGTCTCAGACATGAACATGAAGATGAAACCTAAATGTTCTGGTTTCCTGAGGCTGACATGCTGTCAAGATCTGTGTCGCTTATTTGGCTGTTGTTTATTTGAAAAGAACAACACAGTGAAGCCAAAAGTCTGTCGATGACACCTTTTCTCAAAAATAGATACATAATCAAGTCTGCAAGAGGACTGAAACAAAGAAACAGAAAAGTAAAACCACTTAAAATAGGGTTTTCTGTAGATTCTTCTCCCAAGAACAAAATGACAGTTGGCAGGAACAATAGCGTGTAAATGAGCAGCACCAAAACCAGAATTGCCATAATTCGTTGTTTTTCATCAGCAGGGACACTGATGGCTGCAGACAGAGATCTGAGAGTCCCAACCAGGCAGAATATGAACAGAGGGAGGGGGAGGAGGAGGTAGACAGCAAAGATGATTGACATGACATGACCTTCAGTCACAAAAGAAGCAAGGAGTAAAACAACAGGAGGAAGAATCCAGACTACAACACAGACCACCACAGATGTCTTGATGTTTCGTCTGAATCTGTACCATATCGGGTGGGCGATGACCAAATATCTGTAGTGAAAGACAAACAAGTGTAGACAGTCTTTTAGGAACATCAGATCTATTAAATGGTCAGATACAGTAGAAGAGACTTACCTGGATAAACAGAAAATTACCTTTCAAAGGAGATACAAGCCATGAATCCAACACTGGCCATGAGACTGAAAATGTAGATAATAGCAGGGATTCCAATATCATCATGACCTACAATCAATGCAATCAAGCAGCAGAGCTGAATCAGATCAGAGATGAGAAGGTTGATGATGTAGACTGGAGCAGGTTGATCAGATTTAATCTGCAGAAAAACATTTTGAGAAGAAAATAAAGCATCTTCCAACATGTTCTGAACCCCATCCCCTCTAATCCACCTACTCCACCAAATGTGTGTTTCTCCTTCAAGATATTTCAATCAAGGGTAATGTATAAATCTAAAAACCTGATGGAGCAACAATTTCACACATGAACTGAAACACAAATGAACCTTTACAGCCAGAACCATCAGAACAGAACTGACATTTACAATCATGTGAAAAAGAAATGTACACCCTCCATCAGTCTAAGACTCCTCTAGAGTTAACCAGATTTAAATCAGGTTAATGCAACCTCAAATAAAAACCACCTGATATATTATAATATATTTCATTTATTGTTATTTATTTTCCACCAATCAAAACCCAGAACCACTGGGTGAAACCATATGTACTCTCAGAATTTTGAATTCACCTTTAGTGAATTAGGAGGCTAAATAAAACTCAGGGTCTGTTTATCAGATTCAACTGATCAATTGATGATCAGAAACTTTAAACACCTGGTCTGGATCCATGAAAGACATCAGCAATGATTTCAGTGAGACAAGTGTTGGTGTCCATCAGTCCCTCCCTACATGACCTCTCCAGGTGGGAGGTGAGGTGCTGCTGCTGGGAGGGGTCTTGTTCATGAGTGAGGGAAGAATGGAGCAGGAGACTGACAGGTGGAGAGGAGCAGCATCTGCAGAAATGTGAACTCTGTAGTGGTCTGTTGTGGTGAAGAGGGAGCTGAGCCAAAGACAAGACTTTCTGTTGACTGCTCCATCTTTGTTCCTACCCTCACCTGTGGTCACAAACTCTGGACCTCTCTGCTTAGACTGCTGCCCCGGGACCGAATTTGGAGAAGCAGAGTTAATGAATGGATGAATGTTGTTGAATAAATTTAAATAATGACACCATGTGATAAAAACTGGGTTGTTTATCTGAGGTTGAGGTCACCTAATTTAAGGAACCAGAGGACTGGTGATGTCGTAATACTCCCTGATACCATAGAAGTGATGAGAGGATGAACTTAAATTTCCGCTTACATATATTACACATAAGTTCAATATAATGTACAAACCAGAGAATAAAGAGCATAGATGGCCACGATGATCAAGAAAAATCCAGTGCAAATGGTGATAAATCCAATCACATACAATGGGTAAAGAAATGTACTGTAATCATCATAGTTGTAGGCGGTGGTGTTGTAATCATCACTGTGTTCATAACTGATGTTATCATATCTTTTCTCCACTGACGTGATGTTGGTGTTCTTTTCCATTCCTCTGTGTAAAAAGAAGAAAAAAACATTTAGTTTTTGTCTTAAAAATGTTTGAATTAATTTCCTCGTCTGTGTCCAGACTCTGAACCTGTCAAACAAAGGTGATTCTGATTCTAAGTGACAGCAGATATTAAAATATCTTCCCAACATTGTTGACAACAAGTTAACACCTCTGAGGTTCATGTTCAACCAGACTCTGTTCTTCTTTTAAACAGTCACAGTCTCAGAGTCAAAGACAAAGCAAAGATTCAGGAACTGCTGTAGAGTTGTTCAGAACTAAATAAACACGTCATACTGGACAATCACTTTCTGATGAATTTAGAAAACCAGAAATTCAATTTCAGTCAAGTTGAAAAGTTTTCTAAAATTCAAACAAGGTTTAAATCTGTAACATGTTTATTAATTAAAACTTAAATTCATCAGTCCAGAGGAGATAAATTATTTGTAGTGTCTTCACTGTGAAACTTGATTCTAGTTTGAAAACATAAACAAAAATAAGATTTAATACTCAAAACACTGAAACAAGCTGTAAAACAGATGTATATACTAATAGTGTTACATGGTTACATCTAGAGTTTCAAATAAGTTAGTAAAAGTTGAAAAGACAAACTTACCTTGACTGGTGAGAGAAAATCCTCTGATCAGTGACAGAAACCAAAGAGAACTTTTCAGTGGTTTAGTTGGTGAGAAGTGAAGATCAGAAAGGAACAGGAACGCTCAGAAACATCCCTCCTTCTATCTATACATTTCCTTTAAGATACAGACAGCTGAAGGAGGAGTTTTCTCACCAACCAATCCAAAACTCACACATGACACACAAGACCAAATTATGAAATAGGTCATTAGTTAACTGACATACACACAACTGGTCACATGATGCTCATCTCATCAATGATTTTATTCCTAAGAGACTATCTGATGTTGATATCATGGTACGGACATTAAAGATGGCTAATTAATTAGCTAACATCCTGGATGTAAATTAGTACATGTGTCGATGTATATATACAGGTATTAATCTATTTATTTCAAAGGAACGATGAACAATTTTGAACATAGATGTCAGTGTTTGATGTGTTGTACCAGAATTAGCCTCGAGCTAATTTCCATCTACATCTGCTGTTTCAGATTCTACACCAGGTAAAATTCAACAACAGATAAAAATAGACATCATTAAAACAGTTTAAAAACAAGAGTAGATAATAATCATGCACAATACTCCACACCCTGACTTCCAAACACACACTTATACATACAGAGACGGCATCAAGTTGAAGCTTGAATATGTATTTGTGGGTTTATAAAACATGTGCATGTAGAAAATGAATATTGTCCCTGAATAGAGAGGTAGAGGTATTTATTTTACAAGTGTGTTAGATGCATTAGAATAATAATGCATTTTACTGAACTCTGGATTTATATCTGATAAAAAGTCTTAATTAGTAGAAAACATTCTTCTTATACTCTCATATCACCCATGCTGTTCAGATGAGAGGGAGGTCATGTTCTGGTTAAACTTGCAGCTCTCTATATCTGATAACTTTGAGAAAGCTTAAATGTAGATAAAAAGCACATTTCTGCATGTGAACAAGTCTCTGGTTCACTGAGCTGCTCTCAGAAAACCACATGTAATATCTCGCAGGTCTGATAAACCTGCATAAACCTGAAACTGAGTTCAGTTTCTGCTGCTGCTCTGACTGATGGAGCGTCAGATGAGACAGCATGAGCTGTTTAAAAGAGGACACGGATGCAAACGGACCAGTTATGTAACAAAAACACTTTCATAACTTTCATCAAAAAAAACAGAAGAACAAAAAAAAAAAACAACTTCCAACTAATAAATAGGGAAATAATAAAACCTGATAAAAACATTGAAACAGATGTTCTCCAGCAGCAGAAGACCACCAGGTACCACTGCTGTCAGCTGAGAACAGGAAACTGAGGCTAGAATTCACACAGACTCACCAGAACTGGACCACAGAAGACTGAAAGAACGTTGTCTGGTCTGATGAGTCTGGACTTCAGCTGCAACATTCAGATGGTCAGAATTTGGAGGAAACAACATGAAAGTATGGATCCATCCTGCCTCGTACCAACGGCTCAGTCACAATGCTCAAATCATCTCAAACTGGTTTCTGGAACATGCGAGTGAGTTCACTGTCCTCCAACGGCCTCCACAGTCACCAGGTCTCAGTCCAGTAGGGCAGCTCTGGGATGTTGGTGGAACGGGAGATGCTCATCACGGATGTAACTGATGCCGTCATGACAACATGGACCAGGATCTCTGAGGAATGTTTCCAGCATTTTGTTGAATCAATGACACCAAAAATTAAGGTGGTTTGGAAGGTCAAAGGAGGTTCAACCTTGTTCGGTTGTTACGGCTGTGAACGTCCCTGCAGCTTCGTTGATTTCTTCCGTTTCTGATTTGACTCTGGACTGTTTTTCTCCTGTGGGCCTCTCTGAGTTGACCTCAACTATCAGTAAAGCAAAACCATCTACATGTCTGTTGGATCCCATCCCAACTCAACTGCTCAAAGATGTTATGTCCTCTATTGGTATATCAATCTTGGATCAGATTAACCTATCTCTACAATTAGGATATGTACCACAGGTTTTTAAAGTTGCAGTCATTAAACCTTTGCTCAAGAAACCAAACTATAGACCAATATCCAACCTTCCATTTATATCTAAAATTCTGGAAAAAATAGTAGGTGCTAGCCAGTTAGGAGAACACCTGCATAGAAATGATCTATTTGAGGTCTTTCAGTCAGGGTTTAGAACTCATCACAGCACAGAAACTGCGCTGATTAGAGTCTCCAACGACCTCCTCATGGCCTCAGACAATGGATTAGTTTCTGTCCTTGTTCTGCTGGACCTCAGTGCCTCTTTTGATACTGTTAATCACGGCCTTTTGCTGCATAGATTAGAGCACACTGTTGGAATTAAAGGGACAGCATTAGGCTGGTTTAAGTCATACCTATCTGACAGGTTCCAGTTCGTCCATGTTAATGACGTTTCTTCTACACAGACTAGGGTCTGCTATGGCGTCCCACAGGGTTCAGTTCTGGGACCAATCCTTTTCACTTTATACTAGGGCTGTCAAAGTTAACGCGTTAACGCGTGATTAACGCAAAATAATTTTAACGCAACTAATTATTTTAACGCGTGATTAACGCGAGACTTAGCCTGGCCGTAGAGTAGGTTTAATGAGCCTCGGGCCCCGCCGTAGTTGTAGTCCTGTAGTCCTCCGTAGTCCTGTCAAAACAGGAAGTCATGCACTGACGTCGACGGCCATGCCGCAGACAGACAGACGTAAACATACCAACTTATCCCAACTACTGCTAACGGAGGTAAGTTCAGCTTCAAAACCTTGCCTGATGGCTAACTCCACAAGATAAATGCTGTTTGTGTTTGCTGTCGATGTGAATTTAGTTACCACCGGAGTCCGGTGTCGGCTAATGAGAGCGGTGATGCAGAGAGCCCCCCCGCCCCCCGTTTGAAGCAAACCACGAAAATATTTTGTATAAAGAACATAAGAGAAAATATTGAGTATATATATATATATATATATATATATATATAATATATAATGGATTTGGCATTGCAGCAATAAATAAACATGCATTTGTTTTGCATAAGGCAAGTGTCGTGGAAAATTTGAATACAGAATGCTAAGTATAACAAAGAACTCAGATGAAAGAGTGTCCTGGTAGAATTTGAATACAGAATGCTTCTGTCTAGGTGTCAAAGCTCCCTTTTCAATCAACATTTCCAGACGAAAGTTGCTAACACCTTCATCAGTATATTGTGACAACTTTCCCAGAGAGGAAGACTGTCTCCACACTACCGAAATGTTGATCAACCAGTCCTGCCTTTCATCAACAAAGGTTTCTTTGCTGTAAGACATGTAAATTGATTGAATCAGTTCCTGCCATTTGGTCAATAAGAGATGTAAATTGCCTTTGTTCTTTCAGACTAATATATAAGAGATGTAAATGTGGATTATCGGGGGGCGCAGTCATCCAGCCGGCAGGCTTGCATGGCTGTGCTCCCGCTGTTGCGCTCAGCTGAAAATAAACCTGGTTAAAAGTTTGAGCTCTGCTGTTGCATTTTGTTAAGGATCTATAATTTTAATTTGTGCAATTTATAAAAATTGCCACAACATTTGGCGTCACGAACAGGATTCCACGAGTGAAACTTTGTCGGAGAGGTCCCTGGTGGTTTGGCCGCCGTGAGGACAAATTACCTCAGCTCTACCACGATTGAAAATAATGTAGGGACCAGGACGAAACCGCTCCGACTTCGGGACACCGCTGGAATCATCGGACCTCCTTAGGAGAACTCCGATCAGAGGCAACAGGGTGAGCTCCTTTTTAATTTAGGACTATCTGAGAGGACTGGTCTGATATTAGGGTGAATCTGCAGACCTAAACGACCCTAGGAAATAAAATACGGTCTGAAGGATAAGTCTATTGTATCTACGAAGCATTTATTGCGAAATAGAGGACAAGTAGACGCGGCATTTTAGCACTTTTGCGCCGGTGAAGGATCACGAAGGCAGAAAGGCCAGCAGGAGACGTCCTGACTGAAAATGGTAACAGATCTGTTCAGCCAGACAGTCCTCCAAGATACTCCAACCGGTAAAGACATGTCAAAGAAGTATGGGCCCGGGGGGTGTGGATGTGTAAATGAAGGTTGAGAGATTGTGGATCTCCAGAGGGTGAGAGTCTCAGTACGACTCAGATCTAGAAAGTAAAGGAATGTATTGAAAGGAATAGGACGTCCTGATAAAAAAAGAGAAAAGAAAAAAAAAAATCAAATCTGATGATATTGGTAAATAGAGAAGCACCACAGGTGCCTATTAATTTTTTTTTTTTTAGAAGAGGTTGATTTTATTTGATTTTATTTTTTTTTATTTTTTGAGCATGTATATGAAATTTAGAAGGACGACGGGGCTTGAGTGGAGATGTGGCTGGACGGACTGATAACGCATCAGTACCTGGGGGCCAGATCAGCTCTCAGCCCCGCGTCCGTACATCAGTGATGTTTCACCTCTTCTGTCTTTGTTCCTGCTATACAGGCTAAACTGCGACTGAACTGCACACGGATCTGGACTCGTCTCTTCCGCTGCTGCCGCCTCCAGTTTTCTCCCGGTCCTCCTGCGTCGCCTGATGCCCGTGTCGGTCCAGCGCATTCACCGTCTCCAAATTAAAATCTTGGAGCTGACACAACCAGCGCAGTTTGTCGCTCCCAGAGACAGAGACAGGCCACTGAAGGCCGAGGAGATATTCAACCACCACTCAGAGTTGGCTGACTGATCATGCTGGGACCACCAAAATACACTCTGGATTAGCTGGACCTGATGATCGTACCGGTCCTCTTGGGCCCTGGAAAGCTTCTGTGTTCTGCAATTATGGATGGACTGAAACCTGATGGTGCTGCGCAAATTCATCAACTTTACGTGGACATTAGATAAAACACACCTGGATGAGCTTCACAGACATGCATGTTACGCAGAATGTGCTGTCTGACAAAAGCAGAGATCGGCGACCAAAAGGGACTCAGAACTTCACACAGCCACACCAACGCTGCTCTCTGGGACTGATTCAGCAGCGAGCCATGGCAGACGCCGCGGCCGCTGACAGACGTAACGGCAACTAGCAGCCTGGAGAACTTGACCAATGCCATAACTGGTCAAACTGGACAATGGAACGGTGAATGTCCCAGAACCGCTCGAGATTTTGTCATGGGAGGCCGGGTGGACTGATGGCGTGCGGGGAGGAGACGACCCCAGAGGATGTGATGACGCGTGAAAGGAGAAGTGAGACATCACAGACACACACAAACCTGCAGCTGCAGTAACACACACACATACTACAACTTATATTTTTCTCTGTAATGATGTTTGTAAGTCTTTTCCAGTTTTTAACTTGGATGTAACAGGTGTATCTGAACCATTCATGGTAGATTCTGCACGACTCATCCTGTGTTAAAATCGTGTTTGACCTTCCTGCTCTTCTGAGAGGACGTTAAATTTTCTCAATTTCTGCATCTGGTCACCGCCAAAGAGAGACTTTTACTGTACCACTTCCTTGTTTCTCCAGGAACAGGAAGTTTTAAACATAGCTTTATTCTGTCAGATTTGTGTCCCATAAATCTTTTGGGAAGGGACCTAATGTATATTAAGGCTAAAAATCACATCAGGTGCTGAAGGTCTCCACATAATTCAGACCCTATCACATCCTGAAGAAGGTGATTATGAACACACCATGTTAAAGCATAGTTATACCACTCCATCATATGCTTACCAAAAAAAATTGGAGATGGCCCCTGACCTCTGAAAATTGGATGAATTTATGTCGTGCAAGGACACGACTAAATTCAGACTATACGAAGGAAGGGGATTTGCATTGCATATCTTTCTTTAGTCCAGGTGGCCAAGATCCAGAATAAGAGAGACACTTTTACAAAAAAAGTATGTATATAGATTAGGGCTGGGAATCGATTAAAAAAAATTAACTAATTAACTGCATTCTTTTTAAAAATTAATCGCGATTAATTGCAGTTAATTCTTTTAATCGCGATTAAAAATTATGTGATTATAAAGTATAATGAACAGACAATAAATTGGAATAATAGCGTTTATTTTTCACAAAATGTTGCATTGAAAGTGCATTTGTAACATATTTAAGAAAGTCTTTAAAAAAAAGCTTTTAAAAGAGCTTTTAAAAGTGCACTTATATTTCAAAACATTGAAGAATTCCTTAATGTAAACAATAGATACTAACTTTAGCTGTAAAACTGCGACAAATAGCTTATTCGAGCATTTATGTGTGTGCTTGATGTGAAAAAGTGCTATAATTTATTATAATTCTGTTCGTTTGTTGTCATACAACTCCTCGATCCGGGACATTATAGTAACTTGTATGTCGTGTCTCCCGAAGCAGTTTTAATAACTTCACATAATCCGGCGTCTTCAACTATGTTGACAGGTCGGCAGTTTGTCGCTATCCAACAGGCAATTGCATTAGTAATCCTATCATTTGTCTGTTTAGAGTTCACCCCACGTCTCGCACTGTACTGCTGAAAAGTTGTTTGCCGTGGTCCACTGTCTGACATCACCGCACCGGGATGTTTTGCTTTTAGGTGATAAAGCAATGAGGAATTACTGCGGTGGTATTGTAATTCCCCTTTGCAATGAATACAGGTAACCTTTGTCTTGTCCAAAGCTCCATCCGGCAATATTTTGAACAGAAATTGTCCATTTAAAAGTGTTTATTTGTTCTTTTCCATCGCTAGCCCAAGTTTGTTTTCATGTTAGCCTCATAGCGGAAGTGACTCTTCTTCGTCTGTACTAACCGCGCACTGTTACATTTATGGCGCGCTGTCGCCCACTTGTTGTTTGGATGTGGTCGTATGTAATTTTAATCAATGCGTCAAATATTTTTAATGCGTTAAAATGAAAAAAATAACGCAAATCGTTAACGCGATAATTTTCCCAGCCCTAATATAGATATATATTTATATATATGATATGTTAACCCCGTGACCCTTCAGAGGATGAAACGGGTATAGATAATGGATGGATGGATGGATGATACGTTAAGTGTTGTATGTATGTTTCTGTGTTTTGTCTGTCTCATTAACCCCGGAACAGAGACAGTGGTTTCTGTCCCACACTGATAGCCCCCCTTTTGTTCCATTGTCCAAGCCATCTGATGCAGAGTGGCATGAGCTAGGACAATTTGTTTGTCAAGGGGACAGTGTAACTGATTGGAAACCTACCCCCGATAAGGGTGTGTTCTATTCTCCCTGTTGTAGATGTATAAACAGACCATGAATGAAATGACTCAATGCCAGAAAACCGCGCGGCTGGTAGTTGATGACAATTTCTTCTGTTTATCCTCCGAACTTTTCTCCTTTCCCCATATACCAGAAGCCCTGAAAGACGTGCCTATTTTTTTTCTACTATTTTCTTTCTCTGTCCCAGCTCATTCAGACAGTCAGTTTTGGCTTGCATTTGAATTTAATGGCAAGCCTTACACCTTTACACGGCTGTATCAAGGTTACACTGTTTAGAATGAAGATCTCAGAAATTCTTTGAAGTTGGATCCTGGCTGTCTCTGAGATGGTTCCTCACTCTGTCTCCAATAGAGTTAGACCGAAAACATCTCACCTGCCTGCAGCCAGGCCGCTGAGATAGGGGATCTGAGATACTTTTCTGTCCTATTGGACATACCCAATGTGACTGTTCAGAGATCTAACACTCCCAATCCTGCCACCCTTCTGTGGAGGATGGTATGCCCCACCCCCGTGATCTGAGACACACCTCTCCCTAACCCTGATTTGGTTCCCTTTGTTAATGGCTCATCCTTACTTCATCCCTCAAGGAAGAACTGTGTAGGATTTGCTGTATGTTCTCATATTTTCTGTCTTGTCCTCAGACCTGCTCAGACTGCTGAAGTGATTTGATTTTTTTTATTGTACCCTTAGGTAAATTTAGTTTACAGTGAGTGATACATGTCGTATCACATACGACATGTATCACATACGACATGGACATCTCCAGGCAGAAAACCATGTCTTCCCAGACATTTCTTTTCTTGAGTTTTGCCAAATGGACACACACAGGTTAGACCATGTATCCAAAGGGAGGATGTTCAACCTCCTTATGGTTTAAGCCCTCACAGAGGTGAGTGAAAGGCGGGTTTTCATCTTAAAACCCACTGCTCCTACCACTTTGAGTCGGGAGGAGCAGTAGAGAGAAAACGGTTCACTAAAATGAAACTGGCCAAATGCGCATGCGTAAACGGACAAAAACAATTCAAGTCCTTTTGAAATTCTGTTTGGACGACCATCCATGATTGGAATTGAACCCCCACAGTGGAGAGCTCTCTCTACTGACACATGTGACAGCAAAATGATTGTTTATTGCCAAAACCTGTCAAAAGCCCTATCACAGGTGCAGACTGCAGTGAAAGCGTCCCTGCCAAGACCAGCTGAAGGCCCTCTACATCCTTTTGCGACCCGGTGATTGGATCCGAGCAAAAGGAACTTCGAAGGATGCACTGGAAATCTAAGAGGTGGCGAGGTCCATTCCAGATATTTCTCACCACCTATACGGCAGTAAAAATCACTGAAAGGGCCACCTGGACACACACAAGTCACTGCAGACGGTTCTCAGGTACTCCTCCTGAGAACCACAAAAAAAAAAAACTGGTCTCTCAACACAGGGCAGAATAATCCCTGAGACCAGTCCCGTGGAGGTAGTCTACCCTCCACGCGGCAACGATAAAAATTGCTTACTTTGTAAGCTTCCTCTGGGCTGATTCTGGTTTCAACACCAGTACCTTTATTCCATGGAAGGACACGAGCAGCCCATAAGATTGATCATCATGGCCATCAAAACAACCTCTGGTGGCTCACAGCACATCGGATGTCCACCAAGCATATAAATCCAGCTGTTATGTTTACTGTGTCATTTTGTTATGATGTTATATTGTTGTATAATCTCCTTGGCAAAATCTTTGTTTGTTTGAATATTCAATGCTACAGTGCTTGCACCCCTCTTAAAACAGTCAGACCCTCTGTTCCTTTGCCTTCCCAGGAAGACATTGAAAACCAGAGTATGGAGTTCTTTGTGATATAGAATGATTAAAAATGTTGTAAATTTAATAAAAAGGGAGGAGTGTCGTGGAAAATTTGAATACAGAATGCTAAGTATAACAAAGAACTCAGATGAAAGAGTGTCCTGGTAGAATTTGAATACAGAATGCTTCTGTCTAGGTGTCAAAGCTCCCTTTTCAATCAACATTTCCAGACGAAAGTTGCTAACACCTTCATCAGTATATTGTGACAACTTTCCCAGAGAGGAAGACTGTCTCCACACTACCGAAATGTTGATCAACCAGTCCTGCCTTTCATCAACAAAGGTTTCTTTGCTGTAAGACATGTAAATTGATTGAATCAGTTCCTGCCATTTGGTCAATAAGAGATGTAAATTGCCTTTTGTTCTTTCAGACTAATATATAAGAGATGTAAATGTGGATTATCGGGGGGCGCAGTCATCCAGCCGGCAGGCTTGCATGGCTGTGCTCCCGCTGTTGCGCTCAGCTGAAAATAAACCTGGTTAAAAGTTTGAGCTCTGCTGTTGCATTTTGTTAAGGATCTATAATTTTAATTTGTGCAATTTATAAAAATTGCCACAACAGCAAGCATTTGTGTACTCTCATATTAGGCAAGGCAACTTTATTTGTAGAACACAATTAGTACACAAGGCAATTCAAAGTGCTTTACAGATGCATAAAGTCACAAGAAGGCAAATAGAATCATTCTATACAAGCATAAAAATAATCAATAATAAATAAAATTAATTAATAAAAAAATTAATTAATTAAATTTAAACTGAAGAGTGCAGATAAAATCCTTCCAGTCATCATCTTTACATCTAAACAGAACTGTTTTCAGTCTGGATCTGAACATTGTCAGAGTTCAGGTCTGTCTCACATCTTCTAGAAGACTGTTCCAGATTTTAGGAGCATAAAACTGAAATGCAGCTTCACCTTGTTTAGTCCTGACTCTGGACACCAGCAGGAGACCACTACCTGAGGTTCTCAGAGTCCAGTTTGGTTCATATGGATCTAACATGTCAGAGATGGACTTTGGGGCCATGAAGAG
>JAGFBZ010001495.1:0-220000 GCA_018398805.1 Hirundichthys speculiger
GAGCTAGGCGCCTGCTATCAATACCTTAATTCAGCCATTCCTAAACTTCGGAACACCAAGGCCCAGTTTGAAATGTGAAAAATCTCAGAGACCCACCCAAAACTTTAATCATAACTGTGATCAACATACAGGACCAGGAACCATGTTCTGATATTAATGTAAGTGGTCAACAAATAAGGTGACACTTGTCATATTAAGTTAAGATGAAGGTAGAATAACACTTAACTGGTTTGTTTTATTACTTCTTAATGATTTTATAAATCGTCACATGAATATTTTACAGTAATTAAAAACATATTTAAAAAATATCGAGGATTTAAAACATATTTGTTTAATTTTAATGACCTCTCACGGCCCACCTGCAGTACCACGACGGCCCACCAGGGGGCCGCGGCCCACACTTTGGGAATCACTGCCTTAATTATTATGACACTGGATCCATCACACTGGTGCCAACCAAAGGTTCAAATCAGGTGTGTTACTGTCTGCAGTCTACTGAAATTAATTAGCAAATGAAGTGATCATCTGGAGCTAAAGCATTGGATGCACTCGATCTCCATCTGAAACCTAATTAAGGTTCGTATAACAGAACAAGCCCGATGCAGCTACAGATTAGAGACAAGCCTGAACTGTGTGCAGACTCAGAGGGAGGGTGGATGATGGTGGCAAATCTTCAACAACCATGGATTAGTTTTTATGATTTTGATTTTGCTTTTATTCACCACCGCAACAGATTTCTGATCAATAATGTGATAAAATCGTAGACTCTCAGCTCTAATTTATGAGGTTTCACAAGAATATGGCTTTTACCAAGGGCCCGACAATATTTGGATAAAGTAAACTATTGTGAATGTAGCTTTAATTTTGAATACTTGGATGAAAATGATTTGCAGTGAAGTTTGGAGCCTCTGACATCACCAGGCCTGTGGTGCCTTCAGGTGCCGCCTGTTGGTCGGCCTTTCTGCCTTTGGTTTAGCTCTCATTCACTGAAAAGCGTGTCCTGCTGAGAATAAGCAGCAGAATATTGAAGAATATTCCATTTCTTTCACTTCAAAAAGTCTTGCATTTGTTTGGAGTCATTATCCATCTACACTGTGAAACGCAGTCAAATTAGTTTTCTAGCATTTCACTGAATCAGAATTCATCTTGTTACTTCTGTTAGCAGTCACATCATCAGAAAATACAATTAACTTATTCCACTGGCAGCCAAACATGCTCATGACATTACGTTGCCTCCATCTTTGTTTAATATGGTTCCTTTCCTTTTCCGTCCTTTTCTCTTCCCATCATTTTGAGACAAGTTTATCTTGTTTTCATCTTGAGCTAAAAAGTCTGATTCCATAACATGTGAGGCTTTTCTAAAAGTTTTCTGGAAAACTCCAGTCTGGCTTTCCTGCTCTTTGATTGTCACCAGTGGTTTTCATCTCTGTATTTACATGCGCGAGGATGTGACTTCTATCCTGTTCTTCTATCTGCTATATGGTGAAAGGTTTTTTACTCTCCACTTCAGGTGTATTTTGTGGTCTTCAGTGCCAGTTGATATTGTTGAGTGATTTCTTCCTTATTAAGAATGTGCCACAGTTTAGGTTTTTGCTGTAACCTCTTATAGATTTACGTTGTTGTTGCCTGGACGACACCTGGCATGGACGCTTCTCGCTGCTGCTCCGGGACTTATCCCTGCGACGCTGGACGCTCCAGTTTGTGCCTGGTTTGTGGTGATCTGCGGTCGGATGTCCACATACTGTCTGCAGTGGATCGGTCCTCTTGCGGCTGGTGGAGACCTGCCGCCGCAGACATGGACGGTGTCACTGGAGGTTGGTTTGGGAAAGCTAAGTAGTCCTGAACTGCTACCCGTGGCAACCACCGCCACTGGATCCGGGCTGCAGCGTCACTGAGCCGGGACGGGAGCCCCCGACGTAGCGGCGGCGGCATGCTGCCCCCGTCAGCTGTCTACACGCCGGATGGATCAGCTGACCTGGCAGGGGCCGTCTGGTGACCTGGTGGGGCCCAGCACCGCCGGGGGAGACGACAACGGCCTGGTCCGGTCCACATGATGAACCGGGCTCTGGGTCGGTCGGCTCCGTCGCTCGCCAGACTGAAGGAGCTCAGTCTTCCCAGAGGAGACGGTCTGGTTCATCGGTGTTTCCTCCTCTGACCTGGAGATATCTCACTGGTCATCATTATGGAGATATACTGGTTCTAACGACTGTTAACTGTTTTAACGGTTGTTAACGGCTGTTATCTGGAGTTAGCACTCGGACCACAGGACCTGGCATGAAAAGGAGCTCTGGACGCCGGCAGCTTCTCTAGTACACCAGACTGGTGTACTGAAACCTGAATTTCCCCCTTGGGGGATTAATAAAGTATATTTGAATTTGAATTGAATTTGAATTTACGTAGTTCTGTTGTTCAGTGTAATAATGACCTTCTTTACTTGCACTGAGATCATCTTGGACTCCAATTAACAGCTTCTAAATGCCAACTCAATACCAGATATTTTATCTGCTACATTTGTCTTGAGGTAATGAACCACATCTGGTCAACTGACTTCTTTTCAGTCAGTTGTCCAAATATTTTTGATCTCATCTTTTTTTTTTCAAATCCATTGTGCTGTTGTATAAAGACAAAATTAGGGATGCACGATAACTATCGGGCCGATAACAAGAAATTATGACGTCATCCCGATAAGTCCGATATCACAACTAATAGCCCCGATAACATATATATTTCTGTCAACACAGCAGTGCCTCGCTCCCTCTGAGCCTTGAATGACCGGCAGTGAATGTTATGTTCAGGTGACGTTGGCATAATCAGAAAAACAATTACTCAATAAGGAAAATCAAGAATACCCCCTCATGCCAGAAAACAACTCGTTAACTCGGTCATAATTTTGGTAGTTGCTGACTTGAATTGATATTCGCAGTATTTTCCCACATGTTACACATAAAAAAAGAAAAAAAATAGAAAAGGCTGAAAGAACAACTAGAGAACGTTGGAATTTACGTTACACCTTGAATGCAGCCTGCATCACAGCGCTGATCACAACAAACATGGCGGCGTGGAACTTCGTTAAAGTTTCAGAAGAAGATAGTTTGGTGGTTATTTGTGACGAATCCTCTGAGTGAATTCTACGAGGAGGGAAGCACAAGCTTTAATACGTAAAACCTGATCAGCCACCAACAACATAACAATCGCTTCCATGGAGTTTTGAAATCACGCTAACGTGAGCTAATGGAAGCTAACGTGAGCTAACGGAAGCTAATGCTAACATACGCAATCCAGCAGCAGTCTCCCCTCTCCCTCATTCCTCTCATCTAAAGCTTCCATGAGATTAAAAAATAAAAAGCAAAAACTACTGAACCTCATTTACTTTAATTAAAGGTATTAATTTAAATGGAACCACAAGCCAAAATCCTTTAAATGTTAATCTTTTTCAGTTAGTAATTTTGATGCATGTATTTCCATCAGTTCAAGGAGCCTTTATTTTTTATATCAGTCAGTAATGAACCTTATTTAAGTTGATGTGAGATATCAAATAGGTTTGTTTGATAGCTTTAAGAAAATGTTTGAGAGGCTTGACAATAGTTTTTCATTGGAAAAAATAAATATCTGTTCATTTAAAAAGTCAAAACCATTTTTGATTTTGTTCATAGTATTGATGTAATGATCTTAGGTATATGTGTGTGTTATCAGTTATCGGTATCGGTTTTAAAAAAGTTATCATGCATCCCTAGACAAAATCATTGTCCAAATATAAATGGACCTGCATTTATAAAGCTGTTCCCGCTGCTGCGGTTCAGCTAAATGACACAGAAAATGCACATTTAGTTGTAGGAAATCTTACAAGCCTCATAGATGTCATTTCTAGCAGCTGTTGTCTGAATTGCCTGAGTGATAGTGATGCGTCTGTTTTTCTCACTGACCAAATCTTGAGGTAACATAAATGACTTTATATCCAATGAAATTACTTGCTCTAAACTTTAAGGTAAAGCAAATAACTCTGTATCCAATGAGAACGTCTGAAATTACCTGGAGAGTACAGGACACTCCCCATTTTTTAGCAATAAAAGATACTGTACGTACCCGAAGAATCGGTTTTTCTGCAGAAAAACTTGAGCTTTTTGACCTCTGTGTCGCTGTGATGTTCGCTCACCTAACGACTCCAGTATCTTTTTCCTGGGCTCTGAGATAAAGTTGTATTTGTATACATTTGAAGCGATTGGACAAGTACCGTTGCCGTGGGATCCCCCCTTTTAATCTGAGTTTCAGAAACCACATAAGTGCGCCATCACATCAGAGGACGTATAAGTTATAACATCAAACTTACCATTATTACAGACTGCATTCGCTATACAAGTCCTGCTGATCAGACTGTAACCTGCTCTGCATTTGTCGCATGATGTTCCAGGACCACTGCAGATCAGGCAGTTTTCTTCACATCTGAAAAGACAGAAAAACCCATAAAATCTGGTGAGCCGAGCAAAAAGGATCAAATCCTTAAAAAGCAAATATCTGATGGAGCCTAATCCAGTTCCTAATATACAAAGAGGGAGCCATCAAACTACTCCTGAGCCACAGTCGCCCCTAAAACATTTAAAGATAAATAAGTAACCTGTGACAAATCTTATGAGGGAGTCCTGCTGCCTTTCCAGAGTAGAATCCAGGAGCACAGACCTGCACACACTCCCATTCCTGCTGCAGGTAACCTTCAGCACAGTGGATACACTCCTCCTTTCCCGCTCCTGAAACACACATAGATCAAGCTGTATACGATGCAGAATCAAAGAACACAATGGGGAAGGTCAGAACGTAAAACTTAATGTAAAGTCACATGGAAAAGAAATGAAACCTTCTGATTTTATGTGCACATTAGATTTTTGTATGTTTGTTTCTTTTCTCTTTAATAAATTCTATTTTGATTTTCTCATCGAGATCGGATCTTATTTTTTCCACAACATTCAGGAGATCGAAGCAGGGTGAGAACATTTGATCAAGGTAAGTGTAAATGTGAGAATCCATTCTCTTTCATCCCAGCTGTCTCTGACGCGTGGTTGTAAATCGGTGTGGAATAATAATCCTATAATAATCCTACGGCCCATGACCCAACAAGCGATAGCTGTAGCAGCTATCGCTTGATCTAATCTTTTTTGTACGGTGTTTTCTGTCTCTCACATCATTGAACCTTGAGTGGTGGAGGTTCGGAAAGAGTGAAGCCTCTAACTTGATGATCTTTTAACAACTCCTCTTAACTGTATCCAAAGTCCATAGCAGAGTTCAATGCTTTTCAACTATTTACTTGAAAATACACACAAAAACAGCGGATTCATATTTCAGTACATTCAGGAATTATTAATCCAAGAAAATAGAGTGAAAGAGAGAGGTCAAAACAGGGCCGGCTCTTGGCATAGGCGATATAGGCGGCCGCTTAGGGCGCCATCTGCTGGAGGGGCACCGCCACGCTGCCAGTCCCCCTTGGCCTTGAGGGAAAATAATCATAAAATAATAATTTTCTATGCCCACCGGCGCCCTCACTTAGTGTTTTCTGTCTAGAAAAAAAAGTACATATTAACATTACAAATAAATAAACAGTGACATGTTCCTAAATTATGTGTGAGCACGTGACGTGTCGTTATTGGGTCTGGATCATGATGCGCGGATCAGAGATCAGGGCGGGACAAGTGGAAGACAAGAGTAAAAGACAAGTTTAGTTTAAAGTAACTGTTGTTACTGTTGAGTTTGTCGTTGTTCAAATGCTCAAATTAAACTGTCGTGATTGCTCAGTTGGTTGTTGTCATTGAATTGCAGTGGGCTCGGGGGGGCGGGGGTGTAATCTCACCTAGGGCACCAAATTGGGTAGAGCCGGCCCTGGGTCAAAATACTCTACGGCACCACTCTTTCCCTTTCCAACTGTCCTTGCGAGACTCCACATGATCAACGCCTGTCATTCCAGTCTCCAAAGGTCATGACCCTGAAGCTACATTTCTACAAACTAGGGATGTCCCGATCACGTTTTTTGGGTCCCGATCCGATTCCGATCTTTTAATTTTGATGATCGGCCGATTTCCGATTTTTTCCGATCCGATTTCACTTTTTTTGAGTGGGCAAACAGAGTTTAATTTCCTGTGCATTTTATTTCCTGTGTACATTAATAAATAGGCCTGCATCCAAGCTGAGATTAATAGCTTTTATCATCTCATAAAATAAACAATAACTTATTTAAACACTCTTCTTTCTTAACAGTGACTGTTCAACAGTCTCAGTACCAAAGAACATAGCACTTCCATTTAAATAGCAGCAGGTGAACTTGGCTAGCAGTTTAAGGCAATGAAACACTAGCAGAAGTCTTTGCAATCAATGAAATCACATCAGAATAACAATAACATAAAATATTAACTTCACGTCTTTCAAGACCCGCTGCACATGTTTGCGCACCTTTGTGTCCTTTGTCGTTCATGTAATGACGGGAACGAGGCTCGAGGTAATTAATGACCTGGTTAAATGTCTTGTAAATGTGCTGGTCGTCCTCAGTAGTACATTCCGCGATTAGCTCGGTGATTTTTCTGTATTTCTCCGAGTCTTTCGGGAGTTTCTTTCTTTTAAAAGTTTCACAGAGCGTTTGCTGCCGAAGCTGGTGCCGACGGCAGCAACTCTGAAGCTGCAGCCGTCGGCACCACGGCACCTGACAGAAGGCTGCGGTGATCGGTGCTGCGTGCTTTTTTAAGTGTCTGATTAAATTGGTGGTGTTGTAAACTCTCTTCTTACTTACCCATCATGATATATCAGCCTTCCACACGTTGCAAGTCGCAGTCGAAGCGTCGGTCTTTGTAATTTTATAGTGCTGCCACACTGCTGACATTTTTGCTAAAGTTTAGCCTGACGCCGCCGGTCTTGAAACTTTTAAGGTGGATACAAGACAGCGCTGCTGGGAAACCTCATTTCAGTGCAAATTATTAAATGTATATAGTTTAAAAAATATTGTTGTTTGTGTAATATGAATACTTTATTAATTTGTGTTAATCAGGATCACTTTTTGAGGAAAAAAATAATGAAAAAAAGATCGGCGTGTTATAATAATGTTGATCGGCCGATCCGATCCACCTTAAATTTTTAAGATCGAAGGCCGATCCGATCAGGGGATCGGGATCGGGACATCCCTACTACAAACCAACATCAAAATCTTCTGTGCTAATAATATTCACACATATTTGATACATTAACATCCAAATATAGATCACATTGACATAAATATGAACATTCCACTTTTTATAAATCAATGAACCTTGTAAACGTCTACAAGTGGGTTATGGCAACACAAACCATCCATCCATTTTCCAGATCCACTTCAATCCTGTTCAGACTCATGAAGGTCTGCTGGACCTTTTTAAGCTATTACCATATTGATTAGCTGATGTACTTCAGATCATTGTCCTGTTGAATTAATTAATTTCAGCGAGGCTTTAGCCACTTATTTGAATCTGAAATACTCTGGTACACAGAGAAGTTAAGTGTCATTCATGG
Organism: Hirundichthys speculiger; assembly: GCA_018398805.1. Taxonomy (NCBI): domain Eukaryota; kingdom Metazoa; phylum Chordata; class Actinopteri; order Beloniformes; family Exocoetidae; genus Hirundichthys; species Hirundichthys speculiger. The sequence goes on from JAGFBZ010001495.1 coordinate 7,519, forward strand.
TTTATGCAATATGTGCGGGTCCAAACCCAGATAGCCTCCACTGCTCAACGTATCTCCTGTGGAACATTTGATTCCTGAAAAAAAGCCTGAAACTCCCCACCAGTCACTTAGACGTGAAGATTCTTTCAGATGGGATGTGATATATCCTCCAGAACCAAGAAAGAAACTGGACTCAGTTGTTTTCTATTCAATCACTTTGGTTTAACATGACTGTTGTACCGTATTGGCCCAAATATAGGACGATATTTTATTCTAGAAATCATATTCTCAAAAATGGGGGTGGTCTTATAATGGAGGACTAGACTTTTCTATTGTAATTACACATCGACGCCACTAGATGGAGCCAGCACCGAGGTAACCAGTAAGAACGGAGGAACCAGCAGCCAACTGGAGCAAAGAGCTCTGAAAGTTGTTGAAGTCCAGAATTAGTTTTTTACAGACTAAATTATTTATGTTGTTCTAGAATAAAACTCAACTTCAATAGTTATGCAGTTATTGAACAACATGGTTGTAGCTTATTCAGTCATATTCTCAGATTTTAAGAGAACACAGTTTATTAAATATCACCATACCTTGATCTTAAATAACATGGAAATCTGACACGCAAGTATGGAACCATACTTCCTAAAAAAGATGAAATCATTAAAATATTTAACAATACAGCAGAATGTTATCTCACTAAGAGTTTTTTCGATAGTAATTGTACAATAAAAGGTTGTTTTATGAATTATTTTTCCAAAACGATATATGAAAAACAGGGGTCGTCTTATAATCAGAGTCGTCCTATATTCGGGCCAATACGGTATTTACCTAATTCTAAGACCTGCATGCACACATAAAACTTTGGAATTGAAAAGGGGATTACTATTATTCACATCAGTATATATTCAGCCTAATACCAGTATCTCATACACCACGAAGGTCTTGTTCAGTCACAGCACACTTACCTGTGCAAGTCTTACAGGAAGAATGACAAGGACGGCATGTCATCTCTGCCAGGTGAAAAAAGCTTCCATTGGTACATACAGGTACACATGTCATCCCTGCAAGACTGGGAAGAAACATTTGAATTAAAATATGTTGTTTTAAACCAAAGTTCAAATGTCAAAATGATAGCTTCTCTTTACCTGTAGCCTTCACTGCAAGCTGTGCACCTGTCTGCAAATCTCAGACATGTCATACAGGTGTCATGACATCTCACACACTTTCTCTGATCTGACATGGACAGCATGCACAAGTACCAGTATAACGGCATAAATGTCAACGTTTGGTTGTTTCAGTTGTTTCAGTTGTGAACATGTAAAAGAGGTATGAGAGAGTAGTAGTGAAGTTACATCTAATCAGTGCTGTTTAGTGCCTAACAAGTATTTTCCATATATATCCTGCTATATAAAGCACTTGCAAAGACAATATTTTTAGCACTTTTCAAAGCTGCATTGTTTAAATCCACCCTTCTTTTTCACCATTGTGAATTAAGTGAGAGACTTCGTGGAAAAAAAGGTAACTAACTGGTAAGTTATTGACATGACTGGTTTAGTACAAAATGAACAAGAAAAACATAAGCAAACCTCAGATGAAGCTATCAAAATGTAACATGTCTATTGAAGCCCAACAGTTAAAATCCAGCACCTGATATTTACCTGTACCATATAAACACACATGCACTTAACAGCTCATTGTTATAATCACTGGAAAAAAAAAACAGTTTCTGATCCCTTACTTATCTGCACATTCAGTAGATCTCAGATACTTATTAAAAGACATAGAACAGGTAGTTGAGACTGTTATAATATTCCCTGTACCACTCACTCTCATCTGGAAAATACCCGGGGGGGCAGGTGTTGGTGCAACTGGAGTTGAGTATGTTGAGGTAAAGACCTCCTCTGCAGAAGAGACAACTCCCAGCAGACTGGCCCTCACATCTCTCGCAGCCTTTTATGCAGCGTTTACAGCGACGAGACGCTACGTCTTCATAGTATCCGACTGGACAGTGACTCACACAGGTTCTACATCCAGACAGGAACATACGAGGAAAGTTAGCTCACTGCAGAATACCGTTGCTTTGCACCTATCATGCCTCCAAAAAATATAACAAATAAAACATCTTCCTGAAAATGAGATGATTTTTGTCTCCAATATTGTGGGAATTAGCTTATTTTCCCATCAACCCTTGAGTTTGGTAAGGGATACTTTCTCCTCTTTGTGTATCTAGTCTCTACTACCTGAGATAAGCAATCTCACTTAAAGCTGACTGTACCACCTTGAGTGAGTTGCAGAGAAGTTGTTGACCATAGTTGTTGAACAGCAAAATCAGGCAAGATCACCTCTTTATACTGCGATTGGTCCGATCTAAGCAGCTTGTGAAACGTATGTCGGGTTTTTACTGTCAACCAAGTGAAAGTGGTATGAAGAAAGCGTCTGTTAGGACAGTTAACCGTACAACAGTCCCTGAAGGCAACCTGTTGGAGAAAGGTTCTCAGCCTTGTCAATCATGATGTCCCGCCCCCAACGTTAGATCAGGGCCAAAAGATCTGAACCTGAAAAAATACAGTCTGAAAGTGAAAAAAAGATCTGAAACTGAAAACAAGAAAGTAAGTAGAAAAAATAAGAGCCCAAAGTTCAATATAAAAACTTAAACTTTCAGTTTCAGATTTTTGTTTTTCAGCTTTAAGTTTTTGTTTTGAGTTATAAAACGTTTGACCCTGATTTAGCTCCATACGTGTCAGGTGTGATTGGCAAGAGTGAAAGGAACCGTGTACAATAAGGCAGAGAGACCAACAATGTTGTACGGTTTAGAGACTGTGGTACTGATTAAAATACAGGAGGCAGAGTTGGAGGTAGCAGAGATTAAAATGTTGAGGTTCTGTTTGGAGTGATGGGGATGGATCGGATCAGGAATGAGAACAGTCACAACCCTTTAGATAAGTCTGAAAACGGTCCACTCTAAAGTTGTTTTAGAACAAAGGGTTGTCCCGAGTCTCTGGTTATTGGCTGTTTTAATCATTGTGACCAAATCACACTGAAACATGGTAGAAGTTAATATAAAACTCATTGATCCATTTTCCTCTGTTACCTGCCACTTTTTAAGCTCTGCAGGCAGAAGTGAATACAGTTGAGACAGTGATCAGCATCTGGTCCATCATAGTCCTGGTCTCCACACTGATCCTGACAAGGTCCTTGAAGAAGAGCACAAAAATATCCCCATGAATTCAACTAGCAGTCAAAATTTCTTCTTCCCTTTTAACTGTCTTCAAACAGTATAATGTATGTTTATATGCAAAGATATATATCTCTAAAATATACATTTTTACATATCCAAACAACTGAAAAAAAAAAATCTTTTTTGTTTTTTTTCCTGTGTGTTCTTTAAACTTTCACTAAAAAATAGGGCTGGGCAAGTTAACGCGTTATTATCGCGTTAACGCGTTAATTTATTTACGCCGACAATTATTTTATTGCGCGTTAACGCATGTTGCTCACATGCTTTTGTTTTGAAAAGTCTGTTACTGGCTGCTGCGGAACCGGAAAAGAATTGGCAGGTAAGATAAAAACGGACATGGACGACGGTAGAAATCTGTGAACTTTACAGTTCAGGTAGCAACTCAGGTAGCAATATTAACAATTATGTATGAAAAAAAAAAAATCTGTACTGCAACAAAACTTTTGCGTCATTCCTCCATGTTCCATCAGATCTGCTCCATGTGTTCACTGTCCTGCTGTTCTCTAGCTGGTTACTGCAGTGCGGCTCCATCTAGTGGCACAGATGTGTAATGAAAACAGAAAGTCCAGTCCTCCATTATAAAACTAATTCATGTCTGTGGTCCGTTTTTAATTTTTTTTATTTTTGGTCCAAGTCTAAAATTTAAATATATATTTTAAAAAAAACAGGCATTTTTTTCGTTTTTTTGTGTTAAATTGAAACGAAAAATGTCATTAAAAAGTCTTTTTTTTAATTTATTTATTTTTGATTGACAATTGAAAATGGAAAGAATGAATGATACACGGATTAGTAAAGTTACAGAACTTTAACATGGACATTTTCATTTTAAAGTTCTCCCAGACGGAGGATTGGATTCAACAGAAACAAGGTTATTTGTAACAACTGACAAGTTAAACTCCCCGTTAAAAGTTTCTGCTGTTACCTCAGAAATTACCTGTTTTAATGTTCTGATTGTGCTGAGACACAATCATTTTGTTGGATTTTGTTTGTTAGCTTTTTTTTTTTTATAAAAACAGGATGACAATAAGTTTTATTTTATTTGACATTTTTTAGATGAGATTTACACTAAATATGTGTTACTGACAAGTGCTGATGTTAAAAGTGTTTGAACAGCAAATGTTATGGCACTAAGTGACCTTTACACTACTTTTGAATTTATTATTTGATTTTGCGTATACAATACAATGCGATTAATCGTGATTAATCAGGGAAATAATGCGATTAATCGCGATTAAAAATTTTAATCGTTGCCCAGCCCTAGTAAAAAATAAATCAAACCTTTTTTAATTTTCTCACCACTGTACTCCTCTTCCTCCTCCTTCTCCTCTTCCTGGAGACCTGTCTCCTCCAGGATCTCCTCTGAGACGGGGACAGGGACGTCCACCATTCCTGAGTGGGAATACTGGACACTGCTGTTCTGGTAAGGGCTCTGCCCAGTTCCATGAAGGATTAAAGTCCATTCTTTTAGGTTTCCTGTGCAAAGTAACAGTTGATAAATATCAAGTGAAAAAAAAAAAAAAACATTTCCAAAAATTAATAGCAAATCATTTGTAATAAAGCTGAATGTTTATCTTGAATATTGTGTCCACGTAATCATTGATCTAAATGTAAATTTAACCCTGAGTGTTCCTGTGCTGATGGATCTTACCCAGAACCTCAGGGTTACGTAGTTTTGACGGTGAATCTGTAATCTCCAGGGTCCATGTGCCCTCTGCTCTCTCACCCCAAAAATGAACTGTCATAAATTCCCAGTTCCTGAACCCCTCTTTAGAGCTGTCAAACAACCTGTAAATGCAACAGTGAGGTGAAAGAAAATAAATAAAAATAGTTTTTGACAAATTTACAAATGCAAATTTTTGCATTATAAATGAAGACTTAATAATAATATAAAATAAAATATGTTATTTATAAGATCTGCTGTTACAGAGTGGTCATCTTTTTTAGCATGGGTCTAATGTAATACAGCCAACCAGCTGTATTACCACTGAAAATATATCGTACTGTTCTTGTTTTCTGCCATGTTTGATTTAGATTTGATATTAAAATTTAAAATGTAACTATGCTTATGTTGCTAGTTTTTTTTAACTTGTCATTTTTTCTTTGGTTAGGATTTAATATTATAATTTTAGTTAGTGATTTTTGCTCGGGGGTCATGGTCTGGGTCTCTGTAAAGCACCTAGAGACAATTTGCATTGTAATAGATGCTATACAAATAAAATTGAATTGAATTCTTTAAAAAAAAAAAAAAACTGTTGCACAAGCATCCTTTACTAACAGTGGGAGAGACAGGAAATCAAGGCAGAGCCAACAGAGAAGACATGGAGGGGGGTCGGAGGCTGGGAGTTGAGTCTGTGACCAGCTGTCCTAGCTGCTGTGCTACTGGGGCAGCCATCTTTAGGGCTTTAACAGATGATCTCATGTACAACTGAGCTCTCACCTCTTGGCTAGTAGCTGTGATCTTGTCCCTGATGGAGAGATGAGGTTGATTTCTAGGTCCCCTCGTCGTGGGTGAGCGATAAACACGTTAACCACGACATGCTCAAGGTAATCCACGTGCTGTTCAGGTCTTTCTGAACATCCAGAGGTTGTGATGGTGCTGTTCAGGCTCTGACCAGCAAGCAGGTGCCTAGGACAGGTATAAGCAAGGGCATTACATGATTACATGAAAACTGTAAGCTATTCTATCAGTAATTCTTAATGATTCAAAGTGTTGTTCTGACGAAATGTAATAAAGCAAAAGCTCGTAGGCCATCCATTATACTTTTAATGTTATGCAGGATTCTTAAATTTAGTTTTATTTGGAGTATTAGCTCTCCATCTGAGGTTGTTTTTGTGCAAGCGAAGTACAAGCCAAGTGGTCACTTTGAATGTCATTATTTTGGATTCTTATCCCCTAAGGCAGCCATTCCCAAACTTTAGAAAACCAAGGCCCAATTTGAAATTTGAAAAATTTCCACGGCCAACCAAAACCTTTATTTACAACTGTGATCAACATACAGGACTAGGAACCATGTTCTGATATTAATGTGAGGGGTCAACAAATAAGGTGACACTTGTCATATTAAGTTAAGTTGACAGTAGAATAACACTTAATTTGGTTGTTTTATTACTTATTAATGTTTTTTTTAATCATGTCATGAATATTTTACAGTAATTAAAAGCATATTTAAAAAAGATCGAGGATTTAAAACACATTTGTTTAATTTTAATTACCTTTCACGGCCCACCTGCAGTACCACAACGGCCCACCAGGGGGCCGCGGCCCACACTTTAGGAATCACTTTCTATTAGGAATCTCAGAGCCACTTGTCCTCTTTTGTTTCACACAAAAAGATTCAAGGTCTACCTTCTCTCATAGAAAATGCATCAACAAACTAGTCTATGCATTTATTACTTCCAAAATTGGGATACTGCCATTTCTTATTATGAGGCTCCCTGCAAATGTATTAACGTTTCTTGTATATAACCGAAGGTTTGTTTCCTCCATTGCTTCGTTCAGTTTTTAATTTGTAAAAACACATTATTTTCAAGGCAGAAGCATATCAGAATTTAAGTCAACAGCACCTGTAACAGCAGCGTCTGGCTTGCTGGTCTGTAGTCGATATCTGTGCTAACTCTCTCCCCAAATAGAGCAGATAAAATGACTGTTAAAACTCCATTTTACAACATTTTATCTTTAACCTAGCCATATGTTCCTAATTATTTTAAGATTAAATTTTTATGGTGATACATGAACACTGACAAATAGCGTGAGTGAAGACTGTTAATTTTGTTATAATGCAATATTTGATTATGCATCCTGGCATTCACACGGATGACATTTTGGCTCTTAAATCTTTTGTAGACCTATCACACCCCCCAACATGGCAGCTACTTCAGTAGTTGACTCCCTTTACAGCTCAGCAGTTGGCCCTTCTACAAATTTGACAGGAAGTGCTCAAAGAACACGACAAAAAGTCTGCGTAGTTCATTTGGTCTACAAACTCCCCAGATTTCAGTCTGGTGGATGGTATCTGTGGGAACCAGTCCAAATTCCCAGAGACCCCACCCCCTAAAACACAAGGCCCAAAAGGATCTACTGCGGTTTCAGTACCAGACGCTTTAGGGTTCCCTCAGATGTTCTTTGTCTATTTGGAATATACCTGGATTATAAATTGATTAAATGAATTATATTTATTCAATTAACTTGAACTGACTTGCCACTTGATTCAGATTGATGATTTATTTATTTGTTTTTCTCTTTATTTAGGTAGATTTTATTCATTTGTGTCATAATATCCATTTTATCTAGATTTAGGTGTGTGAATAAAGAACAAATGTTGTTTTTTTGTGTTTAAGTGTTTTAATGGGTCACTGAAAAACCTCTAAGAAAAACCAGAACAAGCTTTTGTTTAGTTTTTATCGTGGTATAAACAAAATTACAAATTGAATTGAATTGAATTGAATTGAATTGAATTGAATTGAATTGAATTGAATTGAACTGAACTGAATTGAATTGAATTAAGTGGTTATTCTAAATTGACCACAGAATTGAGTGTAAAAATGTGTTTATTTGTCTTGTTTGTCTATGAGTGGAATTGTGATGGGAAGAAGAAATGTCCAGGGTGTAGGCTCTTGCCGATTGTGCTAGCATAATTTTTGGCATAATCTGAGGAATTGAGCATAATTTTTGCCCTTTTTCCAAAAGTAGCACTGCTAGCATAATCCGTATATTTTCTTGTCTTAATAGCACAATTTTAGAATAATTCAAGAAAATGAAGATCTCAACTACTAAAAACGATAGATTACTATTAACAGTTGGTTCCAATCCTATTTTGCGATTGCTTTTTAGTTGTGTTGAGATACCGCGGGAATTTGATGAAACGGAACCGGAAGTCTGTGTCTCGGTCCCAGACTCCTTAGTCTTTCTCCCAGTGCTCGTTTCAAAATGGCGGCCGCCACGCCAAACGAGTCAAGTGCAGTGAACTTACATCCAGATAGTTTACAAGGAAGCGAGATTCTCGCTTTAACTTTAAAATTTCTTATTTAACTTTTAAATTTGTTATCCAGGGCTTTGTCAGAAACTGCATGGTTTAGTTTTCACTGTATTTGTTTTTATTTGTTTTGAAACCCAAATAAACTGTGCGCGCACAGTTTCGAAATTTGCATACTTTACCATGGTAACTGGAGGCCATTTGAGTGCAAAAATGTCCGCAAACTGTGTCACGCTCTGCTACACGCGATGGTTAGCAAGCTATCCGTGGATAGTTATCCACCACACTATCCAGGCTTTGTGCAACCTATTTTTGTTCGCTGGATAACTATCCGCTGGATGGCAGATTTATCCGCCGTATAGGCCTAACCACCGGATAAAGTTACCTGGGTTTTGAACAACCGGGCCCAGAACGTCAGGCCAGGGTTAATAAAATACATTTTCAAACTTGTCTTGTGAGTTGTGAAGTTTGTGCACAGAATAATTTTTTTAAAAAGTAGCATAATTTTGAAAAGCGAGCATAATTTGAACATAATTTGGGCAAAACACGAGCACTGCCACTAGCATAATATGCCACTTTTACTAGCACAATCGGCAAATGCCGATTTCTATTGATGGACAGATGGAATAAACTTCCTGTTGATATTAAATGTGCACCAGCTCTAGATACTCAACGTTAAACTGAAAACTGCTGTTTTCTCAGGCCTTTGTTTAGTCTAATTTTACCACACTATTTTTACTTATCTGTTCTAAACTCTGTTTTATTCCTTGTCTGTCCAAATTAAATTTTTATGATTTTATTATGTATTTTATTTACAATTTTGATTAATTTAATTTGATTTTTTTTTTTTTTATTTCGTGTCATCTTCCTTTTAACTTAATTCCTTAGTAAAACACTTTGGGCCTGATTTACTAAAGGTTTGCGTGCGTAAAAACGTGTGCAAACTTGACATCACCCGCAAACCAATGCGCAAGCTGATTTACTAACAGCGTGCAAAGAGGACTGCGCCTCTCAAATCAGCAAAATAGCACACGCTGTTCATTTAGCACTTTTGCCCTGATGAATAATCAATATGGGGCGTACCCGCCAGAAAGCGCAAAATACTGGGAGGGGAAAATGCAAATAGGTTCATTTACCACACGCAATGAGATTTACCAACCCTGAAAGCAATTGCGGGGATTATGATTGCGTCTGTATTTAGTACGTTCGAAAGGAAGGTGCTAATCTGCCCAGCATTACGCACCGATGGCTGCTGTTATTGTGGCAAGGAGGCGACATCGCCAAAATCAAAGAATACGCAGAGAGAGAGTCTTTCGGACTCGTGTAAATTTGTTTGCACATGCAAAAGGAGAAATATTTTATTTGAATGTTAAATCGAGTATTATTCAGCAAAAGGTTGCCACAGGAGGCACCAGGGTTTCCGTTGTCTGGTAATTGCTGGACTTTGTCTGGTAAAATATGCGGAAGTCCGGGATTTTATAATCTCTCCGGTCAAAATGTCCGGTGAAAATACTCCTCCCAAGCACAATTTCAGTTGTAATAAAATGGGTTATTTCCACATCATTTTATGAAAAACGCCTCGGGATTCTCCCAGAGGAGCTGGTGGAAGCGGCCGGGGGATCTGGACCTCTGAAGCTGCTGCCCCAGCGACCCGACTTCGGATAAGCGGAAGCTAATGGATGGATGGATGGATGGATGGATGGATTTTATGAAAAAACATATACTTTTTTTTACGAATGAGTAGTGTGTGAGGACGAGTCGGCTCCAGCCACAGCTCCACTCATTGATGCCACAGCTGCGCGCAGAGACGCATCTCCGTCATGACAGCGCTCCGCGGTTATGGAGGCTTGAACTTCTCAACGGCCACTTAACCACCTGTCTTGTTTGCCGAAGTTTTATTAAAGGCCACTTTTTCTTTAGTTCTTCGCCTTATATCTTGCCACTTCTTTTAACCTCATCTGCCGTTCTTTTTGTCTTACCAACTGTATTTATTCCATCGCACATTTTCTCCCATATTGCGTTTCTTTTGGTAATGTTTAAATTTCTTTGCTTTAGTTCATGAATGTGTTTATTTGCCTCTTCCACTAATATCTCTAACTCCAACTCATCAAATTTCATTTTGCGCTTGCGTCTATCCTGCTTTCCATCCAGACTCTCCATGGCGCAAACCTTAAGACACGCAACACCTCATTTAAATACTGCGGTTTGCACCCGTTATCAATTGCGCGAGCATTCTTAGTTGATCACCTGCAAAACACACAACAACAGCACGCGCAAACTTTTTCAGTGTACACGCAATTTAGTACTCTTTATTTAGGATCTTAGTAAATCAGGCCCTTTGAGTGGGCTTTCTGTAGGAAATGTTTTATGCAAATATTGGTGAAAGTTCTGGACTGCAGGCGGTCCGGTTCAGCACCTGGACTACTCTCATGTGCAGTCATGCTGTTGTGATGGATGTGGACTGTGGTTTAACATTGTCTGCATGTGGCCCTGTGATGGACTAGTTACCTGTCCAGGTGTATCCCTGCCTTTCACCTGAGGAGAGCTGGGACAGACTCCAGCAGATCCCTGCAGAGGATAAAGATGATGGATGATGCACCTGCTCACCTGGTGTGCTGCACAGACATGTGACTGCAAATGTGCTGAGGAGGAACAGTCCTCCATTTCATGGCCTCCAGAACCATGGCCTCTGCATCCACCAGTCCAAAACCATAGAGACTGCTGACTGTGACAGAAGATAAAGAGGAATAACCAAAATTAATTTGACTTCATAGCTGAATTGGCTGGGTGTGTGGTAACACTGCTTTAACAGAAAAAAATGAGTTTCAAGTACTTAAAGTATAAAACAGCAATGTACTATTTTAGTAATAGAAGTAGAATGCAGTGTGCCTCTGTGTCCGGCAGCATTGGTCTTCCAGTCATCAGCCTTCAGGTGAACTGGTCTGGATGTCTTCACCAGCAGGTGTTGCACATCCCTCCAGGTGAGCAGAAGGCTACAAGGAACACACTGCTCATGTGATTTGGACTCGTACTACGCTAAATGTATTGAGACACAGCATGAATCAGAACCACGTTTAAAAAAAAATGTTTCTGTTCTGAGCTTGTTTGCAGTGATGGTGTTGAAAATGTAATTCTAAATCGAAAAGTGAAAATTAATCCACGTAATTAGGTGTAGTTCAAACACACCTAAATATAAAAGGTCCTTGAATATGGAGCCCCGTTTGGGTCATAATTCAATGAATAAATGAGTCTATTATTATGAAATACAGGCGTTTATTATTATGAAATACGTATCATTACGTAACATTATGAAATGTTTCCCATTATTATGAAATATATGTTTATTATTATGAAATATTTCCCATTATTATGAAAAAATGTAATTATTATGAAATATATTTTTATTATTATTTAATCTTAGTTTAATGCATAATAGTTTATTTCAGAATGGCTTTTTTATCTAAGAATGAGCTTTTACATAATGGCTTTATTTTTCATAAGAATGAGCTTTTACATAATAATGACATTTTGCCAGTGGGCGGGGCCAGTGGTTGACCTGCACGCTCATTGGCTGATCCTTCTCCATGCAGTTGGTGGGGGACTCACATTGAACCTGTTGGCTACCTCTCGGAGTAAGTCAGAAAAGGATCTTTCTCCTGTCACCATGCCGTCAAAATCAAGTTTTCCCTACATTTCGCGCTACGTTTCTTAGTCGATGTCAACTTTTAACCGTAAACTGAGGTGGATTCTGCCACCTACTGGCCTGGAGTATATACATTGCACCTCTCGCCCACTATCAATATTCACTGTGCTGTTGCTTATGCCTGAATGAAAGAGCAGCCAATCACACAAATGGCTCCGCCCTCTCTGCTGTGATTGACACACAAATCATTCTTATGAAAAACAAAGCCATTATAATATTAATGGGAAATATTTCATAATAATAAACGCCTGTATTTCATAATAATAGACTCATTTATTCATTGAATTATGACCCAAATGGGGCTTCATACCTGAAGTCACACTGAATGTTATGCAGAGAGCCTAACTTTGACATCCACATCAAGACTTACAGCAGGGCAGGGCTGCCATTTCAAAGCTTTGAGTATCTTCCTATATTAGCTGACAGGCAAAACTGAGTAACTCAGCAAGAAACAGAAGAGAAGGAGAGGACCTCTGATAGGATGTAAAACCTGCTGAAACAATGATGATTTTAGCAACACTCCATTAGTCAGGTCGCAGTGAGAGCTAAAGTCTTTCAGTGAGCATAGTCTCAGCTTAGTAAATGGATATTTGAAGATAATATCTTCACTGATTTTCAGAGAGTTAAACTATAATGTTTTGTGTTATTTAAATCTTATTTTAATAACACAATAACAGTCCAACAAATGTGTTAACTTTTAATAGCCACTTAATGGCTACAGATGAAATAACTACGGTCGTGGCTCGTTTTTCTGTAAGGGCAAGCAAGAACTGGGTATCAAGCCATGGTGATATAACGTCATAAATAGCATCTTATACATTCAGATGTTTTCATTGTTCAAAATACATTTAGGAAATAGTGAACCAACAAAAACTGTACTTGTTTGAAGCATAAAGAGACTTACTTGGCTTCCAGGGCGAGAGCTATGATTCCCGCCACGATGGGAGCAGAGACAGACGTGCCAGTATGACCATCAGTACAGCGCTGCCAAACATCAGTGGTTATCTGCCAAGAAAATAAAAGAGAAAATAATTAAATCAACTTCATTATTTTAAAAACTAATTTGTATGTACTGCTTTTTTTTTTTTAAACGTGCATGTGGATGGTTTAGCTTTGCCAATGGTTGAGGTCATCTCAGAGAGGCCTACAGGAGAGAAACACCCCAGAGTCAAATCAGAACCAAAAGAAGTCACTGAAGCTTTAGAAACGCCCACAGCCATTGTTGGTTGGGCTTGGTTGATTTCTTCTCTGATTCTGATTATTTTCCTTTTAAAGAAGCTCATAAATTCTTTACTACTAAGAGTAGCAGGAATGCACGGCCCAACAGAGTTGTGACTCTTTGTCAGCCTGGCTACAGTTCTGAATAATAAGATGTTCTAGCACATGGCTCTTTTGTATATTGTTAAACTATCTTTCCAGGCATGATTGGAGTCTATGTATTTACAAGAGTACCACTTCCTTTACATTATTTGTGTTTTTTGCTTCAGTGAGAGATTCACAAATCATACCAGGGAGCTGAGCTCCTGTGGTTAAAGACCCTCTTTTTCAGAGGAGCAACAGCATCTAAGGCTGAATGTAAAACATCTGCAGTATTGTTGACGAGAGGTAAATTTCAGGTTATCGCCCCCAATTGTTCTACCATATACTACCATCAAGAGCTGAGAAAAAATGACCTTCTTAAATTTATTCACACCATTTTCAGATAAGCATCTGCTGTAACGACACGCTTCATTATCTGAATGTTAGATACAAACGTTATTAAATAGTGATCAGAGAGGAGAGGATTCAGAGGCGACATTAACAAATTCAATACGGTAGCTGAGGACCAGATCCAGGATATGATTAAAGCAGTGCGTCGGTTCATTTGCTTTTTGTGACCATTGATTCTAAAAGAGAAATTATGGCTAATTTAAGGCTGTCACTGTCGACATCCGTGTGAATGTTAAAGTCACCCATTATGACGAGCCTTCACGATGCAGTAATGGTAAAGCATTGCTTTGCCAGAATCATCTTGGGGCCAGTTGAAACTTGCTTTCCAAACTCCTCTCACACTCACATTTTGCCTCATCGATCATCAAAGGCCCAGTCCTCTGATTATCAAAGTTTGATAATCTGCCAAAGTTGAAATTGGGAACTTCATCATAAGAATAGCGTCACAACTGTCTGTAATACAATTAAAAATGTAAGCATGTCTATTACTTTAGACAAAATAATTAAATTAAAATAACACTGAAGCGCAAATATTGCCCCGTTACCTTGTATTTTTATATCACTCTATATATCCATCACTAATTTCTAGTGGTGCACGATAACTATCGGGCCGATAACAAGAAATTATGACGTCATCCCAATAACTCCGATATCACGACGAATAGCCCCGATAACATATATTTCTCTCAACATAGCAGTGCCTCGCTCCCTCTGAGCCTTGAATGACATTTCACAACACCGGCAGTGAATGTTATGTTCAAGTAACGTTGGCATAATCAGAAAAACGATTACTCAATAAGGAAAATCAAGAATACCCCCTCATGCCAGAAAACAACTCGTTAACTCGGTCATAATTTTGGTAGTTGCTGACTTTAATTGATATTCAGAGTATTTTCCCACATGTTACACATAAAAAAGAAAAATAGAAAAGGCTGAAAGAACGACTAGCAAACGAGGAAACATCGGAATTTACGTTACACCTTGAATGCAGCATGCAGCACAGCGCTGATCACAACAAACATGGCGGCGTGGAACTTAGTTAATGTTTCAGAAGAAGATAGATTGGTGGTTATTTGTGACGAATCCTCCGAGTGAATTCTACGAGGAGGGAAGCACAAGCTTTAATACGTAAAACCTGATCAGCCACCTACAACATAACAATCGCTTCCATGGAGTTTTGAAATCGCGCTAACGTGAGCTAACGGAAGCTAATGCTAACATGCGCAAACCAGCAGCACTCTCTCCTCTCCCTCATTCCTCTCATCTAAAGCTTCCATGAGATTAAAAAATGAAAAACTACTGAACCTCATTTACTTTAATTTAATTTAAATGGAACCACAAGTCAAAATCCTTTAAATGTTAATCTTTTTCAGTTTGTAATTTTGATGCATGTATTTCCATCAGTTCAAGGAGCCTTTATTTTTTTATATCAGTCAGTAATGAACCTTATTTAAGTTAATGTGAGATATCAAATAGGTTTGTTTGATAGTTTTAAGAAAATGTTTGAGAGGCTTGACAATAGTTTTTCATTGGAAAAAAATAAATATCTGTTCATTTAAAAAGTCATAGTATTGATGTAATGATCTTAGGTATATGTGTGTGTTATCGGTTATCGGTATCGGTATCGGCCTTTAGGAGCTGAAAGTTATCGGTTATCGGTATCGGTTTTAAAAAACAGTTATCGTGCATCCCTACTAATTTCCATACTATTAACTTTTTTGAGGAGTTTTGAAAATACTTGTTTAAAATCTTGCATCACTTTTTTTTAGTGCTGCATATCTACATAGCGACTGCGGTTGATGTAACAGCCATTACTCCAGTACTTACTATCTTCCTCTCGTTAAACTCTCCACTGCTGTAGGTTGTGGCCATGATGGAGCTACAGGCCTCCAGGTACCAGGGCTTATTTCCGTTCTCTGTGGTGCTAGAGATGGAGATGGTGTAGATGCTGGTGGTATAACCATCACATGAACAGTGATCACCCTGCCGACCTCCATTACCTGCTGCCCAAACAAAAATGGACCCCAGGCCTCTGCGTCCCTGTGTGACATAGATAAACAGAGATTTGCAGCTCTGATTCCACTCGTACACGTGCATTTTTCATATATGGCTCTAGTCAGACACTTTAATTTCTTTAAGACCTTCCGGACTCCTTGTTCAAAAGCCTGCTTGGTCAGAGGTCCCGGTCCATCTACTGTCTTGCCATCATCTTTTGGCCCCCAGCTGGCACTGTAGATGTGGATGTAGTCTGGTCTAATTCCCAAGGACTTGGCCTCAACGATATCAGTTACATCACCATCCAGCATCCTTATTCCTATTTGAAAAGTGCAGTAACATAAACTTAAAAAACATCAGATTCACTTTATAGGTAACACAAGTCACCAGTGATATTCAGGAAAGGTGTAAAAAAGTGCAGGATGCAAGGCACAAAAACTATTATTATTTTCAGCTAACAACACAGTCTGTCAAATGTAGTTACTTGACTTTACACAAAAAGTGATGTTCTGATTTAATGTTAATAATGTTAATGTAAAAATTGTGCTCCATGATGGTATGACTAATAGTAGTATAATAATAGTATTTATATATGGAGCCCCGTTTGGGTCACAATACAATTAATAAATGAGTCTTTTATTATGAAATACAGGCGTTTATTATTATGAAATATTTCCCATTATTATGATAATGGTTTTGTTTTTCATAAGAATGAGCTTTTACATAATAATGGATTCGTTTTTCATAAGAATGATTTGTGTGTCAATCACAGCAGAGAGGGCGGAGCCATTTATGTGATTGGCTGCTCTCTCATTCAGGCATAAGCAACAGAACAGTGAATCATAAAATCAGGTCAAAATAGTATCGCCTGATAAATTATCATTTTCGATATTGTCTGCTAACCTGGTCAAGGTTTCCCGTAGCTCAGTCCAAGCTGCCATAGCTACAATCGGACTAGGAGCGCACCTTGAGGACGCCACGGCCCGCTGCTAACGGGACCTCACAGCCAAAACTAGTCGATGTCAGAGCGTAGAATGGAGAAGGATCAGCCAATGAGCGTGCAGGTCAACCACTGGTCCCGCCCACTGGCAAAATGTCATTATTATATAAAAGCTCATTCTTATGAAAAAGGAATCAATAATGTAAAAACTCATTCTTAGATAAAAAAAAAAAAAAGCTATTCTGAAATAAACTATTATGCAATAAACTAAGATTAAATAATAATAAAAAATATATTTTATAATAATTACATTTTTTTCATAATAATGGGAAATATTTCATAATAATACACATATATTTTATAATAATGGGAAATATTTCATAATAATAAACATGCATTTCATAATAATGAGAAACATTTTTATAATAATGGACACGTATTTCATAATAATAAATGTCTGTATTTCATAATAATAGACTCATTTATTCATTGAATTATGACCCAAATGGGGCTCCATATTTAGATCATTTATAAAATATCTAATTGTGAAAAGGTTAATACCACTATTATTTCAGGAGTAAGGTTCTTGGTTACAGTGACTTGAGATTTTTCATGCTCACCATTATATTTCACATTGTTAGCATACTAAACATTTCACTGTAAATTGTGTGTGTTATGAACAAAATAATAATAAATAATCATAAAACGAATTAAATGTGGTTTGACCAGCAGAAACAATGAGTCAAGCAATTAGGATCGTCTCAAAATGCCCAAGACACGTGTGGGCATATTCATGCCGTTACAAAATGGATTACTGAATAAAAAAAAGTATTTGAAGATCAAAAATGAACAGTAAATGTATGCACATGATTACATTAAAAGTGATGTGAGAAAGTTATTAGGGTTAGGGGTTAGGGTTAGGGGTTAGGGGTTAGGGGTTAGGGGTTTAGGGTTAGGGTTAAGGGTTAGGGTTAGGGGTTAGGGTTAGGGTTAGGGTTAGGGTTAGGGTTAGGGTTAGGGGTTAGGGGTTAGGGGTTAGGGGTTAGGGGGGTTAGGGGTTAGGGTTAGGGTTAGGGTTAGGGTTAGGGTTAAGGGTTAGGGGTTAAGGGTTAGGGTTTAGGGTTAGGGGTTAGGGGTTAGGGTTATTTCAGGGAACTGACTCAATCCCATGTTACAACGAAGAGAAAAATGTGCAGATGTCTACACCGGTGCTTGGAAGTGTTTGAACTTTACCTCCGATGCGAGCGTTGTAGGCGATGCCAACAGCACAGTTGGAGTTGTTGGCTGCTGCTGCAACTTCACCTGCACAACGAGTCCCATGTCTGCATGTCATCAGAGCAGACAGAGAAATTACTTTCTGATGTACAAACTCAGCTTTAATGCCAAGGTGGATTAGACAACCCATTCATGTAAATCAACCACAACATCCACTTTATCAAATTGATTTATAGACAAACAGTCATCACACCTTTGGGAGAGAGTTTTGAGCCATTCTCTTTATAGGCTTAGTAGGAAAATCTTTAATCCGAAGAGACAAATTCTCTTTCTTAACAGATCTCTTTTTACAAAAAGATAACAAACTCACAAACCGAGTCTACCGTCATGTACCTGCAAATAATAAACACTTTTGTTTAAAACAAGAATCAACAAAACTGGACTGTTCCATTGATGGCTTTGACTTGAGTGGTCATACCAGACATGATTCAAGGAAACATAACTGGTGGACAAGATTCACCAGGATGAACCAATTAAATGAGAAAAATACTAAATAGAATCCAATTAATTGGCTGGTTCTTATAGCATGTTTAATTCTCATATCCAGGATTGATTTAGCATCAGTGCTTGAGCTTTGCATCACATGTTGGACAATGAAAACTGAGAAATGGTAGATTTTTGAAGAATACAAACTATGTGCATTCTTAAGTGTAATACCAACAATATGTATCATAAAAGTTGATAAAAGCTAAAAAAAAAAAAAACAACTGCAAAGTGTTGAAGAAAACCCATTTGGTGGATTATCGCACAATAAGAAACCAAATGATAGAAATGCATGACAATACGGAAAATGCTAAAATGAATAAATAAACAAAATTAAAAGAAAAATCAGTGTAGTTTTGTTTGTTAATATACATAAGGTTTTGCATTTCAAGTCTTCGATATATTCCCTCAAAAAGTTAGTAAAACGGTAATATGGTGACAGTTTACTCCTGACAGGTGGTGGCAACAGAGGACTGAAAAAAACCAGTATCCATGCTTAGAGGAGCTCCTCTTGAGAGAGAAAGGAACTGAAATTTTAATCAAAAAAGATCGGAAGGGATTAGCATATTTTCCTTCCACAGGAAGAATTTTAGTCTATAAAGGGCTAAACCCTGGACACCTGTGATCTCCAGTCCCCAGCAGCACTGCATCACCAAGCTGGTATCACCACATGGGAAGTGAATTAATCTGGGAAACCTTTGTCAAGCTCTAAAATGCCAAGCTAAATTTAAAAATATCATTTAAAGCTTTATTGTGCCAAAAACAAAACAAACAAAAAAAAAAAACAACAACATTATCCTGAGACAGGGTCAATGTCTCTGATGCATCTGTGATGGACAATCACCACGTGGAAATGGGTATTATGGTCAGATGAATCAATAGATGCCATGTTTTCCAGTCCAAAGACAAAAAGGGCCGTCTAGACCAGTATAGAGACGTATCGTTTCTTTGTGTGAAGGTAGCATCAATGCAGAAAATGTTAGAGCAACATTTTCTGCCATCAAGCAGGCATCTATTCTGGTGAAGACATCCATGCATTTTCCAGCAAAGGTCATCCAGAACCACTTCCTGTTTCTCATGTTCGAGGAACAAGAGCTACTGGGCTGATCTTTCTGCAGTTTTGATCTGTGTAGAGAATTTTGAAACTCCAAATTTAGTGAGTAGCCTGTATTGTTGCTTGTTAAGTCACATTTGTAGATAGAATTGGACAAAATAACAACTGAAAGGCTTCACTGACTTATTATTTCCGATGCCAGAACATCTCTTTTAATAAGGAATGGCACTATTACAAAGAAGTAAAATATTTATTTTACCAGTTTAAAATACAAAAATGGATCTATAATAACAAATGACAGGATATACCATTTTCCCTGTCATGTTTTTGGGATTATTTGGGTATTTTATTTGATTTTATTCTGAATTAGTCATGGTGCTGCTTCTATCTGTTCACACTAAAATATGTTAAAAAGTGAAAGTGAAACATGAGAGGAAGAAAGCACAAGAAGGTTCATACTTTGCCTGTTGTGACCAAATACCTAATGAGGTGATAAAATGGTTCTAGATATTCTGCAAATGAATGTAGATCTCACACAATGAGCACAGATACTACCAAAGCCAAAGGAACTGGACTAAAGATTTAAGTTGAATGTGACATTAGGTGAATTCATTCTTACATGTTTTCACTACGGGAGTCATAACGTGGTGTAGGATCATGGTCATTCCCATTTACATCATAACTTGCAAAATGATCCTGCAGAAATGATACAAAAGAACAAAGGCAACTAATAAGTGAAACTAATAGGAGAAAGATTGCAAAATAATCATAGTGTTACTCAAAGTCTTTTCTGTCACTGTTTTCTGATATTCAGGTTATTAAATGGATCAAAACATAAGAACCTTATATGATCTCACATACCAATTGATATTTTTGATTTTTTTAAGTGTGCAGTATTCAGTTAAGTGTGGACTTAGAGATGGGTGAATGCATATACGCACATAGTTCTGAATCAGATCCGGATGGTTCTTCTCGATGCCGTCGTCCAGTATCGTCACCACCACATTTTTTCCAGTGTATCCTCGTTGCCAGGCCGCCAGAATATTCATCTCTGAGTGACAGCGGCTCTTCTTATCAATGCAGTGCTGAAGAGAAACACAAATACACACATCAATTATCTTGTCTAGTCAAAATGGTTGTGCAAATAGTGTACGATACTTACAATGTACCACATGTTGGACCATTTAGGGTCATTGAAGTAAATTAAATCTGAGTCTCTTTGGGCATATCTTTTCACTCTTTTCTTTGCTACCTGTTGCTGGGCCCAGTTCACCTGAGGATGCAAATGAAAATAACAACATTTCACTTTATAATTAGGACTGTGGCTCAGGAGTCAGAGCGGTCATCTGTCAGAAGGTCAGCAGTTGAATCTCTAGCTTCCCCATCCCACATGTCCTTGGGCAGGACACATTGCATCCAATGCATTCATCGTAAAAATGGCTAGAAACTGTCAACTAATTAGCATTATGTTAAAGGGAGAATAAGTCTTGTCATGTCTGTTACTCACATATAATTCCTAGAATATCTGTTTATATAGTCATCTCTGGAGTTCATGTACTAACAATGTACCAGTCAAAATATAAGTACATACAATTTTTAGTTCTCCAGTTAATGGATAATTCCATTAATATATTTTGTCCTATATAAAATCTCTGAAAAGCACCTAGAGACAATTTGTACTGGAATAGACGCTATACAGATAAAGTTGAATTGAACTCATGTGACGTACTTTAAACCATCAGCAAGATTAGGATATGAGAAATCCACTGCATTTGCCATTTACTGTTTGAAAGCAAGCGTAGCATCTCCACTTTGGGATTGAAGCCAATCATGGTTGGTTTTGTCGCAGTTCCTCGACTGACCTTTAGGTGCTCGCTCCGAAAGAGAGTGAATTTCCAGTGACCTGTTCCAGCTTGGTTCAAAAAAATGGATGTACAGTGATCCCTCGCCAATTTGCGCTTTAAGTTCCGTGGTTTTAGCTATTTCCAGATTTTTCAGAAATATATAATATAAAAAAAAAAATCAAGAAAGAAAATTGCGGAAACGTCACAGGATGTTGTGCGCGTTCTCTCACAGCGAAGAAATGTTGTGAGCCAGCCTGGCCCCTTTAAGAAGGTGGCCTTATGGGAAATGGTGTGTGTGTCATGGAACAGTTAACCAATAGGAGGCCAACAGTACAACCTGTGTGATGTTACAAGTTCCTGCAGTGCCAGAATAAAGTTCCCGTTCCATGCAGAGAAAACCGGACTTTTTCTTTTCAATTCAATTCAATTCAATTTTATTTATATAGCGTCTGTTACAATGACAATTGTCACTAGGCGCTTTACAGAGACCCAGAGCATGACCCCCGAGCAAATATCATCAACTAAGATTATATAATTAAATCCAATCAATGATAATGGCAGGTAAAAAACTCCCACGTAGGGAGAAAAAAAAACCTTTATACCAAACAGTGGCAAGGAAAAACTTGTTGTTGTTAGCCTGTTAGCCGCTAATTACGAGCCAAAAATACCACAATAGCAGCGGTTTGTTTACTACGGTTCAGAGACCAGAGGCTGTGAAGGTAACAGAAAGACCACAGTTGAGCCTTTGTCTTGTTTCACTGCAGTACCTCGATACTTTTTTGCGGTTTTTAAACATATTTTAAAACACATTATTCAGGCTTGGGGGGCTCCGGCTCCAGTTCACGGATTTTGAGTTTTGTGGGGGGGCCGGTCCCTATTAACCGTGGAAAAAAAAAAGGGATCACTGTAGTCCTTTATAGTTAGAGTTTACATTCATCACTGTAAAAGACGTAAAATCAGGTAAAGAATAAAGTAATATAATTTATGCTGGCCAACCAGTCAAATGGCGGGGTGCCATTTGACTGACAGCTAGCTATTGGCTATGCTAGTGCATCATACCAGCTGAAGGATCACATTTTAGCATCTTACTATTCAGCATTATTCTGAGCTGTGAGCAAAAAACCTAGCAGCGTATAAGTGTATTTTAAAGAGAACATGTTTTCTTGCGTTTGTGTGTTCATTATCATCTTCTGGGTCTCTGTAAAGCACCGAGAAACAATTTGTATTGTATTAGACGCAATAGAAATAAAATTGAAAAAAAAAATGAATTGAATTGTACAAGCAGACTGCTGCAGATGTCCGTTGGCAGCTCTTATAGCGCAAATTGGATGAAGTAGCCAGGAGCAACTTCAAGACCCTTTCAAGAGGAAGTATGCTAGCTCTCGTTTCAGCTCCGACATCCTCAATTGAAATGAATTGTAACGCAAAGAAACGTTTGCAGTGAGTAGGTTCCCCTGTATTCATGGGGGTACTTGGTTTGGTCGCTTGCTTTGTTCCTCTCTCGTGTTCTCTTTCATCTTTTCCTGATTGATGATGTTGATTGTAGCTCTGTCAGCTCATTTCATCATCAGTGGCGCAGCGTCATAAAGTGATATTTAGCTATAAATCTAAAGTTATTTGTCTGTTTTTTTCTGTTAGTTGTTTTGCTTTGTGTGAAGGATTCATAAGAATACACATTTTCATACACATTTGCTTAAAATTCTATGTTTATGTTTTAATTGAGCACTATTTGCATGTCTTTAGGTAATATGTTTTTCTTCTCGTTGATCCTCCTATAATTGACCTTTCGGTAAGCACCGCCCCCTTCCTAGTTACTGTTGCTAGGTTGGACATTCTCTCAGCTTCTCCATTAAGGACAATGTTAATTAGCCATTTTTCTGATGTCTATCAACCGTATTTACATTACACTAGAATAACTCCGTGGTGAAATATTGCTGCTGGGGACCTGCAACAGTGACTCGAGGTGTCCAGAACGTTTAGAGGGACATTTTTATTCCCTTTAACATGATAAAACAAATGCTGGAGAATGCAGCTGTAGGTTCAGTTATGTGTTCGTCCACACAATCAACTGAACGTGGGGAAAGTTACAAAACACACCTACATTTACTCCAAGGTAAGTTTACTTTGTTTATTAGATGATCGATTTAACCACCGTTTACTAAAAGTAATGATATGAATTAGCAGCAGGGAGCGTGATGAGTTCTCTGTTAGCATTAGCATTAGCTCTGGTCCATAGGTCTGTCCCACACCAGAGCTATGTTAACATCAGACAGTCGCAGCATTGTATTAATATAATTAATAAAGTGACGTTAACATCACTAGCCTCACCTTATACCTAACAAAATAAATATCCAGGGCCATATATATATAATTGTAGACAAAGAGGCAGGCTAATAGGTGGCTAGCAAGTTAGCCGAAATGCTAACGGAGAGATGTTTTCACTCATCACCCTCCCTGCTGCTAAATCATATTACTTTTACTAAACGGTGGTTAAATCAATAGTCTAATAAACAAAGTAAACTTACCTTGGAGTAAATGTAGGTGTGTTTTGTAACTGTTAACTGGACAAAGTTTCATATACTCTGATGGTGATGGAGGATTAATAATAGAATCCTTAATTAGAATTTAAATCACACTGGATTTTTGATCTCACTGGAGAGAAGTGATTGTCATTTCATGGAAACATGTTCAACCGTCCCAGCGCTTGCGGCCTACACTTGGCGAAATAGTCATTTCTGTAGTGTACAATAACTAACAATATATCAGTCATAATGTAATTACATATAACTCTACATATAACACTCTGTATTTCATCCTCTCTGTCGTATCGCCCTCCACTTTTCTTCCTTTACCCTGCTTGGGTCGTGCTCTGGGTCTCAGAGAAACTTTGTATTGTAATGGACGCTATACAAATAAAGCACTGAATAGATACATAATAGATACATAAAGCCAAAAGTCAGTCCACAAAGGATTTATTTCTTATTATTTGGGTGAAATGAAAAAAAAAAAAAAAACAAGTCAGTGTTTTTTATTCACCCAAGGTATGATAGAGAGAATCATTATTCCCACCATAGATAAAAATGAACTGGAAAAAAGTGGTTTTGACAGAAATATTTCAACTGTTGCCAGTGTATTTGTCTAAACTGAGTCCAGGCTTCACTGGTCTGTTTTAAACTCTCATTTGCTGTGCGTTTGCAGGTCCAGCTGACAGAACCGGACCGGGCTCTTACCTTGGGATCCATATGGATGAAGCTGTGGGGGCCCTTCAGAGGAAACGTGGCCCGGCGGACCACTCTGCTGTGGTGGAAGTGGTAATGATCCTCCAGACTTCCTATCTGACCAAACACATCCAACAACAACAACGAGACGATTACAACAATTAAACTGAAAATCAGTTTAGAATTTAGTAAAATCCCTTAACAAAGCTGCACTTGTTTGCATGATGTTTTAAAAACAAATTACTGATCAGAAATTTCAGGATACATCCTTCTCTATATTCAAAGCACATATGGTCCATCTGTATGAAGTATATTATGTCATCTGATAAATATGCATGTTTTCTTTCGGCTTTCCAACAAAAATGGGAGCAGAATTGTGAGCACATCTGCACATCTGGCACAGCTGGCACTACAGACTGTTCTGACTGAAACCACATCTCATTTTATCCTCTCTCAACTCTCTTTAGCTTTGTTTTTCTCTTTTTGCAAATGACAGGCATTTCTTAGACATCAGTATATCAGTGTCAGCAATTTCATTTTGTGTATCAAAAATCAAAAATAACACAGTGTACACATCTGTCTTTACTGAACCATCTACACAGAAACATAGTTGGTTTAACGGTCTCATTCCTCCTTCAGACAGTGAAGCAGTAAAACAGAAGGTGTTACCTGTCCCAGGTTTCTGTATCCATATTTGGCTGCGACTGTGTCAGCTTGTTCCGGCCCACCTGTGATCCGGACCGCCCAGTGGTTCGTGTAAAGGTCCACGCGTCCAGGGACCGGCTGCCCGGTGTCAACACAGGATAAAAGAAAAAAAAACAAAAGCAAAGTCATGTCGTCGCGTGAACAGTGTGAACCTCTATCATAATAAGCTCGAGCCCCGTCCAGTCCTCTAAGGGAAATGTCCCTGTCTCCTTGTCTCCTATCCGAGCGGGGGGGGGCTCTGAGGGGCGGAGGGGGGGTCTGAGGGGCGGAGGGGGGGCTCTGAGGGGAGGGGGGGCTCTGAGGGGCGGAGGGGCGGCCCTGGATGCTGATAGGCTTCTATCATTCACCTACAGTCATGGCCAAAAGTTTGGAGAATGACACAAATATTACATTTTCACAAAGTCTGCTGCTTCAGAGTTTTTATATGTTTTTTCTATGTTATAATGAAATATATTTAGAAGCATTTCATCAGTTTCAAAAGCTTTTGTTGGGAGAAGTTGCTCTCAGAGGAAGTTCTGGTACCGTTCTTTATTAATGGCTGTGCTTTTAGGCAAGATTGTATGGAGCCTCGTTTGGGTCATAATTCAATTAATAAATGAGTCATTTATTATGAAATACAGGCATTTATTATTATGAAATATTTCTCATCATTATGATAATGGATTCGTTTTTCATAAGAATGAGCTTTTACATAATAACGGCTTTGTTTTTCATAAGAATGATTCGTGTGTCAATCACAGCAGAGAGGGCGGAGCCATTTATGTGATTGGCTGCTCTTTCATTCGGGCATAAGCAACAGAACAGTGAATATCGATAGTGGGCGAGAGGTGCAATGTATATACTCCAGGCCAGTAGGTGGCAGAATGCACCTCAGTTTACGGTTAAAAGTTGACATCGACTAAGAAACGTCAAGGTTTCCTGTAGCTCAGTCCAAGCTGCCATAGCTACAATCGGACTTGGAGCGCACCTTGATGACGCCACGGCCCGCTGCTAACGGGACCTCACGGCCAAAACTAGTCGATGTCAGAGCGTAGAATGCAGAAGGATCAGCCAATGAGCGTGCAGGTCAACCACTGGTCCCGCCCACTGGCAAAATGTTATTATGATTATTTTTTAACATGTTCATTGTTAGATAAAAAAAGCCATTCTGAACTAAACTATTATGCATTAAACTAAGATTAAATCATAATAAAAATATATTTCATAATAATTACATTTTTTTCATAATAACGGGAAATATTTCATAATAATGGATACGTATTTCATAATAATAAACGCCTGTATTTCATAATAATAGATTCATTTATTCATTGAATTATGACCCAAACGGGGCTCCATAAGATTGTGGTCAATCCTCAAGAGGCGGTTGGACAATCAAAAACCCACAAATTCTCACAAACTCCAAGCATTGATTATGCAAGAATGGACTGGAATCAGTCAGGATTTACAGAAGTTGATTAACAGCATGTCAGGGAGAACTGCAGAAGCGTCAGCACTGCAAATATTGACTTATTGCATGAATTATGTGTAATTCTCAATAAAAGCTTTTGAAATTGATGAAATGCTTATAATTATATTTCATTATAACATAGAAACACCTGATAAAAACATATCAAAACTGAAGCAGCTGACTTTGTGAAAATGTAATAACTTTTGGCCACGACTGTACAGATATTTAAACCCTCTGAAGAACGACAGTAGATCAAATGTCTCTTAAAATGTGCCCCACAGATTACGTTAAAGGTAGGTTGAAATTGCTTTCCTGGACTAGCTAAAATAAAATCAACATAAAAGGTGAACCGTTCTTACATCCCAACATAATAGATTCATGTTTCATCAAATGTTTTTTCTCCAGTATTTTAAAACCCAGGAGTCAAAAATAGAAGTAGACTGTCATCTTCATTACTGCTCAAATGATGCCCAGTTTATTTTTTAAAAAAATGCACAAAGTCACGTGAAAAATGATCAACTTGACAAATGTTTCCAAATGAAAAGCTTTGATGAACATGTTAAAAAATAATCATATGATCTCATCTAAATGTTTGCTATGAATAAAAAAATAAAAAATACAGAAAGAAAATGTTCCTTCTGTCAATAGTAACGGTCAGTAGTCTGTCCCCATCAAAGCCGGTTAACTGGCTCATTAATTGGTTAGGACCTCATAAATCCTGGGGAAGGCCAAGCTATGTGTTTTGGTTTGGAGAGTGATGGGAAAATTGACCAATCAAGGTTTGATTTTAAGTGGGAGGGACAAAAACAAAAGGCCGTAGGCCTTTGTGAAGTCTGAACAGCAGGCAGAGTGATGAGGGAGGTGAGAGACAGTTAAATGGCGGAAGACGAGAGCGAAGCTGTGGCTAGCTTGTTAGCATCTCTTTTTTTCAAGGCGGCCTTTCACCAAAAAAACTTCATATAATAAAAATGGAAGACCAACTCCAGAACTGGAATTAAAAGAAAAGGATAATAAAGTGGAAAGACCGATATTAGTGATATTCATGTAATTTGAATTTATTGCAAATTTCCAGCACAATTTGCGCCTTTAATTCCATTGCCTTTAATCTAATATGTAAACTTATCAAACTTATCAGAAGTGAGTGGTTGGGACTTTTGTTTTTTAGAGGGTTTAAACCCCCCCCCCCCTTTTTTTTTCTGAAAAAGAACTCAAGTTTAAGTTTTAATTTGGTGACAAGATTTTCAATGTGCAGATCAAAAGACAAATTCTGTTCAATAATAAAATCTAAATATTTATAAGATTGGACTCTTTCAATTTCAGTACCTTGAGTGGTTGTGATCTTTACATTACCTGTCGGTTTTCTGGTTTTTGTAAACAACATAAACTTGGATTTTTCTGCATTGAGCACCAATTTCAGATGAGACAGATGGGACTAGATGATACTGAAGATGTTACCAAGGTTTGTACTGTGGAGGAAATTTTTATTTGGTTTATCTAATCTTGTAATTTTGTCATTTTACTTGTCTCTAACAATATGTTTAAAAGTGATTTGTCTGTCACACAAGACCAATACACATCATAGTCAACGAGACCAAATGTCTGACAAAAGGCAAGGCACGGGGGTCGGCTGTGGCTCATTGATCTAGGAGACACGGCAGGGGTCAGCTGTGTTTTCCTAAATTCAATTAGCATCAACTAAATAACTTCTTGATCAAGGGACTGTTTAACATTGCTAAACTCAATCAGTCTGTTTTAAACAAATGCCTCTGTATGACATCCCTAAACTCAATCAGTCTGTCTTGAGACAAATGTCTCTTTGCTTTGACCATCACCTACTGTGTCTACACTTTGTATGCAAATATGTAACACCTTGGTGTCTTGGTATAAAGATCAGCTTCATCTTTGTATCTGCGGAGTCATCAGCCAGTACTCTGCGGAGTGGTGGCTGGTCGCTCTCCTTGTGCGCACAAGTATTTGTATGTCTGTCTTTTTTTTCTCTGTAATAAATTCTATTCTGATTTTCTCATCAAGATCGGATCTTATTTTTTCCACAACAGTACGAATGAGGGTGACGAGCAATATATAATCGTATCATCTGCATAAAAGTGAAAATGAGCGTTAGAAATATTTACACAAAGGTCATTTACGTACAAGGAAAATAACAGAGGTCCCAGAACAGAGCCCTGAGGCACACCACTCCGCACAGGGAGAACAGAAGAGGAGGATCCAGCAACCTGAACAGATTGTGATCTCCCAGATAAACAGTTGGAGAACCAACCAACATTCAGATAGACCACAGTTCAGGAGCCTGTCTGCTAAAGTTCCACGGTCGACTGGATCAAAGGCTTTGGACAAATCTATAAAAAGTGCAGCACAGTACTTTTTGCTGTCCAGTAACAGCTGCAGTTGTTGTACTGTGACGCTTCCTGAAACCAGACTGGTACTGAGATAAAACACAATTCTCATCTTAGAACTCTCTAATGGCCCTTTTTCACTAGTACCTACTTGGCGCGGCTCGACTCGACTCGGCGCCGCTTTGGAGGTTTTCCACTAGGTCATAGTACCGGCTCGGCCCTCCTTTTTTCGTACCTACTTGGCTGGGGTTCTATCCGGGCTGAGTCGGGCCGAGAATACAACGTCACCACGCCGTGGGCCATTGATTGGCCAGAGAGCAACATCACGGATCACGACTCCTCCACACCCGCCATATTTAAAACTCGGCAACAACAAACTCAACAGCGATTTTACTTTACCTGCAATTGTCTACTTCACAAAACAAAGAATGGCCGGCAAGTCTACTCCATGGTCGAATGACGAACGACGTCCTCCATTGTTATGGTCGCAAACGTGACCAGAGTTGCCGCATATAAAACACGTCACTGCGTTTCAGGCCACCTTACCATGAAGGCCCCACCCACATCGAGGTGGTACTGAACTACAGTGGAAAACCACTGAGACCGAGTCGAGTCGAGCCGGGTCTAGTCGAGCCGCGCCGAGTAGGCACTAATGGAAAAGGGCCATAAGTTGTTCACTTGCAGGTTTTATCGGCCTGTAGTTATTAACAGCAGAGGGGTCCCCTCCTTTCAGCAAGGGAAGAACAAAAGTGGACTTCCAGATACCAGGAATCTCAATATTAACAAATGTAAGGTTAAAAATATGAGTTAAAGGATTTGCTATTAAATCTGCAGCTACTTTAAGAAAATATGGATCAAGCATATCTGGACCAGCAGATTTGCGAGTATCCAGTCATATGAGAGCTCTGTGAACCTCCTGTGTATCGACTAAACTGAAAAGGCTGGGCAACAGAACTCAAAACAGGCTGTGAGTTATCATCCTGTTTATTTTGTCTTGAACCGGGTTGAAATGAGCCTCGGTGTCGGTGTCAGCAATGTCATGGGCCGACGTTCTGGGTGACCTCATTTTATATTTCCAGATTTTGGCTTATGTTTATTTAATGTAGCCTAAATGGTCTCCAGTTTTATGAAGTTACTGTTGAGAATGTTTCTTGTTGCAGAGAATGTTATTGATGTTATGGTCTATTCGTTTACATCCTCGTCATCGTTAATTGAAAGGATTGCAGCTGTTAAACGCTTTCAATTCATCGTACTTTTTTCCGTGATGATTTATTTTCTCGGCCAAATAAAACACAACATAAGAACAAGAAAAGTGAGCTCACATCAGCTGATTACATGGACTGACAAGCACAAGTACATACTGTAAAAAACTGGTTGGCTGTCTGATTGAACCACCAATATGTGGATTCCCAGACTTCAACAAACCCTTTATCTTGCACACAGACGCCTCAAACCAAAGTGTAGGTGCAGTGTTGTATCAAGAAAAAGAGGAGAAACTATATAGCACATGCATCTTGTACACTAACCAAAGTTGAGAAGAACAGTTTCAAGACTACTTGCTCGATTCATTTAAGACAGCTCCATGATGGAACGGGACATGTGGACATTATACACTGCTCATAAAAATTAAAGGAAGACTTTAAAAACATCTCAGTGGGAAAAAAAATCATCCTGTTTATTTATACTGATATGGACTGGGTGATGTGTTAGGAACAAAAGGATGCCACATCATTTGATGGAAATGAAAATTATCAACCTACAGAGGGCTGAATTCAAAGACACCCCAAAAATTACAGTGAAAAAATGATGCGGCAGGCTAGTCCATTTAGCTGAAATTTCATTGCAGCAACTCAAAATGGTATCACTGAGCTCCTGGACAGTCTGAGGTGCAACCTGGCGGCGTCGGATGGATCGAAACATAATGTCCCAGAGGTGTTCTATTGGATTTAGGTCAGGCGAGCGTGGGGGCCAATCAATGGTATCAATTCCTTCATCCTCCAGGAACTGCCTGCATACTCTCGCCACATGAGGCCGGGCATTGTCGTGCACCAGGAGGAACCCAGGACCCACTGCACCAGCATAGAGTCTGACAATGGGTGCAAGGATTTCATCATGATACCTAATGGCAGTCAGGGTGCCGTTGTCTAGCCTGTACAGGTCTGTGGTCCCTCCATGGATATGGACCAGACCATCACTGACCCACCACCAAACCGGTCCTGCTGAACGATGTTACAGGCAGCATAACGTTCTCCACGGCTTCTCCAGACCCTTTCACATCTGTCACATGTGCTCAGGGTGAACCTGCTCTCATCTGTAAAAGCACAGGGCGCCAGTGGTGGACTTGCCAATTCTGGTGTTCTGTGGCAAATGCCAATCGAGCTCCACGGTGCCGGGCAGTGAGCACAGGGCCCACTAGAGGATGTCGGGCCCTCAGGCCACCCTCATGAAGTCTGTTTCTGATTGTTTGGTCAGAGACATTCACACCAGTGGCCTGAGGTCAGTTTGTAGGGCTCTGGCAGTGCTCCTCCTGCTCCTCCTTGCACAAAGGAGCAGATAGCGGTCCTGCTGATGGGTTGTAGACCTTCTACGGCCCGGTCCAGCTCTCCTGGAGTAACTGCCTGTCTCCTGGAATCTCCTCCATGCTCTTGAGATGGTGCTGGGAGACACAGCAAACCTTCTGGCAATGGCCCGTATTGATGTGCCGTCCTGGAGGAATTGGACTGCCTGTG
Organism: Hirundichthys speculiger; assembly: GCA_018398805.1. Lineage (NCBI taxonomy): Eukaryota > Metazoa > Chordata > Actinopteri > Beloniformes > Exocoetidae > Hirundichthys > Hirundichthys speculiger. The sequence continues at coordinate 39,172 of JAGFBZ010001495.1, forward strand.
CAACCTCTTTAGGGTCCAGGTATCGCCTCATGCTAACAGTAGTGACATCTGTGCAACCTCTGTAGGGTCCAGGTATCGCCTCATGCTAACAGTAGTGACACCTGTGCAACCTCTGTAGGGTCCAGGTATCGCCTCATGCTAACAGTAGTGACACCTGTGCAACCTCTGTAGGGTCCAGGTATCGCCTCATGCTAACAGTAGTGACACCTGTGCAACCTCTGTAGGGTCCAGGTATCGCCTCATGCTAACAGTAGTGACACCTGTGCAACCTCTGTAGGGTCCAGGTATCGCCTCATGCTAACAGTAGTGACACCTGTGCAACCTCTGTAGGGTCCAGGTATCGCCTCATGCTAACAGTAGTGACACCTGTGCAACCTCTGTAGGGTCCAGGTATCGCCTCATGCTAACAGTAGTGACACCTGTGCAACCTCTGTAGGGTCCAGGTATCGCCTCATGCTAACAGTAGTGACACCTGTGCAACCTCTGTAGGGTCCAGGTATCGCCTCATGCTAACAGTAGTGACACCTGTGCAACCTCTGTAGGGTCCAGGTATCGCCTCATGCTAACAGTAGTGACACCTGTGCAACCTCTGTAGGGTCCAGGTATCGCCTCATGCTAACAGTAGTGACACCTGTGCAACCTCTGTAGGGTCCAGGTATCGCCTCATGCTAACAGTAGTGACAGTGGGCTCCACCTGTAAAACCATTCCTGTTCTGATGGTCGTCTCGTTGTTGCCCCTCTAGTGCAGCTGTTGTTAATTTCATTAGGACCAAAGCAGCTGAAACTGATTAACAACCCCCTCTGCTACTTACCTGACCAAATCAATATTCCAGACGTTTATTTGACTTGATGCTATACTCTGATTACAAAGTGTTCCTTTCATTTTTTTGAGTAGTGTATAAAGCCATTGCCTTTAAGAGCAGGTTGCGCTACCCGCTAACCGCTATGTAGCGTCTTTTCATCCAGATCAGAGCAGCTCTCATGTGCAGCTCGTCTGGGACTCTGCTGTAGAGCTTCCTCCTCTTCCTTCCTCCTCCTCCTCTGCACTGATATATACATACACACGTGGACAAAATTGTTGGTACCCCTCAGTTAAAGAAGGAAAAACCCACAATTCTCACTGAAATCACTTGAAACTTACAAAAGTAACAATAAATAAAAATTTATTGAAAATCAAATAATCAAAATCAGCCATCACTTTTGAATTGTTGATTAACATAATTATCTAAAAAAACAAACTAATGAAATAGGGCTGGACAAAAATGATGGTACCTCTATTAAAGATTGAAAACTATTTGACGAGAGTGACATGATTAACTCAGGTGTGTCCTTTAATTGACATCACATAGACAAACATCTTAAAGGTAAAGGCTATAAGACCATCTCTAAACAGCTTGAAGTTCCTGTGACAACAGTGGCTCATATTATTCAGAGGTTCATGACCCACGGGACAGTAGCCAACCTCCCTGGACGTGGCCGCAAGAGGAAAATTGATGACAAATTGAAGAGACGGATCGTTCGAATTGTATCCAAAGAGCCCAGAACAACCTCCAAAGAAATTAAAGGTGAACTCCAAGGCCAAGGTACATCAGTGTCAGATCGCACCATTCGTCGTTGTTTGAGCCAAAGTGGACTTCATGGGAGACGACACCACTGCTGAAAAAAATCATAAAAAAGCGAGACTGGAATTTGCAAAAATGCATGTTGACAAGCCACAAAGCTTCTGGGAGAATGTCCTTTGGAATAGATGAGACCAAACTGGAGCTTTTTGGTAAGGCACATCAACTCCATGTTCATAGACTCAAAAACCAAGCATACGAAGAAAAGAACACTGTCCCTACGGTGAAACATGGAGGAGGCTCAGTAATGTTTTGGGGCTGCTTTGCTGCATCTGGCACAGGGTGTCTTGAATGTGTGCAAGGTAAAATGAAATCTGAAGACTATCAAGGCATTCTGGAGAGAAATGTGCTGCCTAGTGTCAGAAAGCTTGGTCTCAGTCGCAGGTCATGGGTCTTCCAACAGGACAACGATCCAAAACACACAGCCAAAAACACCCAAGAATGGCTGAGAGAAAAGAAAAGCGTTGGACTATTCTAAAGTGGCCTTCCATGAGCCCAGATCTGAATCCCACTTGAACATCTGTGGAAGGAGCTGAAACATGCCATTTGGAGAAGACACCCATCAAACCTGAGACAACTGGAGCAGTTTGCTCATGAGGAGTAGGGCCAAAATACCTGTTGACAGCTGCAGAACGCTCATTGACAAATACAGAAATCGTTTAATTGCAGTGATTGCCTCAAAAGGTTGTGCAACAAAATATTAAGTTATGGGTACCATCATTTTTGTCCAGCCCTATTTCATTAGTTTGTTTTTTTTAATAATTATGTTAATCAACAATTCAAAAGTGATGGCTGATTTTGATTATTTGATTTTCAATAAATTTTTATTTATTGTTACTTTTGTAAGTTTCAAGTGATTTCAGTGAGAATTGTGGGTTTTTCCTTCTTTAACTGAGGGGTACCAACAATTTTGTCAACGTGTGTATAAATATTTTTACACAAACAATTCCTATCGGCCACCTGAAAGTCCCAGATAGTTGGTGTCCTCCCAGTAAACACACTCTGGTCGTCTATGGTTTAACTGGCGATCAAGCCGTTTAAGACGATCTCTGCTATTTTCTCAGAGGTTCAACTGAGGCCAAATCACGCTCTTTATACAAGAGTTAATTCGAGAGGTGGAGCCGTTTGTGCACGACCACATGTGACCAGGTGGACGCACATTAATGCCATTTGGACGCACTTTTTTACGCGCCGACATGAGGGCCTGCGATCGCAAGATATCGAGTTTGCGCCCATTGCTGCACCTACAATGTGAGTAAGGGCGTCGGCATAACAGGTAGCGGCTTTAGGGAGCGGAAGATTGCATTAGCGGTTAGCAGAGGTTCCTAAACCCGCAATTTGCGGGTAGCGGCTAGCGGGAAGTGTACGATCGGGGCCAAGATGTTCAGACCCACTTGCATGTTATGGAGCAATGCCAGCTGCAAAGTCATGGATTCTACCAGTACATCAGTTTGGATACTAACCTGTATTTTTTTTTATTACTGATTATGCAGGATACAAGGATATGCAGTTTTTTTTTTTTTCATTATGCTTTTAATTTTTTTCACAATTTTTCTTTCACAATCAGCTCCAGAGTCTCAGTCCACAGCAGCGAGCCGGCCTCTTCTTTTTCTTTCTTTACTTATTCAGTTTCTTCAGGTCACTGGCTCTCGTGTTACTGCCCCAACAGTTGACAGCAGATTAAATTTCACCACCAGTTATATACTTAAGAAAACATGTCACATCTTGCTGCAAACATCGAAGGACCTAAACTCCCTTAAGTAGGACAGGCAAGCCATTATCTTTTATGAAGAAATGAAGAACACTATCATCCTGGCTATAATAAAGTCATCAGACAACAGTGCAACATATGAGACTTCAAAATAACTGGTAAAGTCCATATACTGGAGTCTGTCCAACAGAATAAGAGCACAAAAACCTGCTTTGATTTTCATCCCAGATGTTGTACCCACCTGGACCACCACAGCTGTAAACTGCTCACTGACCTGAATCTTAAATAGTTGAAATGAAGCAACTGGAATGTGCTTATTTCACATCCATCAGCGCTGAAGTGGAAACTCATTCCTCTAATGCCAGAACTGACGGTGTCTTCTGTGTGTTTAGGTTATTTTTGCTAACGATGTAGATGCTCTCGTCGCAGGGTCGAGTGGTTTATTCTGTTTTTGTGTCAGACTTCCTGTTACTGTCAACCTCTCAGCAGAGAGCAGCCATGTGAAGAGACTCATTATTTTACAGTAAACAGACTGGTCAACACAAAACAAAGGAAAAGTTTAACAAGTTTAAATATGGTATCATTTTCTCATATATATCTTTGTCTGATATTCAAATTTGTTTGATTTATTTGAAACATTTAAGTGTGACAAAACAGAAAAGAAACTATAGAAGAAATCTATTTGGGGTCAAACACAGAACTGTATATCTTCTTTTTCCCGTCAGTTATTCCCATCAGGAGTTGCCACATCCTCTTCTGTCACACAAACTTTCACTTCATCCATAAATCTCCTCTTCGGTCTTCCTCTAGTACAGCCATTCCCAAACTTCAGAATATCAAGGCCCAATTTGAAATGTGAATAATCCCCGCGGCCCACCGAAACCTTTAATCACAACTGTGATCAACATACAGGACTGGAAGCTGTTTTCTGATATTAATGTTAGGGGTCAACAAATAAGGTGACATTTGTCATATTAAGTTAAGATGACGGTAGAATAATAAAATAAACTAAACTGGTTTATTTTGTTACTTCTTAATGTTTTTAAACCATGTTGTTAATATTTTACAGTAATTAAAAACATTTAAAAAAGATCGAGGATTTAAAACACTTGTTTATTTTTAATGACCTCTCACGGCCCACCTGCAGTACCGCGACGGCCCACCAGGGGGCCGCGGCCCACACTTTGGGAATCACTGCCCCAGTATATGCAGAGGGTAAAATAAGTATTGAGCGCATCAAATTTTTCTCACTAAATATATTAAAGTACTCTTGACATGAAGCATTCACCAAATATTAGTAATAACCCTTGAAATCCTCACATGCAAAGAAATCAAACCATAGATTTCCATAAGTTATGTGCAATAATGCAATATGATACAGGGAAAATGATTGAACATGCTTACTGATATTTTATTTCATACTTCATAGAAAAGTCTTTGCTGGTGAGACAGTTTTCAGACACCAACTGTGTGGAGAAAGAAACCGGACACGTATGCATTACTCCTAACCCTAACCCTAACCCTATCCTAACCCCTAACCCTTACAAGGTCGCTGACAGAGGAGTGAAAAGATTTATCAGAAGAGTTGTCCAAGAGCTAAGAGCCTCTTCAGAAAGACCTGGAGTTAGTAGGGCTGGACGTGGTGTGTTCAAACTCCCAGCTCTCTGCGAATGTCCTGAACTCAGCACTTGAGAATTGAATTAGTAAAAGTAATGATATGATTTAGCGGCAAGGAGGGTGATGAGTTCTCTGTTAGCATTAGCTCTGGTCCATAGGTCTGTCCCACACCAGAGCTATGCTAACATCAGACAGTCGTAGCATTGTATTAATATAATTAATAAAGTGACGTTAACATCACTAGCCTCACCTTATATCTAACAAAATAAATATCCAGGGCCATATATATTTGTAGACAACGAGTCAGGCTTATAGGTGGCTAGCAAGCTAGCTGGAATGTTAACGGAGAGATGTTTTCACTCATCACCCTCCCTGCTGCTAAATCATATTACTTTTACTAAACGGTGGTTAAATCAATCATCTAATAAACGAAGTAAACTTACCTTGGAGTAAATGTAGGTGTGTTTTGTAACTTTCCCCACGTTCAGTTGATTGTGTGGACGGACACAACTGAACCTACAGCTGCATTCTACAGCGTTTGTTTTGGTTTGGGAAAGAGAATAAAAATGTCCCCCCAAACGTTCTGGACACCTCGAGTCACTGTTGCAGGTCCCCAGCAGCAATATTTCACCACGGAGTTATTATAGTGTGATGTAAATACGGTTGATAGGCATCGGAAAAATGGCAAAATAACATTGTCCTTAATGGAGGAGCAGCGAGAATGTCCAACCTAGCAACAGTAACTAGGAAGGGGGCGGCACTTACCGAAAGGTCAATTGGAATTGGCCCTATAAGCAACAACGATGTAGTTCAATCACTGCATTAATGATGCCAATAATTGCATAACCATCAAGGTTGAGTTGTATTCGGTTTCAAGAACAACATTCAGTCTGTAAAAAACTAATTCTGGACGGCAAAAAAGCTTTTTAACCCCTTTGCTCGAGTCGGTCGCATGATCCTCCGTTTTACATCAGTTCCAGCTTGCAGGCGTTCAGTGATACTTCATTCGCTTACTGGTTACTAAGGTAACTCCATCTAGTGGCGCAGATGTGTAACCCTTATCAAAAAGAAGTTTATTCAAGTGTACTGTGAGTATACTTATTTTTTAAAAATGAGGAAGTATACTTGAAGGTGACTTTTTATAAACTATATTTTATTCACCTACTTAATAGTATAGTGAAGTATACTTGGCTTACACTTAAAAGTATAAACAAAAGTCTAAGACTAAGTACATTAATACTAAGATTTACACTTATACTTATTCTAACTTATACTTTAGTATACTTTTTACATCTTTCTGCCACAAAGTAATAATACTTAATAATCAGGGCTTGACGCTAACTTTTTTGCTCACCAGCCACTGTGGCTAGTGTTTTTCCTCAGTCATTAGCCATTTAGTCTTTATGCTAGCCACAGTTTTGCTGTCAGTTTTTTTCTTCTTCACAATATTCTTGCATTTACATTTTAAATACAAATAATTGGTACAACTATTGTGATGTGTCACATCAAAGAATAAGTTACCAGCCAAAGTTGCTTGTGAGACAGAAATTGTTACTAGCCACAGCCAAATTTTACCAGCATTTGGCCGGTTGGCCGGTGTCAGTGTCAAGCCCTGTTAATAATGTATAATAATTATAGTGTATAATACATTATTAATAATGTATAATAATGTATAGCGTATAATACTTAATGTAATGTATTTATTAATATGATATGATGCTGGAGTTTAAAACTTTACAATATGTAGTATGTGTCTTGAATTGCATTCTTTATGTACCTTTCATAAACTTAAAATGTTCCAATTTAGTCCGAAAAAGTATAAAATCTGTATACTTTCCAGTACACTAAAAGTATATGGTCTGTAGTATACTTGCTATACTTGTACTTATACTCAAGTATACTTTAAAAAAATGTACTTAAGTATACTACTTTTTGTTAAAGGGAGCGATAATAGCACGTAGCACGTAGCGCTGCACACAGTGAGGTTGAACAAGAACGTAGTTTAACTCGAGTGCGCCCTCTGCTGGCCTGGAGGCCACATTGCAATTCATGGCTTAATGAAATCGATTCGAATCGCATTTTAAAAAATCATTTACAGGCGGCGTGCCTAGTTGTTACCAACATTTGGTGAAAGTTTCATGTCAATAGTACTGTTTGAAATACAGTATATTTACTGAGAAAAAATGGTGATGCGCACAATAGTTTGAGGAAACGGCACAAAAACAGCTTTTTTCTCTGTTTTCAGAGCCAAAATTATCAGCTGCTAAAGTTAAATTATGTTTCATGAATTAACACATTTTTCCAATGGGCTTAGTTGTAAATGCTGACAATTCAAGTGCTGCCAACAAAAAGGTTGTAACGGCTGAATCCCTTGTTCCTTGTATATTTATCCAGCATCAAAAAAAAAAAAAAAAAGTTATTTATAAGGCAAAGTAATATCTGACTTAGAGTAGTCATACACCTTTGTTTGGCAAGGAATGGTCTACAGTTTAGAAACCTCTGTGCAGATGTAGAATAAAATGCTTCAGGTGGTAAAATACAAGGGACATTGTGGAACTGCATAGTGCAATAAATAATAACTCACTACGTTTGTTAAAAATCTGATTTACTGAAAAATGGCATTAGTGAAGCAACTAAAATTTCAATGATGAAACACCATTTGGAGAAAAAACATTTATTGCAAATCAGATATACAATTAAGGCATGTATAACAAAAAATACATTTAGCAACTAGACTTCAATGAGGGGCAGCATCATATGACCAATGTGATCCTTGATGAAGAAGAAGACATGGACGAGACACCCTGGAGTCCAGTTGTGATGTGATCAAAATCCTTTTAGGTTTCATGGGCTGATTTTTGGTGCAAACTGAAAACTGATACTTGTTGTCCCTAAGCCATATATGGTAATGCTCTATTACAGTGTCATTGTTAATTTTACCACTAGACGGTGACAAACTCCAGAATTTTAAAACACTGCTTGAACATCAGCTCCTTTGCATGTGTTCATGTGTTCAGTGGCTGATGTAGAAGAAGTTGTGCGTTAGTCAAGAAAAAGGATGAAGCATGTAGCATGTAGCATGTAGCATTTACATTCGTTTCAGACGTGTAGCAGCCAGTTCCTCCTGCGTCAGCTCCTCAGCGTCGGCAGTATCTGCTGGTAAAGCTCCGTCAGATTCAGCTCCTGGAAGTCTGCAGTCAGCTCAGGTGTTGACTGGTAGTTCTTCACCACAAAACCCTGGAAACTAATAGAAAAGTATGAGGGTGACATTATTGTGAGATCCTGTGCAGATTCAAATCCTAACCTCAGTCCACATGTTTGTGATGCTCACCCCTGTTGAGAGGAAGAACACGGGGTCTCAATAAGGACCTTCATCATCCTCTCTTTGCATTTCTTTCCAGATGAGTCCACGTCCACTTTAACAGTCTTCAACCGGTGACAAAACTCCTGAGGCGAGATTGTCACATTAAATACTGTAGTTACATAAAGCAATGATGTCGTGAATGTATCAGTCTTGCTTAAAAAATGTAAACGTTCACTCTCAAACAAATTAGGAATTAATTCCTGATAGTAATGCTCAGTTAGTAGGAATTAAAGCTAAACATGTTTTTTTTTTTTTTATAACTGAGACTGATCTTCAATTTACTTTTTATGACTCTTATAACAAGTATGTGATTTTACCCATCAACCCTGGAGAATGCACATGTCACAATTACATTTTCAAAACACACAAACTATTACATCCATCCTTCATCATACTGTTTTAAATGTTTTTTGTTTTTTTTTTGGGGACTAGTGGCCTTAATTGACAGTGAAGACAGACATAAAGAGGACGGGGAGGACATGCAGCAAAGGGTCACAAAGGCCGGGAGTCGAACCCGCGACCGCTACGTTGAGGACTGTAGCCTCTGTACATGCCCCAACCACTGCACCACCAGGGACGAAACTGTTTTACAATCTGCTATTTATTGTAAAAGCGCCTTGAGAAGTTCCTGGACGAGAACGGTGCTACATTAGTACGTTGATAAATATCAGCATACTCTGAATTTAGCCTTTTTTGTTTCTATATTTAGACAGACGAGGGCAAGATTACTATATTAAAATAAAAAGCAGAGGGTTTAACCTCTCAGGGGGCGATTTCATGTTTCTATTGTCTACTGAGGCTGAGAAATACAAACATTTTAGGAGACAACTTTTCAATAAGGCCTTATGTTTAATTTGGTTAAGGAAGCTGTTTGTGAATGTAGATTTAGACGGGTCCTTCAGGCTGTGCTGCTGTGTAATACAATTATCTCCAGGACATGCGTCAAATACTTTGTTTCCCAAAAGAGTGGAAAACTTTCTAAAGTAGTACTGTAATCAGATCAGATGTGATCAGATTAAACCATAATAAAATTGTTCTGTTTGCAGGAGTTCCAGAAGGCCTGGCAGTCCAAGATGACCAAAGAGATGTTTAGTCCTGGTAGAGAAGCGACGGAGTTGTGATGGTGGAGGAAATATTTATATATGAATGGCCATGATGACTTGAGAGCACAGAAGAATTCAAAGAACTAGCAGAAAGAACAAATAATACAGCACAATAACCACCTAGAGACAATGCCACAATGGGTTAGTGAAATTATTATTTTATCAATTATGGCGTTAAACTGTATCAAACAAAATACATTTTTGAATATTGAAAGGTTGGGGAACAAATGTCTCCAGAAAGTGTGAAGAGGACTGGCTCTCTTATCAATTAATACAAAGTACTTTTTTTTCTTGTTGGTCCTCATTTTGTAGAAAAATTTTACAAAAGAATAACAGTTCATAGGAAAACTACAAGATTGAGACCTGCATTCATCTGGATGGAGAAAATATAACCCTATTAAACACTGTTGCACACTGGACAACTTTAAAACAAAAGGTGCTCCTTTTTAAGTTCATGGCATATCATGATACATAAGACCATAACTCCCTCACATACATGGTTTTCAAAGCAGGACCCGTTTTTGTTTTTGCACTTTTGTTGTGCCTCGTTTCCACTTTCAGGCGTCACCTTGGCAGGTAGAAACAGGAGTAAAACAAAGGTGAGAACAGCTCTGTCTAGTTGACACAGAGCGTCATCACACTGCATGTGTCGTCCTGATTTGCTATTTGAATTTAGATACTGGATTAAGATATGTATATGGTATATGGAAGAAGAAATGGATTAACGAGGAGTGTGATAAATAAATAAAATAGGGGAAAATGGTATATTATACCTGCTTAAGATATGTTTAGATATTTATATGAATATTTATGTGGTATATATTGTATGTTGGGAGGGATAGTTGTAGTTATGTAATAATATATGTTGTATATTTTTATGTATGTAGTATATATATATATATATATATATATATATATATATATATATATATATATATAGATATATATATATATAAATATATATTTAGGGATATTATGTATTTAATATGTATATTTATATAGATATATATTATTATTTTCTATATATCTATATGGATATTTGTGTAGTGTTTGTATTTTCTGGATATTGATATGATATTTTGTAGTGTTTGTATTTTTTATATACTTGTATAGATAATTGTGTAGTAATAGGCATGTTTATGTAGTGTTTATGTGGACTGTATTTATATAGATATTGTGTAGATATAGTAATGGCGATGGTGTAAATTCAGAGTTATAAGGAGGTAGGAACTAAGAAAAAGTGTGCACTTGTTCCTACTCCTTTTTCGAGCTTATGTGTATATGAAGATGTTACTGTTTGTTTGTTTTTTTGTTGTTTTTTTTTTATGTACATGTTTGTTTGAAATAAATTCAATTCAATTAAAAAAAAAAAGATTATGACGCTTTTACAGCATAATCAACTGTCAGAGTTGATTGGCATATCAGTGCCAATACTGCTTCAGTTTACATGCAGACATGTACATATCATGTAAAAGAAGTTCTATGTATTAATGTGAAACACAGAGAGAAGTACCTTTATGTCACGTCTTAATCCCTGCAGAATAACCAGTATATTTTGTCCCAACAACAACCTTCCAGCCAGCTGTAGCTGTTGACTCCAACGCTCCAGAAATCCAACGTATCGATTGTGAGACCGCATGTGGTCCAGCAACAGCACTGCAGTCCACTCCTCCTCCTCCTTCTTCCTCTCTTTTATCATCTTGTTGTCTGCTCTGTGCTCCTTTGTCAGCTGCACACACTCCTGCGTTTGAACAAATAAACTGTCATCAGAATTCAATGTTGTCCTGATTCTTAAGGTGGATTTGTTGATTGAAACATACTCTGGTGCGGCTGCCCTCTTTGTACCCTTTGAAAAAGTGGAACTTTGTCTGCTTCTAAATGGACCAAACGCTTAAATCCAATCAGATTGTGAACTTTTCCACATTTGTGCCATTCTGTGTTTGGGCTGTGCTATGTTGAAAGGCCAGTGAATAAACTAGGAGTTTCTAGTAGAAAACCAAACTAAAGGTATCAAGAAACAAAACTGACTGCACCCTAAGTATGACTTTTGCTTTCTAATGACTTTATTTTCTAAGTTTTTTTTTTTAATGGAAGATTCCTTTAATGGGAAAATGTTCAGTGATTTTGGAAGAAGGCAAAGTAGTCATCTGCCAGTCAAAAGGTTAACGGTCCAAAACCCTGGCCTCCATAGTCCACTTGTTAAAGTGTTCTCAGGTGTTCTTAAGATTCCCCCCCCCCTCCCCCCACCATGCCACTGCTACCTCCTGTCTTTTCCTCAGTGCCACAATTATTCATTTAAGTGGACTGATTGAGCGTGTTTATGACAGAGGTAAAATACTGCATAAACTTAAAGAGTAAAAGTCTCATTGTGTGTGAATTGGTGAAGGTGGCTTGTGATGTTATTATATTAAACATTTTTTGATGAAAAATGTTGAAAGATTTTAATACATTTGGATTACAGCTGGCTCATATAGCTTGTTCATAAACACATGTGACCAAAATCTGTCTTAATTAGTAGATCGTTTTAAATCTATTTTGTTCACAAATACTGAAACTGAAACTGGTACCTTTTGTAAAGCTGTTTACCTGTAGGTGCTCCACCAGCTGGTGAACCATCGGCTCTGGAGGTAGGGCTGCTGCTCGATCCAGCAGCTTCTGTCTGATGGTGTGACACTGAGTTCTGGAAAGAGCAGTGGAGGAGACGGAGATGTCTGGAGGGCAGGAGGGGTAGTCGGGGTGCAGATGGAACACCACACTCACATTCAGCCCCTTGTCCTCTCCAGTGGTGCAGCTGATTTGGACCATGAGTCCATCCTGATCTAGAAGTCAGGCAGTAACATTAGCCACCAACAGTCAGGGAACACCAAGATTCTAGATCAGCTATGACAATTCTTTTCTACTTCTTTCGGTCATTTCACATTAACTTAGAATACGGATATCTAGAGTCTGATTTCTTTGTATATATGGATTGCACAGGTTGTTGCCAACATCTGGTGAAGGTTTCACGACAATATAGAAATATATTTCATGAAAAAAAAAAAAGGTTACATGTTCAATAGTTATTTTACCAGTTGTAACACAATTAACGTTTAAGAACAGTATTACACAGATTAATGCTGACTGATCTCCAAATAAACTTTGAAAGAATTATGTCTATCCGCAGGAAAAGCAATGCTTTTGATGACTTGCTGTTAACATGATTTAATATTGTTATTTATTCACAGAAGTGTTCACAACATGAGTAAAAAGAAACGTACCAGATTGCTGAACGACCCGGAACTCTCCTTCTCCGCAATAAATAGACGATAAAACAGAAACTTCCTCAAAAGCAACCTCAGTCATTATCTATAAAACATTTTCTAGATTACACAGATATATTTTTTTTTCTTCTCCGCAGCAACTACAGACAAGCGATATATTACAAAATACTACTTTTCTACGGTCATAGACACGTCCGTTGCTGCTCACCGTCCGGGTGGCTCCGTAGAAGAAGATTAATAGTTCCTACTGGAGAAACTCTTCGAAAGATTGTTTACTGTGTTTCTTTGTGTGTGCGCGTGTGTGCACGTGTTTAATTTTCATTAAAAAAAAATTATAAGCTCATATTTTCTTTTTGTAGGGTATGCTTAAGTTTAATACTGTATATCAATGTATGCTCTGTCAAGCATAATATGAACTCAAAGAGACCTTTTGCAAGCTGGAATTTACTTTTTTCATGTAAATCTTTGCTGTCATATTAGGTGTTTCTGTGGTCACTCTCTATTCCTTATGTATGATCAATTGTTGCAAAACACTCAATTCTTGTTTTGGCTTTTTGCTCCGGGATTTCCATTTTGGATCACTTGTTTCTGTTTTACTCTGTCTTCTGCATTTTCCTCTGTAAGACCAAACATAAAGGAGAAACGACACATAACATTTTCTTTTTCGCTGCCTAACATGAAATCAGACTAAACTTTTCCTGTTTTAGGTCAGTTAAGATGACCCAAATTATTTCTATCTGTTAAATGCCAGAATAATGAGAGATATTTTTTTTTTAGAGAATTTATCATGACTTTTGTCAAAGTCAGAAGTTTACATACATTTCATTAGTATGTGGTATCATTGCCTTTAAACGGTATGCTTTGGGTCAAATGTTTTGGGTTTCCTTCCTCATGCTTTTCACAATAGTTTGCTGGAATTTCAGTCCATTCTTCCTGACAGAACTGGTGGAACTGAGACAAGTTTTTTGACCATCTTCCTCACGTGCCTTTTTCAGCTCCTCCTACACATTTTCTATGGGAATGAGATCAGGGCTTTGTGACGGCTACTCCAAAACATTGACTTTGTTGTCGTTAAGCCACTTTGTAACTACTTTTCTGGTATCTTTATGGGAGACCCATGTACGCCCAAGCTTTAACTTCCCGCTGATGTCTGGAGATGTTGCTTCAGTATTTCTATTATCTATTTTATCTGTATGATGTTATTTTTTTTATGAACACCCCCACAATTAACCTATCACTATCTTACAAAGCCATGAAGTTATCATCTGGGCTTTCCAATTTTCTTTTTAATTTTTTTTTTTTGGCACTAGTGGCCTTTATTCATAGTCAGGAAGGATTTCCTAGTCTGAAAACTTCACAGTGCTTGTGTGTGTTCTAAGTTGTAGTTCATCTTTGGTGTAAAAAATATTTGTAGTGTTTTTTTTTTGTTTGTTTTTTTTTTTAAGACTGTCTTATTATGATATTATATTAATATTAGTAGTGTTAGCAGAATTGAAGAAAGAACTTGCTATGAAGCCATCATCTAATATGCTTCAGTAGCCACTTGGGCAGACATTGTGGCTCTAGCAGAGTTAATACCTGCCATTACTGGTCACTGGTTTTCCAGCATGATGCTCAGTGTGCTCATGTATATAACACAAGGATATCTTATGCTACTACTGGCCTAAACAGCCGGGAGCCCTCCATGATACACTGGAGTCTCTCCTCACTCTGTTACTCTTTTACTCTCTTGTTGACCTAATGTGTATATGTCATACATATAATGGTAATTAACATTGTTCTCTTTTGTATTTCATCATCAGACAGCTCTGTACTAATCTTTTCCTTTCCTGTCATCTCAGACCCCTAACCAGCCCTCCCCCAGTCTTGTTATTATTACGATTTATTATTAGTAGTATTTTAGTTATGTTAATTAGTTTGTTTCTTTGTTTGGATGGAATTAGAATGCAATTTAACTTTTATTATTTTTTGACTGGACAGTATTGGACTTGTATTCTCTGTAAAGAAATGTGAGATGGCAGTTGATGTAAATATGAACAAATAAAGGTGAATTGAACTGAGTTGAATTGAATTGAATTGACCTTTCGGTAAGCACCGCCCCCTCCCTAGTTACTGTTGCTAGGTCGGACATTCTCGCTGCTCCTCCATTAAGGACTGTGTTAATTCACTATTTTTCCAATGTGTATCATTAGTGTTAATATTATACTATTATAACTCCGTGGTGAAATATTGCTGCTGTGGACCTGCAACAGTGACTCGAGGTGTCCAGAACGTTTGGAGGGACATTTTTATTCTCTTTACCAAACCTAAACAAATGCTGGAAAAATGCAGGCTTTGGTTCAGTTATGTGTCCGTCCTGACGAGTTCTCTGTTAGCATTAGCATTAGCTCTGGTCCATAGTGTCAATGTCTTCTCCACTATGGACCAGAGCTAATGCTAACGGAGAACTCATCACCCTCCCTGCTGCTAAATCATATCATTACTTTTACTAAACGGTGGTTAAATCAATCATCTAATAAACAAAGTAAACTTACCTTGGAGTAAATGCAGGTGTGTTTTGTAACTTTCCCCACATTCAGTTGATTGTGTGGACAGACACAATTTAACCTACAGCTGCATTTTTCCAGCGTTTGTTTTATTAAAGAGAATAAAAATGTCCCTCTAAATGTTCTGGACACCTCGAGTCACTGTTGGAGGTCCCCAGTAGTAATATTTCACCATGGAGTTATTATAGTGTGATATAAATACTAACGATAGCCATCGGAAAAATAGCAAATTAAAAATGTCCGACCTAGCAACAGTAACTAGGGAGGGGGCGGTGCTTACCGTAAGGTCAATTGAATTGAACTGAACATGTACTCTGCGTGCTACTCTTCATTTATCTTCACTAGTTATTGTTGGCGATAGACAGACATTTTTGTCCGCCAGATAATCAGTTACCAAGTTATTTCAAATGTATTTTGCGATACTAAGGAAATAATGAAAGTGAGACAGAATCCTAGCAGCTCTTTGACATCTCTCTCCAAAGACATGAATCCCATGTGTTTACTTGTAAAAGTGTTCTTAGTAAACTGAAAGGATACATAAACAGTAGCTCAATGGTGAAACTCATGAGTTTTCAAAGTCTGACACAGCGTCTCTCATCAGATAGGCGAAAAGATATGGAGCCCCGTTTGGGTCATAATTCAATGAATAAATGAGTCTATCATTATGAAATACAGGCGTTTATTATTATGAAATAACTATCCATTATTATGAAATGTTTCCCATTATTATGAAAGAAATGTAATTATTATGAAATATATTTTTATTATTATTTAATCTTAGTTTATTGCATAATAGTTTATTTCAGAATGGCTTTTTTTAATCTAAGAATGAGGTTTTTTTACATAATGAATGAGCTTTTTTTACATAATAATGACATTTTGCCAGTGGGCGGGACCAGTGGTTGACCTGCACGCTCATTGGCTGATCCTTCTCCATTCTACGCTCTGACATCGACTAGTTTTGGCCGTGAGGTCCTGTTAGCAGCGGGCCGTGGCATCATCAAGGTGCGCTCCTAGTCCGATTGTAGCTATGGCAGCTTGGACTGAGCTACAGGAAACCTTGACCAGGTTAGCAGACAATATCGAAAATGATAATTTATCAGGCGATACTATTTTGACCCGATTTGACGATTCACTGTTCTGTTGCTTATGCCTGAATGAAAGAGCAGCCAATCACATAAATGGCTCCGCCCTCTCTGCTGTGATTGACACACAAATCATTCTTATGAAAAACGAAACCATTATCATAATAATGGGAAATATTTCATAATAATAAACACCTGTATTTCATAATAATAGACTCATTTATTCATTGAATTATGATCCAAATGGGGCTCCATAACAAGACACCACACTTTTACACAATCCTGAATGTCTGTAAGATTTCAATATATTAAAATTGTTATTATTATTATTATTATTATTTTTTTTTTTTTTTTTTTTTTTTTGGGGGGGGGGGGGGGGGGGGGGGGGGTTCTCCGTGAATTTATTCATACATACCCTTTAACCATACCAACACTTTATGAATAATTTGCAATTTCAACTTAATTCATTCAGGGAGCCCCCTCCTGGTCAGATCTATCTCGCTTTGAAAAGCTTTGGTTTAAGTGATCCACGAGGTAGAAATACAGATGATCAGTGATCGACAGGCCCAGCCACGCCCACCAGGAAGTGCCGTTCAATTAGAGGCTGTTAATGTATATCAATATGTCCCTGGTGCGGAGGAAAAAGACGTTTAAAAGATGTTTAAAATGCTCGAGTCAGACAAACACAGCCCTATCCTAAACTGCACGAAATCAGAAAGAACAGGCACAAAATGCAAAATGCATCGGCTTCGCTAGCAACAGCGAGCGACTGTTTGCCCCCTCGGACTGGTTGCTATGGTTGCTATGGCCTGGTTGCTATGGCCCGCGGATGCCAGTGGCCCGGATGTTCGTGGTCGAGAATACGTTCTAGTTTTGGTAAATGTGTGACGCTCAGAGGATGGTGGAACTGGTTTCTGTCTCTGATCCGCTCAACAAAGCGACCATCGCGTTAACAAAGTCATGTTACAGCGGTGAAAGTGCGCCAGGATGACAGAGACTGCGTCGCTCCACCTCAGCAGATTCAAGCGCGTGAAGGGACTTCTACCGGAAACCAAACTTTTTTCTTCGACGGTTTTTTTTTTTTCTCTCCTCTCTGAGGCAAAAGAGGGAAACGATGCGACTCTCGGTTCCATAGACGGCCCAGTTCCTTATTCTCCGCATAAACGAGTGTTGTTGGAAATGTGTCATTAACAGCAGCCTGAACCTTTTCTAGAATAATAGAACAGAAGCGACGTCGTGGGATTTTTGGACTCGTCCGCAGCCACATAACGGATCCTTTATCATGGAAGATGTGAGTGTTCTCAGTCTAAAATGTGTCTGATGCTCGGACTCTGTGTGTCAGGAATACCGGGCATTTGGTTTGAAGTGACAGTTTTAACAGATTTGAAACAATGCGCTGTGTGATGTCGAAGAGTTAAAGACTCTGCGAGGGCGCAGCCAACTTATAAAAGCAAAGTTAAGGCCCAGTTTTGAATCATATTACGTGGAAGATATTATACCAAAAATGTTCTTTATTTAATTTTTTTAATGCAATACCACACTATTTGCTATTGGCACGAAGCACCTGCCCACCTGTCAGTCTGTTGCATCAACTTGTTGGTCTGATTCCATGTGAAACGCGAAAGCGTAGCTGCGAACTCCCTTTAAAAATCTCACTTTTTTAATAACGCTTGGCGTGGATGCAAACTTTTGACAGTTAAGACATAAAATTCTGTTCTTTTATGAATGAGACGCATCCTCTGGGTAATTCGGCTCTATCATAATTTCAATTTCACACCTTTGTACATTGCTTTTTTTTTTTTTTACTTTAGGTGTTGGGTTACAAACGCAGCATAACGGTTCTCTTTGGCAGGAGAACTAGAGGGAAGTACCGTTCGAGAGGGCAGGGTAGGGTTCAGCACAAGACTTTACAAATACTATATAATTCCTGTTTTATACATTTGCCGAACCCGCAATGATCGGAAATGAACCCGGAAAACGTTTAACACGCGTTTAGAAAGCTGACTGATCCAATAAGAATCAACGCAACTGCGACATGAAAGGATGCTTGTCCCTAAAGGTCGAAGATCAAAGATAAGGCATCTTATCGCAATCTTAAACGCTCTGCTAAAACAATTAAACACGTTCAGGAGTCCGTCAAACACCGTGTATTTTTGAGGAAGCGACTTTACTAGAAAGGGGAAGTCAAGCAGAGAAGTACTATGATACCTACAGAGAAACTAGCACTTTCATGTGCAGCACCCCGCCCTTAGCATTAAAACATGTTACCCTCCTGCCTTAAAACCAATATTTAATCTTGAAATACAGTTCTGGTTTTAGAAGTGCACACTTATGTCCAAACTCTCTCCACCATGTACCAGTGTAGAGCTCACAGACAGAGAATACTTTCCTCTTTATCCTCACGTGCATCTCTCAGAGGTGCAACTATTTTAAACACACTGAAGCTCGTGCTCATGTTAAATTAGCAATATATGTAGAGAGACGTTTAAGTTCACTTCATTCAGATGTGGGAACATTTATTTTTCAGACGGGAAACACATGTGCAGTGAGGCCTTTTTTTATTCATTAGTTTGTGTCAGAGGTTGATGTCTTTATTAGAATGTGAATACATGATTTTGCAGCTGATGAACAAAGTTTTTTGATGAACAAATTCACATAGTGAAGTGAAAGAATACCATGACATGAAATTACCAAAATATTTGTCATATTTGAGTAAAACAGTATTGCGCTTAAAATAGATTAGATTAGATTTGATAAACTTTATTGATCCCCCCCCAAGGGGGAAATTCAGGCTAAATTTTGGATGAAACGGAACGAGTGAAAAATATCAAAATATGTCAATAATAAAAAGGAAGACACTTTTACCTTGGCTTGTCTTTCAACTGTGGACTTGTTATTCAAAACTGCTTGTGTTTTTTTGAACAGGTCATTAAAAAGTAGGGGTGCACGATAACTATCAGGCCGATAACAGGAAATTATGACATCATCCCGATAACTCCGATATCACGACGAATAGCCCTTATAACATATATTTCTGTCAACACGGCAGTGCCTCGCTCCCTCTGAGCCTTGAATGACCAGCAGTGAATGTTATGTTCGAGTAACGTCGGCATAATCAGAAAAACGATTTCTTGAATTCTACGAGGAGGGAAGCATAAGCTTTAATACGTAAAACCTGATCAGCCACCTACAACATAACAATCGCTTCCATGGAGTTTTGAAATCACGCTAATGTGAACTAACGGAAGCTAATGCTAACGTGCGCAAGCCAGCAGCAGTGTCTCCTCCCATCCCTCATTCCTCTCATCTAAAGCTTCCATGAGATTAAAAAATAAAAACTACTGAACCTAATTTACTTTAATTAAAGGTATTAATTTAAATGAAACCACAAGCCAAAATCCTTTAAATGTTAATCTTTTTCAGTTAGTAATTCTGATGCATGTATTTCCATCAGTTCAAGGAGCCTTTATTTTTTATATCAGTCAGTAATGAATCTTATTTAAGTTAATGTGAGATATCAAATAGGTTTTTCATTGGAAAAAACAAATATCTGTTCATTTTAAAAAGTCAAAACTATTTTGGATTTTGTTCATAGTATTGATGTAATGATCTTAGGAATATGTGTGTGTTATCAGTTATCGGTATTGGCCTTTAGGAGCTGAAAGTTATCGGATATCGGTATCGGTTTTAAAAAACAGTTATTATGTATCCCTATTAAAAAGTGTATCCAAGTAAATGTCCAAGAAGTCTTTCTTTATACAACTTAAGAACAACAGCAGAAGTTACACATTGACTGCAATGTTTTCATGTAGACAGGTTAGTATCACGTGTAAGTCTGAATACTTACAACTTAACTGGCTCAGTTACACACACAGCTGATTCTCTTCTTAACCTACTGCATTCTCACAGTGTAATTGACATTTAAAAAAAAAAAAAAATCCAGAGACGATTTGTCTCATTTCTGTGAGTCATCCCTTCAGATCCGCGGCGCTGACCCAGAGCACATATTGTGACGTGTGCGCCTGACCCGCTCAGCACAGAGAAAACAGACTGCCACATTATGTGTTGGGCAGAAAACAATTAACCCTCTCAAGATTGTGTGTGTGTGTGTGTGTGTGCATCGTCTTATTGAAGCACCATTGACAGTTTCTGGGAAAGGGCCTCATTGAAAAAGTAAAAAAAAAAAAAAACCTTCTCATTGTGAATGCTGATGTGTTCTTGCTCTAAAATGCTCAGTCCGTAGACCGATGAGCAAATATTCTTTTGGGAGATTTTTAGATATTTTATACTTATCACCCATTGGACTAATAAAAGGGACAAGTAAAAATTGGTTTTCTCTACATAAACGGTGGTCTAAGTTGCAATTAATACATAATTGTAACATTAAGTCATTTGCCAATAATGTCTGTAACACCATAACATAATACGAGATAATGAAAGCTTTGTTGAAAGCAAAGGGTTGGGTTCAAAAGGTAAAAAAAAATGCTGTCAGATAAATATAAGTTTTTAAGTCCAGTTTGGGATGAATATCACTGAGATGCCATATTCAAATTCCATTTGCAAAGAGAGAATTATTTTTTTTTTTTTCTGATTTCACACTTGTGATCAGCTCTTCCTTTTTGTATCTACATCACAGGAGCGCTGGCTGATTAGAGTTGATAGAACTGCTTTTATACGGTCCCTTTTCCCTGCCAAGTCACAGAAGGAAACTAAGGGCCCGATCTAACACCTCCTGCTACCCACTACCTGCAAATTTCAGATTTAGGAGCCTTTGCCAACCGCTAATGCAATCTTCCGATCCCTAAAGCTGCCACCCATTATGCCGACTCCCTTACTCACATTGTGGGCGCGGCAATGGGCGTGTCTCTTGCGCTTTCCACAAATTCGGTATCTTGCGTTACCTGTATCTCGCAGATTTTGGGTATTGGGTAATGGGTGGTCAGACCACCCATTACCCAATACCCCAAATCTGCGAGATACCAGTACCGCAAGATACCGAGTTTGTGGAAAGCGCAACCGGCATGTCGGCGCGTAAAAGAGCGCGTCCAAATCGCGTCATTGCGCGTCCACCCAGTCACATGTGGACTGCACAACCGGCTCTACCTCTCGATTATGCATCACTGTATTACTTTCATACATTATTATTCTCTTAAGGGCAGATGATGTCTGAACAGCTGTGACATGATCTCATCCAGATGTTTGCTGTGGAGGAAACTAGGAGATCACAGAACTCTGTTGTGGAGTTTCTTGTACTGTGCTCGTATCCAGGGCTTGACGCTAACTTTTTTGCTCACCAGCCACTGTGGCTAGTGTTTTTCCTCAGGCATTAGCCATTTAGTCTTTATGCTAGCCACAGCTTTGCTGTCAGTTTTTTTTTCTTCTTTACAATATTCTTGCATTTACATTTTAAATACAAACAATTGGTACAACTATTGTGATGTGTCATATCAAAGAATAAGTTACCAGCCAAAGTTGCTTGTGAGACAGAAATTGTTACTAGCCACAGCAAAATTTTACCAGCATTTGGCCGGTTAGCCGGTGTCAGTGTCAAGCCCTGCTCGTATCCCTTTGACCCTCTCCTTGAGCTCGGAGCACCTGAGATGTTCTCAGTGGTAGAAGGTAGATGTCATCATACGTGTTCCTCTGGCTCAATGCTCATCCAATGATCCGTTCTGCAGTATTTTAAAAAGCACCGCTCCCAGCAGCTATGCGTCTTGGCGCAGCTGTGCGTCTTGGTGCGTCTTGGCACAGGGGATATGTTCAAGATAACTCAAAAAAGTTATGGATGGATTTTGATGACATTTTCAGGAGTTGTCAGAAATATGAAAAGGAAGAACTGATTTTATTTTGGATGTGATCCGGAAGAAATCCTTGATTCTGGATCACTTTCAAATTTTCGCTAACATTGCGCTATTTAGTTGACACAGATAAACGCCGGCAAAAACAACCTCCTTGGCGGAGGTAAAAATTGTTTGTTTATCTTGGTTGCTGGGTTACGCTCATACAGACAAGGGGCCCTCCTAGCCAATGGGATGCCAGGACGATGCTAAGCGATAGCCAATGGCAGAGCAGCTCAGACGCACCGCTTTCAAACCGAGATACAGAGCGACAGCTATGTTTACGTTCGGTAAACTCTGGGAGCTGCGAGTAGCAGCGCTACTGGATTTATGACTTTAGTATCCTGAAATTTCTTTCGTAATGAGAGGTAGTGCTGGGCAATATGACGATACATATCGTGGGGACGATATAAAAGTGTGTATCGTGCCATTTCTCTTCTATCGTTTCTATCGTTTCTAACCTAATTTTATCAATTATTACAGCAAATATGTAATTAAATAACCTGCAACGATAAATTTGATAGAAACATATCTACTTCTACAAAGTAGCCTTTTATGTTTTCACTTTTATTCATGGTTAATGCCTTAAACAGAGTTCTCTTCAACCCTGATGTTTACTTTAGACACTTTATATTGGTTTGCAAACTTTGCACTACAAGGTTACAGATTTCAGAAAGTTGAAAAATAATTTGTGTTTATTTTTTATAGCTGAACTTCAGTGCAAAAATGTGTTTTTCCTCTCAGAAACTGTTGTGCACTTTAAAAAAAATGTGAAAGCTACTGTACCTCTGTACCTACCTGTTTTTGCTGCACTAAAATGTATGTTTGTGACAGTTCAGCTAAATGTCCTTTCAAAATAAAGTTGAAAAGTAAGCAATGAAATTTTTGTCAAACTTTTCAGAGAATAACTGAAAACATACTTTATTATGGTATATCGTGATATATATATCGTTATCGTGATATAAAATAGTCCTTATTGTGATATATGATTTTTTCCATATCGGCCAGTACTAATGAGAGGCAATATTTTCCCTTTGAGGCGTTTCGTAACCTGAATATTTCGTATGTAGAAACATTCATAAGTAGAGGTACCACTGTATATGAAATGTCAGAATAGGTCATTTTTTTTGACGACACCCCAGTTGTTGCCGGTGTTTTCCAATGAAATGTTGCTAAAGGTTAAAAAAAAAAGTTCCTAAAGGTCATATACTCTGTATGACTCCAGTTGAGTTCCTGATAAAATTGTTCTCACTCTTAATTTTTGATGTTTTTCCTGTCAGATGGTGAAACAACTTTGAAACAGTAACTTAAAAACAGCCTATTTAGACATACATGTAGAGATACATTTATGGTGATAACACGGAAGAAAGTAAGAAGCAACCAAAGATGTTCCTCATACACCCCCCTCTCTGTGAAGGCAGCTCACAGGTGCTGCTGTTTGTTCATTGACAGAGCATTTGCCACCACATTTGTCACAGTTGCTTTATCCTTTTTTTTCAAGATGCTGATGGGGTATAAAAAGTCGCT
This sequence comes from Hirundichthys speculiger, assembly GCA_018398805.1. Classification (NCBI taxonomy): domain Eukaryota; kingdom Metazoa; phylum Chordata; class Actinopteri; order Beloniformes; family Exocoetidae; genus Hirundichthys; species Hirundichthys speculiger. The sequence continues at coordinate 62,841 of JAGFBZ010001495.1, forward strand.
AAATTTAGCAACAAAATTGCCAAGCAAACTGCAGCGTAGACCTGCAAGACCTTGAGCAAACGTCACTAGTCAGCTGATGGTTACACAGTTTGTGACTGTGGAACGCTGATAGTGACACAAATAAAACTGCTGATGCCTTTCGCCTGATTGAAGCAATGATTCATACGTCTGCCTTTCTATGGAGCCCCGTTTGGGTCATAATTCAATGAATAAATTAGTCTATTATTATGAAATACAGGCATTTATTACTATAAAATATTTCCCATTATTATGATAATGGATTCATTTTTCATAAGAATGAGCTTTTACATAATAATGGCTTTGTTTTTCATAAGAATGATTTGTGTGTCAATCACAGCAGAGAGGGCGGAGCCATTTATGTGATTGGCTGCTCTTTCATTCAGGCATAAGCAACAGAACAGTTAATCATCAAATCGGGTCAAAATAGTATCGCCTGATAAATTATCATTTCCGATATTGTCTGCTAACCTGGTCAAGGTTTCCCGTAGCTCAGTCCAAGCTGCCATAGCTACAATCGGACTAGGAGCGCACCTTGATGACGCCACGGCCCACTGCTAACGGGACCTCACTGCTAAAACTAGTCGATGTCAGAGCGTAGAATGGAGAAGGATCAGCCAATGAGCATGCAGATCAACCACTGGTCCCGCCCACTGGCAAAATGTCATTATTATGTAAAAGCTCATTCTTATGAAAAATGAAGCAATTATGTAAAAACTCATTCTTAGATAAAGAACCCATTCTGAAATAAACTGGTATGCATTAATCTAAAATTAAATAATAATAAAATATATTTCATAATAATTACATTTTTTCATAATAATGGGAAACATTTCACAATAATGGATACGTATTTCATGATAATAAACGCCTGTATTTCATAATTGATAGACTCATTTATTCATTGAATTATGACCCAAACGGGGCTCCATACCTTTCAGGCCTTCGTTCTCAATGGTCGTGAAACAAGTCAGTTCCGTTGTCGCCACGGCTGCGATCAAAAAACTCAACAATTTCGACGTGAATGGAATTTTGCTGCTATTTCTGTGACAAAACCAGTTTAATGATTAGTTGACTAACATCACTTGGGATTGATTCTGAAGGATGATTTGACATCAGGTACATTACTAGGAAATAAAAATGCAAATGATATTAAAGTCATTATGAAATAAAAGAAGACATAAGGTTATTACATCTTAATCTTTGATTGATTGACTCATATTTTTTTGATGTTTGAGTTTATGATAAATCGGTTGCGGTGTGGGGGACTTAATAATGACAGGGGAGAGTGTGGGTGCTAAAGTGCAATGCTAGTGTGCATAAATGTTCTTGCATCGTGACAGCGTTGTGATTTCCTCCTGAAACGGATCTGTGTCAAACGCTAATGTTGTTGTGTGAGCATCTACCGCTGGCTCTGGTTAGGTTTTAAACCTAAACACACACACATTAATTCAATGGATTAATATATTAGACCGAATTTTCCCTATAATTACTTCCTGTTATTCCTATAATTAGTGTTATAAATCAAATTACATTGTGGTTAATGTCCACGAAACCTTGACAGGATTCAGTGTTAGCCGTTAGCCTGAACAACATGTTTCGGGGGTTGGAGGAAACCATTATACCCAGCTGAAAACCCACGCAGACACAGGGAGAACATGCTAACATGCAAACACCAGCTGAACTGAAGTCCAGCTGAACCTTCAGACTGTGAAGCGTCAGCGCTAACCACCGAACTACTGCACAGTCACACCAAACTGTGCTCTGTGGTGTGATGCATAGAAAATAAATGTTTATTTATTTTAGCTGCAAGGTTTCAGTAACAGTGTGTCTCAAAGCTGACCTGATAATGTGCTAAACTATGGCACAATGAGGATAATATAATCCCCTACTTGCACACTTCATAGAAAATCAAAAGCAGAGTGCACGAGGCTTTATTATTATGGAGGAGAGATCAGTGGTTTGTGACCAGCATATTATCTTATTAGCTTTTATTTAACCAGTTTAGACCAATTGTGATCTGTTTTACAAGGGGGACCAGAGTGCAATCTCAAAAATATGCCGTGCACCTGTTATTAGGCATTGCAAGTAACTTTACGGCTACCAACAGTTCGATGATGCAGCATTATTTTCCATTTATTTTTCACACTATGCTTTTTTTTTCATCCTTTCTCTCCATTGTGGTTGAAGGTGTAAAGTGCATTTGCATGTTGACAGTAGTTATGCACATTCTGATATGAGACATTGTTTATTGTCAGCATGCTTAGAATGTCTCAGGCAGTGATTCCCAAAGTGTGGGCCGCGGCCCCCTGGTGGGCCGTCGTGGTACTGCAGGTGGGCCGTGAGAGGTCATTAAAAATAAACAAATATGTTTTAAATCCTCGATTTTTTTAAAAAATATATTTTTTAATTACTGTAAAGTATTTATGGCATGATTTGATTTTATTGGACTGCTAGTTGCATCACACCTTTAATGCATTGATGTTTCAGAGAACTGGAGATAGAAATTGTCTCTCTGAAGAAGCCTATATGTTTGACAGTTCTATTTGAAATTCCAGTATTTATTACAAAACATTTGGTAGAAAGATAGAAAGTTGATCACGTCTGTCCTGAGATGGACTGGTGGCTTGTCCAGGATGGACCCCTGCCTTTCACTGAAACATCGCTGTGATAGACCTGTGGGAGCCTAAATTAGAAATCAACAGACAGTTAAATCCTTACATTTATAACATAAATCGTCCCATGACCTGTGACTGTGCATTATGATTAGGTCATTCTTTGACTGAGGGAGGATAAAAAAAACACACAACTTCAACAACGACTTTTCAAGTCTACTCCCACCACAACTGCCCACAGTTAGCTCGATCTCCTTCAACCTGAGAATTCCATTGATATAAACTTCCTGGGGGAGGGATAGGAATGGCCATAGATTTTACAAGAGGTTATTGTTATCATTGCTATCAAACCACATGTGCATTTTCCTTAATGCTTCATCAGAGTCGTATCACTGTCTCGCTCTCCCAGTGGGTGTGGGCCGCCGTTGGCCCGAGGGTTCCCACCCCAGCTTGTGCTGCGTCTCTGGTGGTTTGGGGCTGGGGCAGGCCCTGGGGGCGGGGGCTGTGGCGGGGTGGCCTCCTCCCTGGTCTCCTTATCTGTTTTGGCCTTGAGTGCAGTGGTGGGGCTGCCTGGATCTGCTGTCATGGTGGTGCAGTCTACCTGTGCTGCCGTATGGTGGTGGAGCTTGCCGCGCCCTGTTGACCACTGGTGGTTGGATGGGGTGGTCGATCGGGGTCTTGGGTGGGGTGGGATGTTGGTTTGCTACGGGCTGGCATGGGAACGCTCACAAGATGTCACCAAAATCACTTTGTCCTGTTAAAATCTTTTCAGAAAATGATGTAAATGTATTTTTAGAAAAATATCGATATATATCGTATCGTGAGCCAAATGTATCATATCGTATCGCGAGATTAGTGTATCGCTACAGCCCTAATGGTAGTGATGGTAGTAGTGGTGACAATTTCTTTGGTACTTTGGTCACCTTCAATAGTAGTAGTTAGGGATGTCCCGATCACGTTTTTTGGGTCCCGATCCGATTTGCCGATCTTTTAATTTTGATGATCGGCTGATTCCCGATTTTTCCTGATCCGATTTCACTTTTTTTGAGTGGGCAAACAGAGTTTAATTTCTCATGCATTTTATTTCCTGTGTACATTAATAAATAGGCCTGAATCCAAGCTGAGGTTAATAGCTTTTATTATCTCATAAAATAAACAATAACTTATTTAAACACTCTTCTTTCTTTCTTTTTTCTTTAGGAGAATTATTATAAAACACATTTAGTTATAGAACAGTGACTGTTCAACAGTCTCAGTACTAATGAACAAAGCATTTCCATTTAAATAGCAGCAGGTAAACTTGGCTAGCAGTTAAAGGCAATGAAAACTAGGGATGTCCCCATCAGGATTTTTAGGCCACGATCCGATTCTGAGTCATTTGATTTTGAGTGTCTGCCGATACTGAGTCCCGATCCAATACTTTCATAACACATTAAAAAAATGAACAAATACAGAATAAACAGATCCATGTTGTCTCCAATTTTTATTTTATTTTTTAACACTTAAACAGTGCACTTCTCTTTGATGTAGCTTTAACAATTAAGTAATAACAAATGGTGCACCAGTATAACAGAGAACTTCTGTGAAGTAGCTTGAACAATCAAGTATAGTTAGGGGTGGGCATCGTTTGGATTTTAACGATTCGGATTCTCTGTTTCGATTCCTGTTCAAAACGATTCTCGATTCCGATTCTTTGATGTGTAGGTCAAGAGATTGCGACTTATCTAACAGTATTTGTTTAGGAAGATGACCATATCTGCTCTTTCAGAAACAGACAGATAAACGCCGACAAAAACATAACCTCCTTGGCGGAGGTAAAAATTGTTTGTTTACCTGGTTGCTGGGTTACGCTCATACAGACAAGGGGCCCTCCTAGCCAATGGGATGCCAGGAAGATGCTAGCCGATAGCCAATGGCAGAGCAGCTACAAGTATGTTTACGTTCGGTAAACTCTGGGAGCTGCGAGTAGCAGCGCGTACTGTATTTTTGCCTTTCGTATTCTGAAATTTCTTTCGTAACTAGAGGCAATATTTTCCCGTTGATGCGTTTCGTAACCTGAAAACTTTGTATGTAGAAACATTTGTAAGTAGAGGTACCACTGTATATGAGAAGGCAAGAGTTTCTGGATGACAGGAGCAACGCAGTGAATTAAATACGCTACACTCATTTATTTTTCTGATGCCATGCAGGCGAAGGTGTTTTGCCATATTAGTCGTGCACCCTCCTTTGGCAGTAACGCTCTTCCCGCAGATGTTGCACTGCACCAGGTAGCCGTCATTTCCCGGACTGAAATGCAGCCAAACTCAAGAGCGGCGTCTCTTGGGATCCATGTTGTTGCGAGCGAAGTCCCGTCGGCGACGGACGTGATGTTGCCACTAGCGCAGAGTTGAGTACGCCGGGCGGAGTATCAACGAACTAGTGCAGTAAATCAAAAAAACAAAAAACAAAAAAATTAGCGCGGACATTTAGGAACCAAAAAAAGGAATCGAAATTCAAAAATCTTCTAAACGATTCCAGAACCGGACGTTAGGAACCGATTCCTACTTGGAATCGTTTTTCGGTGCCCAACCCTAAGTATAGGACAGGTATTAACTAGTAAAAAAATTTTACTAGATTTTCCTGGTGGTAGCCAGGGTGTCTACCACGCTGTGTTGAGAAAGCTAGCCCTCATGCACACAAAGTTGGCAAGAATGCGCAACACAGCCCACACTCCGCACCCCCGTCTTACTCATAGCTTTCTTCATGTTAGCAGCGTTGTCGCGCAAAATTACGTGGACCCGTTGCTTGTTGATACCCCAGTTGTTTCACATTTTCTCCATAGTCTGTTTGATGCACTCTGCTGTGTGGGATCCGCGAAATTCCAGGTCATGCAGGGTAATGCGCGCGATTAGTCGTCGAAACGATTAAACGTCCGCTCACTTACTAGTCGGCACCAGAAATATTAGTCGTTTTAACCAATTTGTGTTTTATTCATGTACAAGGCCGCTTAACTGTCATACAGCCGCCCACCACTAGTCGGGGCTACAGAGCCGTCAGACAGCAAGTCCCCCTTCTCCGCTACAATGCTCGAGTAGACTGGAGTTTTAAAACGGCACGGCGGGAAGATAGTCTCGCAAAACCAGTGCGGTTTTGGCGGTACTTTAATCTAAAAAATGAAAACAAGGTAGTATGTAGACTGTGTCAGAAACAACTGGCATACAATCACTCGACTGGAGCAATGCGCAACCACATTCCACTCAAGCATTTGGATGTTAATCTGCACGAGATGACGGCTGCTGATGCTAGCGGTGCTAGCTACACTCAGGCCCATTTCACATTGTTTACCCTGAGACGTGTTCTCCCGTTATTCTGAGAGGTTAACGCAGCTCATCAGGATAATGACTTCGCAAAATATGCTTCCACTTAACTTTGTGGAAGGTAAAGGCTTCAGGAAGCTAATGGAATATGTTGAGCCTGAATACACCGTACCGGGACGCAAACTGATAACTTCCAGGCTGGAGCGCATCTTTTTTTTAGACTAGTCGACTAGTCTTAATTAAAATTTTCATTTAGTCAACAGGGAAATTAGTCGCCAGGAACGTCCCTAATGCAGGGTCGCACGGGGTAAAACCAAACTAGAGTCGACCCACTGAGCGGTGAGGCTTCAGAGGGACATCGGGGCCACAGACGAACTCCAGAGGGCGTGTCTGATAACAAGACAAGAAGTTTGTCCTTAACCCTCTTTTGAAGTGCTGGCAGAGCTTATTATGTTAGTGGGTTTCCTGGAACCCCGTTTTGACATGCCTTCTCGCCACTATTTTATAAAGAAAGCTCTCACAATAAAATGTCGTGATCTGTTCATGCATTATATGCAGGTGAGAGATTTCCATTAGGGTATTATTGTGATAATAAGCCTAAATATATAGCGGTGATCCAAATAGTGAGAATAAAATAGAATAAAATGCAACATCCGATTTCGATCAACTCTGAAACCAGATTGGATCGGGACAACCCTAGTAGTAATAGGTAATATTGATATAATCACTCTTATTCTGGCTATTATTAACCGCAGCTCAAGAATACCTTTCTTTACCAACATTGATAGTCTAATAATCATAATAGAAGTGTTTATCTAGATATGTGTATGCTAGTATATATAGATGTGGCATGCATGCATAGAATTACAAATACATATGTACATTTTTGTTAACTTCAGTCTTTAGGTATATAAAAGCATATTTGTATTCATACATAAACATTGCTAAGAATAAAAATTCTCCATCTTTTATAAAATATATTACACATTGCTTCACAGTATAGATGATAAAGTTGTAAAATAATTACATGGGTAATAATATGTATGTAATGTATGTGTATGTATTATATGTAAGCTCTGCTCCCTTCTTCCAGTTCAGCCTTTCAGAAGGCTAATGGGGGTAAACGTATGAGCTTCAGGGAGTATTCTGGATCGTTCCAGCTGGGCTGGTCAGTGGGAAAATCAATGAATGCCAGATGTGACTTGACCTAAAACTTCATCAGAAACACATGTCTGCTGAGGTGTGTCTCTTCCACTAGTCACCACAGTTTTCTAATCCTTTTGTTAGACTCAGATAGCATGAAATAGCTTAGTTTAATAGCGTTTACTCTTACAACTGCATTACCAATTTGTCTTCAGCTTTTTTTCTTTTGGTTTATCGATTCAGTTTCCAGGAAGTTGATCTGTTTTAGTTCTCGCCACAAAACCACTGACACCACAGTTAATATATAGATGAGCTGTTCTATGAAATGCTTTGTGATTCAGTTTTGTACCAGTTTAAGACAAGCATGCATACATGCCAGGATCTTTGTATGATTTCCGTATGATTCCCAGGGAGAAGCTTTCATTTTTGTGTGAGGCTAAGATAGATAAGTGAAAGTGGAAAAATAGTTAGATGACCTTCCACCTAATACCAAAACAGAAAAGGAGATATCCTGTGTAAGCTCCTCCATGTGGACGTTGCCGTCACCTGCAGTTGTTGGTGTTTAAGTCATCATGTGTGGGTGTAGACGGTGCACAAACTGCAACTTTATATCTGTGAGATACTGCGTGGCGGTCAGCAGCCATGGTTCAGGCCGTGTAGTTAAATTATAGTAGAAACATAGTTATGCCTGAATACGTATAAAAATATTTAACAAAATGTCAGTTTCCGAAATCTTGAAGTCTTCTCAAAAAGACTGCTATTTGTATATTTTCAGATTTTCATTGAAACCACAAGTTCACTCCCTCCCCAGAAAGACCATTCTGATCTGATAACTCAACTCCAGTGCCTCCATTTTGCTTCAGCCTTGTCAAAAAATAAAATTTGGGAAAAAAAAGTATTTTATTTCATGCTGTAATTAGCACACACGTTTTCCAGGATGCAATAAACCCACTGAGAAAACCTACATACACAACCATACTGGTGTACAGTCATGGAAAAAATTATTAGACCACCATTTTTTCTTCACTTTCTTGTTCATTTTAATACCTGGTACAACTAAAAGTCATCATGTGACTAAAACAGACAGAAAAGAAAACACTGAATGCATAAAAGCAGTGTTTTTGGCAGTACAACGCCATAGCTATTGATGTAAAAACTTAAGTGATTTAGGTTATAATCAAGAAAACCATGGAAAATGGTAAGATATCAGCTCTTAAATAAAACTCTTATGAGCAATCTTTGTGGTTATCGTTATGTTTGTCCAAACAAATGTACCTTTAGTTGTACCAGGCATTAAAATGAACAAGAAACTGAAGAAAACAAGGGTGGTCCAATAATTTTTTCCATGACTGTATATGTGATGTACGTTGCAAGAACGATCACGTACAAAAACTCAAACAACATTTTTAAACATTATGCAGAGCTTCAGCAGAATGTGGTGCTGCGTTCAAAGACTACATACGTAGTAGTTAGTGTCCAGGGATAGAGTTTAGGCATTTAGCAGCATTTTGATGCTTTAATATGCATTTTAATGATTTTTGATTTCAAAGAAGTTTTAGTTGATCCTGAAAAAACATTACCAGAACATGTTTAGTTTAATCATATGATTTGCATTTACATTTGTTCAGCAGTCTTTACCATTCTCATTGTGATTGTAAAGCATTTCAGTTCCTACATGACGTCCTCACTGCTGTGTAGTCTTATGAACAGCACTACTGGGTGTTGTTTGAATCATTTGTCACCTGCTGTCATGCTCTATAATTTGTGCCTAAAGGTCGTTTCAGCTGCTTTGTGAAAGGAAGTGAAAAGCTGTCACTTATCACACATCTGTGGAGATGCAGCGCTGGACCGATACATGATACGTAGACCAAAGCACAAAGTTGATACTGCCAGTGATGGTGTCATCACCCTCCCTGCTGCTAAATCATATTACTTTTATTAAACGGTAGTTAAATCAATCATCTAATAAACAAAGTAAACTTACCTTGGAGTAAATGTTGGTGTGTTTTGTAACTTTCCCCACGTTCAGTTGATTGTATGGACGGACACATAACTGAACCAAAGCCTGCAGATTTCAACCGTTTGTTTTATCTTGTTAAAGAGAATAAAAATGTCCCTCAAAACATTCTGGACACCTCGAGTCACTGTTGCTTGTCCCCTCGGTCGGGGTGGCGGTTGTCTGGGTGGTTGTTGCAGGCTGGACAGCTGAGTGGTGAGGTTCTGTATAGCTTTATTTCCTTCATCAACTTTATCCATTAATGTGTCTCGTTTCTTTAACTGATCTTGTCTCTTATTTGTAGAATTGCTGTTATACCTGCAGCTCTCTGAGTCAGTAAAGTTCAAGTCTAGATAATAGATGGATGGATGATATACATATATAATTATTATTATTATTATGACAATACTTAGAAGGTTGTTTGTTTGATAGTATTGTCATCTTTCTTTATTATGAATTCAAATAAAAGGTAAACAATAATTGATTGTTTTTTCCTTTTTTTAATTCTAAAATATTCTATTGTTTTATTGGATGAGGTTTTATGAATTTGGCAGCTGCATTTTTCAGATGTTTGTGGGTACAGTTATCCTTGCTGGACGTTCCTGGTCATTTCTCTGTGGTTTTCATCTCATTCATGTGAATATCGTATTTGTATTGTATGAACCAAAAATAAGAAATATATAAATTGTGATATGAAGTTTTCTAATATTGTTCAGCCTTTGGTCTCGGCTGTGTGAGGCTCATTACTTTGAAAAAAGTAATATATTATTCCTTGTTAGTGAATACTCTTTACAGAAGTAATAACTTTATAACGTACAATATTGTCACGTTATTTACTCCATGCCAAAAACCATTAGTTATATGACTTGTTATATTAGTTTCATCACATAAAGATGATTCCAAGATGATTATGAAGGGATTAATTGGGTTCATGTTGTGAAGGAGTGGTTTGAGGGAGTGTGAGGCTTCCTTTTAATGCCTGGATTAACCTCCATATAGTTCAGACCTGAACCTTATTGAGAATATTTGCAACGTTCTTAAAAACATTTCACACTCACTGCAGGTCTGGACAGAAATAAATTCTGTGGTATTTGCAGATTATTATCACAACAGTGCCATCGCAAATATGTCCTGTTAGCAAAGCTAAAGATGAAAAAGAAAAGAAAATATTACAGTGTGTTACTTTTTTAGGTCTGACAGTACAGATTTGTTTCAGCAGCTAATTATTCTGGACCCTACAATGCTAAAAGATACAGATTTTATAAAAGGCAGTTTGATAAAAAAAATTTTTTATAAAAAAGTGTCACCTCATTTGTTCTCTTCCACAGATAAATAGATAAAGGGTGTGATTACAGGGTGACTTTCTTCCTCTGCATCATTGTAGGGTACAAAAGAGGACCCAGCCCAGCATAAAGAGCCAAAGTTCCTGGGTAAAGCTGGCTGGCTAAAGAAGGCTCCCGGTAGACTGTTGGCGAGCTACAAAGACCGCTTCATCCGCGTGGAGAAGACTGAGATTGCGGTGTATGAAAATGAGGTACAGGATTATCAATATATGTACTGGCTGTGATGTACTTTCAGAAAATCACAGAAGGAGTGCTGATATGAACTACCCAGTCAAGTAATTATTTTAGAATTAGCATCTGTCTATCAGACTGTGTCCTCATAGCATACTTCTTATTTGTAGGTTGTTGGTTTTACTTTTTTTTTAGGCTTATTGATAATTGATGGCAAAACGTTTAAGTGGTGTTTAACTGAAATGTAAAATTTTATGATCAGTTTACTCATATTTTGTGGTGCAGGACCTGAAGAACTGCATGGAGCGGCTCGACCTGGAAAATTATGATAAATGCCATGAATTAAAGAACCCTTTCAAGAGGAAGCACCGGCTGATACTGATACGAACACCGAAGTCTGGAAATAAGGTGAGCTGAGAGATGCTGCGGTTTTTGAGTTTATGAGACGTCAGAGGCAACAGGTGTTTAATTCCTCACACACCACTACAAGTCTCGTAGATAGACCTCCAACTGCTCGTTAATGGAAATTTCTAATCAGCCAATCACATGGCAGCAACATAATGCACTTAGACATGTAGACATGGTCAAGATGAACTGCTGCAGTTCCAACCAGCATCAGACCATCTCCGTCCCTTTATGACCACAGTGGACCATCTTCTGATGGCTACTTCCAGCAGGATAACGCACCATGTCATAAAGCGCTAACTATCTCAGACTGGTTTCGTGAACATGACAGTGAGCTTACTGGACTCAAATGGGCTCCACAGTCACCAGATCTAGATCCAATAGAGCAACTTTGGATGTGGTGGAACCAGAGATTCTCATCATGGATGTGCAGACGGCAAATCTGCAGCAACTACGTGATGCTGTCATGTCAATATGGACCAAACTCTCTGAAGAATGTTTCCAGTACCTTGTTGAATCAATGCCATGAAGGATTAAGGCAGTTCTGAAGGGAAAACAGGGTCTGATCCAGTACTACCAAAGTGGACCTAATAAAGTGACTGGTGAGTGTATATCATAATTAGGGATGCACGATAACGATAACTTTCAGTTCCTAAAGGCCGATACCGATGACACACACATATACCTAAGATCATTACATCAATACTATGAACAAAATCAAAAATAGTTTTGACTTTTTAAATGAACAGATATTTATTTTTTCCAATCAAAAACTATTGTCAAGGCTCTCAAACATTTTCTTAAAGCTATCAAACAAACCTATTTGATATCTCACATTAACTTAAATAAGGTTCATTACTGACTGATATAAAAAATAAAGGCTCCTTGAACTGATGGAAATACATGCATCAGAATTACTAACTGAAAAAGATTAACATTTAAAGGATTTTGGCTTGTGGTTCCATTTAAATTAACACCTTTAATTAAAGTAAATGAGGTTCAGTAGTTTTTATTTTTTATTTTTTCATCTCATGGAAGCTTTAGATGAGAAGAATGAGGGAGAGGAGAGACTGCTGCTGGCTTGCGCACGTTAGAATTAGCTTCTGTTAGCTTCCGTTAGCTCACGTTAGCACGATTTCAAAACTCCATGAAAGCGATTGTTATGTTGTAGGTGGCTGATCAGGTTTTACGTATTAAAGCTTGTGCTTCCCTCCTCGTAGAATTCACTCGGAGGATTGATCACAAATAACCACCAAACTATCTTCTTCTGAAACTTTAACGAAGTTCCATACCGCCATGTTTGTTGTGATCGGCACAATGCATGCTGCATTCAAGGTGTAACGTAAATTCCGACGTTTCCTCGTTTGCTAGTCGTTCTTTCAGCCTTTTCTATTTTTTTCTTTTTTTATGTGTAACATGTGGGAAAATACTGCAAATATCAATTCAAGTCAACAACTACCAAAATTATGACCGAGTTAACGAGTTGTTTTCTGGCATGAGGGGATATTCTTGATTTTCCTGATTGAGTAACCGTTTTTCTGATTATGCCGACGTCACTTGAACATAACATTCACTGCTGGTCATTCAAGGCTCAGAGGGAGCGAGGCACTGCTGTGTTGACAGAAATATAAATGTTATCGGGGCTGTTAGTCGTGATATCGGACCTATCGGGATGACGTCATAATTTCCTGTTATCGGCCCGATAGTTATTGTGCACCCCTTATCATAATACATACTTTGACCTATGTTTTATATAGTTGTAGGTACTCTGCATCTCTTTGAGTCACTGTTTTGACATTGAACACAATAGTTTTTAGTGAACAATCTCTGAGCCCAGTATCCTTATAATATTCTCACACATTACAGATACCACTCAGGAAATTTAGGAATGTTATTACAGTGTGTCATGCAGAATGTAGAAACCTTATAGCCATAAATGTCATTATTATTTCCTCTTTCAGCACAACTCAGACTTATTGTTTGTACATATAGTAAGGCCTTGTTACCAGTGAGTACCTTCTAGTACAAACATTTCCACATACTGTGGGGGCAATCAATTAAAGTTTTTATCATGCACTTTCTCTCGGAATTACTGTCAATGTGATGGGCTTTTACCAGCAAACTACTGCATATGAAAAGAGAGACTAATTAACAGTTGTGTTTAGGCTCACAATTAGTATTAGTATTATTATCTGCCTCCTATAGTTGAATCATGAACCAAGCACCACCATTTTAAAAATAATTCTCATTAAAAGTTTATCAATGTTTTCCTTCATACAAATCTCCAGACCTCCACCTTTCTAGCTGTTCCTCCACCTGCAAATGTCATCTGCAAACATCATAGTCCATTGGAGATTGCCTGTCTAACCTCATCAGTCAGTCTGTCCATCACCATAGCAACCAAGAAGGGGCTCAGAGCGATTCTTGATGCAGTCTCACCTCCACCTTAAACTCCTCTGTCACACCTACAGCTCACCTCACCACTGTCTTCCAGCTCTCATCCATGTCCTGCACCACTCTAACATACTTCTCTGCTACTCCAGACTTCCTCATCATCACCATAGCTCCTCCTCTGGCACCCTGTCATAAACTTTCTTTAGGTCTACAAAGACACAATGCAGCTCCCTCTGACCTTCTCTATCAGCCTCCTCAAAGCAAATGTTGCATCTACTGTTCTTTAGCATGAAACCGTGCTGCTGTTCTCAGACGCTCACTTCTGTTCTCAGTCGAGCTTCCACTACTCTTTTCCATAACTTCATCCTGTGGCTCATCAACCACAGACCTACCACTACTGGTGGTACCTAACACTACTTTGCAGTAGTGGTTGGTACCACCAGTGGTACGCGAGCGCTCTCTACTGGTACACTGGGGAACGTCATGACTTTCCACATTTTTTCCACATTTTCACTTTTAAAAAAAAATTGGAAACATACAATGCATTATAAATATGTTTCAAATGAAATGTGTAGCTTGAGATAATTAAAATTGTCTTATAAAAAATATTTGTTGCATATTCAGTTGCAGCGCAGATGTAGCAGCTTTTTAAGTGTGTTTCATTTTGCTCTTTATGAGAGTATGAGGATGTGAGTTGTAAATGCCTGATTCTGTAAAGTAACAATTCAGGCAACAATAAATAACCACAAAAAGGGATAAACATCTCTGTTGTGTTTAAAGCTAATTGAGAAGGCATTTATGGCTATATTTTAAAATTGGTCATCAGTATTAAACGTTTGAGAACCACTGCACTACAGCTATTTCCATCCTTTTTGCAAATCTATCAGCATCTGACCTTCTGCATTCCTGTCTTGAATACCAAACCTGCCCATTAGGAAATATTGTGTTAACCGATGATCACATGTCGCTGTGTTTGACAGTATGTTATTTTTCATTTAGTAGTTTGCATATTTTACTAATTATGATTAAGTCTGATGCCTTTTCTTTTGTGACCAAAATAAAAACATTTAGATTATTTGCTTTACAAACGGGACTGCTAAAACCCATCTTGAAGAGGATCTCTATGTTATGAGTAATTGGTGCAATCAGTGACTACTGAAATTAAATAAAATATATAGAAAAATATAATTGTAAATATAAGGTGGTTTAAATTAACATACAGTATTTTCACAGTCTAAAGTGGTTTTTAAAAAGGCAGCAATGTGAGTCATGAATGGAAAAATGATGACTCAGCAAGAATAAGAAGAAAAAGAGACATGTCGAGCACATTTTTAATTGATGTTTCAGTTCCACACATGTCAGGGAAAAAAAAGAACACTTGTATGCTGGCAATAATCAGAAGAGCTTTTTTAAAAAGCAAGGGCAAATATCTGCAATGATGAGCTGTGGTGAGATCTCTTTTAATTTGTTCTGGTGACTGTAAAAATGAACATATACACAAAGAAATTGAGATCTAAATAGTCTGAAAAGAAAAAAAAAAGTCAAATGGATGTTTTTAGTGTTATACTTAACAGACGTTGTATCTTTCTTTTCAGTTACTTATAAATTATGTCTTTCAAAATACTGAAAATTAGTGCTGGGCGATATGGAAAAAAAATCATATATCACAATATGGACTATTTTATATCACGATAACGATATATATCACGATATACCATAATAAAGTATGTTTTCAGTTATTCTCTGAAAAGTTTGACAAAAATTTCATTGCTTACTTTTCAACTTTATTTTGAAAGGACCTTTAGCTGAACTGTCACAAACATACATTTTAGTGCAGCAAAAACAGGTAGGTACAGAGGTACAGTAGCTTTCACATTTTTTTTAAAGTGCACAACAGTTTCTGAGAGGAAAAACACATTTTTGCACTTAAGTTCAGCTATAAAAAATAAACACAAATTATTTTTCAACTTTCTGAAATCTGTAACCTTGTAGTGCAAAATTTGCAAACCAATATAAAGTGTCTAAAGTAAACATCAGGGTTGAAGCGAACTCTGTTTAAGGCATTAACCATGAATAAAAGCGCAAACATAAAAGGCTACTTTGTAGAAGTAGATATGATTCTATCAACTTTATCGTTACAGGTTATTTAATTACATATTTGCTGTAATAATTGATAAAATTAAGTTAGAAACTATAGAAACGATAGAAGAGAAATGGCACGACACACACTTTTCTATCGTCCCCACGATATGTATCGTCATATTGCCCAGCACTACTGAAAATGTTTATATGTCCATAACCAAGTTGGCTAAAAAAAACTCTTATTTTTTATGTTGACTTTTTCTTTCATGATTCTCTAAGAAATTGAGCAGAAAAAAAGAAAGAAATATATATACAAAAACCAAAATCTGTAGGTGCTTCCTTCAAGGACATATCTATTGTGTCCTTGAAGTTCTTAGAATTTGCAATAACAGTTTGCTTTAGGCACTGCCATATTCTTTTACCCACAGAACTATTATTAATAAATTAATTTTATGAATAATAGAAACCGTCCTTTCCCATTTCCCAACAAGTCTTCATTAGTTTAAATATGAGAGCTTGAATCTATTGGCTGTTTGTACTTCATTGTTACGGTTCCATCTGGATAAAGAGACGGTTGTCTGAGCAGGAAGTGAGGAGCTACTTGGCGCCCTCATGCTTTCTCCAGGGAAACCCCGTTCAGCTCTGCCTTTCTAAAGGCTGGATCGAGCCAAAAGCAGCACACTGTTGCAGCAGTAACAGAGTTCTTCTTGCTGTTTTGCCACAGTTCAGTTAATCAGGTATTATAGAGGAGTGTAAAGATGAGTGTGACGAAGATGGGGAAATTAGAGAAAATTCAAATCTGAAGAGCACCTCCTTTACTTTTACATGACTTTAGTTTGCTCTATGTGATTGGCAGGTCCATGATGTGAGGTTCCAGGCTCAGAGTGCAGAGGAGAAGGATGCTTGGATTAAAGCTCTCAGTGATGGCATCAATCGTGCAAAGAACAAAGTCCTTGATGAGGTAAACACTGATTTTGAACTTTTCAACCTTTTGCCACAATTCAGGCTTCGAACATAAAGACATAACATTTTAATTTTTTGTCAAGAATCAACAAGTGGGACACAATCATGAAGTGGAACAAAATTTATTAGATAATTTAAACTTTTTTAGCAAATAAAAAATTGAAAAGTGGGGCGTGCAATATCATTTGGCCCCCTTACGTTAATACTCTGCAGCGCCACCTTCTGCTGCAGTTCCAGCTCCAGTCTCTTGGGGTTTGTCTCTATCAGTTTAACTCATCCAGAGACTAAATTCTGGTCCATTCTTCCTGTAAAACAGCTGGAGCTCAGTGAGGTTGGATGGAGAGCGTTTGTGAACAGCAGTCTTCAGCTCTTTCCACAGATTCTGGACTGGATTCAGGTCTGGACTTTGACTTGGCCGTTCTAACACCTGGATACGTTTATTTGTGAACCGTTCCATTGTAGATTTGTCTTCATGTTTTGGATCATTGTCCTGTTGGAAGATAAATCTCTGTCCCAGTCTCAGGTCTTTTGCAGACTCCAACAGGTTTTCTCCCAGAATGCTCCTGTATTTGGCTCCATCCATCTTCCATAAGTTTTAACCATCTTCCCTGTCCCTGCTGAAGAAAAGCAGGCCCAGACCATGATGCTGCCACCACCATGTTTGACAGTGGGGATGGTGTGTTCAGGGTGATGAGCTGTGTTGCTTTTACTCCAAACATATCGTTTTGCATTGTGGCTAAAAAGTCTGATTTTGGTTTCATCTGACCAGAGCTCCTTCTTCCACATGTTTGGTGTCTCCCAGGTGGTTTGTGGCAAATTATAAACAAGATTTTTTATGGATATCTTTGAGAAATGTCTTTCTTCTTGCCACTCTTCCATAAAGGCCAGATGTGTCCAGTGTAGGACTGATTGTTGTCCTCTGGACAGACTGTCCCACCTCAGCTGTAGATCAGTTCATCCAGAGTGATCATGGGCCTCTTGGCTGCATCTCTGATCAGTCTTCTCCTTGTTCCAGATAAAAGTTTAGAGGGACGGCCGGGTCTTGGTAGATCTGCAGTGGTCTGATACCTCCTTCCATTTCAGTCTGATTGCTGCTCAGAGCTCCTTGAGATGTTTAAAGCTGGGAAATCTTTTTGTATCCACATCCAGCTTTAAACTTCTCCACAACAGTATCTGGGACCTGCCTGGTGTGTTCCCATGATGCTCTCTGAGCTTTAACCAGAACCCTGAGACTATCACAGAGCAGGTGCATTTATACGGAGACTTGATTCCACACAGGTGGATTCTATTGATCATCATCAGTCATTCAGGACAACATTGGATCATTCAGAGATCCTCACTGAACTTCTGGAGTCAGTTTGCTGCTCTGAAAGTAAAGGGAATGAATAATATTGCACGCCCCACTTTACAGTTTTTTATTTGTTAAAAAAGTTTAAAACATCTAATAAATTTCATTCCACGTCACGAATTGTGTTTGTTGTTGATTCTTGATAAAAAAAAATTGGAATTTTATATCTTTATGTTCGAAGCCTGAAATGTGCCAAAAGGTTGAAAAGTTCAAGGGGGCCGAATACTTTTACAAGGCACTATACTTCCCTTGATTTCACTTACTGTCGTCCTTACTGAGTTTCCACAGCTCACAGTGTGTCATTTTAACACAGGTGAAGGTTGATGAAAGCAGTAATCTAGAGCATGTTACTCGAACAAGGCCTAAAGGTAACCGGAATCGGCGGCCTCCAACCAGGATACACATGAAAGAGGTATGTTTGTTGCATTTCAGTGGATACACAATGAGAAAATTGCTTCACCACCTCTGTGAGCAAGTTGAGAGTCTAAGAAAATATCTGTTAGATTGTTTTTCTTTTTTTTTTTGTTTCTTCCATCTTCTTAGGGGTCTGGAGCAAACACACTTAGTAGGTATCAGTATTCCAACCAACTGATTTAATGGAAACTAAATGTATCTTTCTCACATCTGAATGACCACCCTTGGTGCTTTTCCATTGAATTTTGTGACAACATTGTGACTAGATTGCCACATTTATATACCCTTTTCAACATGGCACAAATCTGAATGACTGTGGACACAATAACAGGTGTCTGTTGTATGTACCTATATAGTAGGAGTTGGTTAGTATTGGGAATGGCTGCTGAAACGGAAATTACAGTTTTACATGGGCTGTCCCTTCAATGCTGATGTGAACCCTGGTTAGATAAAGATTCAGAATTGGACCAAGGTTTTCGACAGATAAAATGGATAAAATAATGTTTGTGGTGGTGTAGTATATGGGCAGTGGTAATCATTTTGACAAATAATTGCTCGCAGCAACATTAAAAAATAACTAAAAGTGAACTATTTAGTTCACTTTTTTTGAAATGATGAACTGAACTAGTTCGTTTTAATTTCTGTGAACTATGAAATGAACTAGTTCATGTAGAAAGTGAACTTGTCCAACACTGGTAGCATCCCAGTATCACCTCCTCTCTGTCTACTGGGAGACTCCTCCATGACCACCCTGGATAATAACTCCAAGAGATATCTCTTTAATCATTGCCAAAAAAAACAATCTTTGTAAATTGGAAAGCAAAAAGCTCAATTAGTATAACTCTGTAAGAATTTATTAATCGACTTCATTGCAATGGAAAAACTGTCAGCCACAATAAAAAATCAAAATGACAGTTTCGATCAAATTTGGAACAAAATGAGTCAATCTTTACATCTATAACATAAATCGTCCCCAAATGATCTGTGACTACGCATCATGTAATTCTTTGACTGTGGGAGGATGAAATAAACACACAACTTCAACAAGACTTCTCAAGTCTGCTCCCACCACAACTGCCCACAGTTAGCTTGATCCCCTTCAGCCTGAGAATCCGTTGATATAAACTTATTGATCCTGGGGGAGGGATAGATTGTTACAATGAGTTACTGTGCATTTCCCTGAAGAAGCACTGTCTCGCTCTCTCTTGGGTGTGGGGGCGGCGGTGGGGTATCTCCCTCGCCACAGTGTGTCCGGTTTGTGGCGGCCGGTGCGTCTCTCTGCCTGGGGGCTCCCCTTCTGGTCGCGGCGGGTGTCTGGTTCCTCAGCTGGGGTATGCTTGGGCCCCGTGTGGGCGCTGGGGGCCCTCGGTGGTGGTGGTCCTTTCAGATGCAGGGGTGCGCCCCATGGTGCGGCCCCGGTTCCCCGGGGGTGGGGGGGGATCTTTTGCCCCAGGCCATCTTTGCCCTCCATCCTTCCCCCCTAACAAACACATAACATACAAACAGGAAAGAAGAAGCTTGGTGGTGCAGAGGGACCATCCACCCTCTGCACCCCAACGCCATTTTAATGCACTTAGGTCACACACACAAAATAAATAAACAAACAAAAATAAACACAAGAATAAAAAAGCTAAAGAAATAGACTCTGCACTGTGGCGTGGGGAGATGCTGTGTGGCCATCCTGGCGTGGCCCTCTGGTTGCGGGCTGCTCCCCCCCAGCTGTTCCTGCTGTTGTGCTGTGGGTGGACGGTGGGCGGGGGGGTGGTGGCTGTCTTCACCTGGTGGGGATCATGTCCCCCTGGTTTCTCCCTTCCTCCTTTTCTCTGTCTCACCCGTCTCCTCCTCTGCTCTCTGTCGGCCGTTGGTGGGTGGCGGGGGGGGCGCCGCTGTCCCTGGGCTACATGGGGTGACGGCTACCGGTGCTGCTGCTGTGGGCCGGCCCCTGGTGGGTGTGGGGGGGCAGGGGTCGGGCTGGCCTCGTTGCGGTTCTGGCCTTTTGGGTGCTTTGGCTGGCCCCTCTGTCGTTTTTGCCCCCCCCCCCCCCCCCCCCCCCCCCCCCAACTTCTTAGCTGACTTGACGGAAGCTCAGGATGGAAATACACAAATCTGAAGTGATTTCTTGGTGTATATTTGTTGTTTTGCTGCCTGATGGGTTCAGTAAATGAACTGTTTGCGTTCCAGTGGGTGGCGGGAGTCAAAAAGCAGAACCTTGTCTGCCTGTGTAGGTTTCTAGTAAACGTCTGTGTTGAGACTTCCATCCTTAGTGT
The DNA here is from genome assembly GCA_018398805.1 of Hirundichthys speculiger. Taxonomy (NCBI): domain Eukaryota; kingdom Metazoa; phylum Chordata; class Actinopteri; order Beloniformes; family Exocoetidae; genus Hirundichthys; species Hirundichthys speculiger. Next base: position 83,296 of record JAGFBZ010001495.1, read on the forward strand.
TACACAGCTCACTCCAAAAAGGCAGCTTAATATTTTTCACATCCTCTCTTGTGAACTTCATGTTGTTGTGAACCAAGGTGACAAGTGAGGACTTCCTCTTCTTGGGTTCGGTTATTGACTCAGTTGTCTGAGCCAGTGGCTTGGTGATGTTCTGGTTTCTATTTTACCCTTTTACAATCTACCTTTTTTAATCTACCCTTTTGATTGTGCACTATAAAATCAATTAATGAAGAACCTAACATGTACGATATCTTTTGACCTGTAGGTAGCTGGCGTGTCATCTAACGGTATCCTGCGTTTGGATCTTGACCTTGAGGACGCAGTGATGCCTAACGGGACCAGCGTCGATGGCGCCGAGACTTTCAGAAAAGCTGCAGATGCAACAGCTCAACCCAACATCAGTGAAGATGAAGAAAAACAGTTAGTGCCTCGAGCTGAGGAGGAAGGTGAGGATGAGCGAGTAGCCAGTCCGCAGAAGAAGGCCATCAAACCGCCAGTGCCGCCTACAAAAGAGGCTAAACCCACTTCAGCAGCTGAAAATGAACAGGATAAAGATGATGGTCCAGAGAAAAAGGTTTGTACGGTATGTAACAACAAAGTGCAGAAATATCCCTCATGTCTGGATAACCTGGGCCATAACGCAGGATTTAATGTTTTTCAAGGTTATGAAGCCGCCAATGCCTCCATCGAAAGAAGCCAAACCCTGCGCCTCGCCTACTGAAGAAACCACAGAGGACCAAAAGAAAACCACAGGCCCGCCACCAACCCCTCCCAATAAACCCACCTCAGGTGTCTCCTTAAGCCACCTGGGAGAAGCATCGGAGACCACGCCAAGCTCCCACCCCCACACCTCCTTCTAAAGAGAAAAAGCCCTCCCTTCCTCCCGCAGAGCCTGAAAAACAAATTCAAGGTGCAACTGAAGAGGATGAAGAGGAGGCAGAGGATGTAATGGAATCAACAGATGACGCAGACAAGTTGATTTTTGAAGAAGATCTTTCATGTGTTGGAGATGACAAACCTCAGAGCGTCAGCGTTTCTGATGAAGAATCCCCAGAGACTGTAAGTTGTGGAATAAATGACGTATCCGATAACGGCGTGCCAACGGCGCCACAGAGAAAGACTCCTTTTCTAACTTCCAAGCAAAGTCTTGAGGAACCTACTCAGCCCCTCATCCAGCATCACTCGCCTACTGCTCCCCCCGATGACGGTGACGATCCGTCTTATACAGAAGGCAGTTTCCCTCCAGCGCTGGACCCGGTCACCGACGCCCCACTTCTCTGTCACCTGTCGAAGCAGAAGGCAGAGGAGAAGTCTGTCGACAGCGGCCAGCACTCTGACGACGACAGCGAAGGCTCTGGGTGTGAAGACACGCCGCTGGCCTCCACGGGTCAGCTCACGGGTCTGGACGATGACATTCACATCTCTGTTAGTCTGAGGCCAGCATTTAAACCTCAGGCCGGACCAAAGCCCTGTCGGCGCTCAGAACCCAGTCAAAAACCTCTCAAACCATCAACCAAGGCAAGGTCCGCCTCCAGTGGAGATCTCCTGTCTGACGCCTCAGATCGTACTCACCTGGAACAACCCAGAAGACCCGGGGACATCTGCGCTCCGCTTCCCAACGACAAGGTCATGAAACTGGAGAGCGAAGTGGCTCTGGAGATGGAAAAAACCAGTGAACTCCTTAAACAAGCGAAGGGGAAGAATTACGAGGAGGGCGTGCCAGAGGATCTGCTGGCTAAAGCCATGGAGAAGCTGAGGAGAGCCGACCACGTCCTCCGCGAGGTCAAGAAACTGAAAGTCTCAAGCAACAGGATGAGCTGGTGAACGCAGCTCTAAGCAGACTGACCCACCAGGACAGTGATCGTCCAGAGATTAGAAACAAAAGACTTATTTCTGAACAGTATTTCCACTGTTTAAATTTCTCTTGCAATGAAGATGCCAATCCTGGAAAGTTTGAATCGGTTTTGGGACATTAACGCTCCAAAGATCCCCTGTTGCCAGCATACAGTCCGTGCGTTTACATGGGAAATTTAATTCAGAATTAAAGTTAAATCCGAATAAAAGTTACCATGTAAACGCCTATTTCCGAATGAAAATGTCAATTCCGAATTAAACTTAATTCCGAAGTAAGTGGCTGGTTTATTCTGATTTTAATTCCGAACAGAATAATTCCACGGTCATGTAAACACTCATTCCACTTTAAATTAATTCCCGTCTTTCTGCGCATGCTAGTTCTCTTGCCCGTCTGTCGCGATGACGCTTATATTCTGCGCTAGGCTTGTTTTCAAAACAAAGTTTTAAAATGGCAGCACGCAGTAAACGGTGGTCAAGAGCAGAGACGATTTATTTAATAAATAGCTTGGAGGAACTGGAAATAATTAAAAGAACAGATGGCAGGAAACATAAAAATTGTGAGCTTTTCAAAGTTGTAGCGGCCAGGTTAAATGAAGGAGGTTTCACAGATAGAGACGCCACCCAGGTCAAAAATAAGTGGAATGTTGTTGCTAATCGAGTTGTTGCTAAGTTTGTTTTCTTCCGGTAGACGTAAAGACGTCCGCCCCCCCCCATCCAATCAGAACCCTTCCCAACCCCCAGACCTAAAGCAGAATTGAATAAAGCCGAACAAACGTGTTTTCCATGTAAACCTCAATTCGGAATTACTATTTCCATGTAAACTCGAAGGAAAATTGTTTAATTCGGAATTATCTAATTCGGAATTATTAATTCCAAATTAAAAACATGTAACCGTGGCAAGTGTCACTAGCAAAATGCTTCCCAAAAGCCATTCTTATGATAGTAAAATCAAACACAGTCTTTTAAAAGATACAGCCATTTCACTCAAATGATTGAGCTAATGTTGGTCTGTTTATTAAGATGTTAAAAATGGGCAGAAACTGTCAAAGGAAATGGGATACTTATTTTAGCCTACTTTTGGCTGAAATCAAAAATTGAGGCTTAAAAAATGTTTATCTGCGCAGTAAATTGCTATTGCCACTGTTGTAAGCTGAAAATGTGTGGCACAGATTTGGAAACCCAGTTTAAAAACATGGGCTAAGGGTTTAGGGTTTAGGGTTTAGTGCAGGGTCAGTCGATAGAAGAAAAAAGCATGTTGGACTTTTCGCTCATAATTTACTATGTGCAATTCTTTCTAGTGTCTTTGCAAAGTAATGATTCATTTTCTGTTGTTAACTGGAGATGTGTGTTTGTTGTTTATGAAATAATAAGATATTATCAGAAAGGAATTGTTGTTGGAAAGTTTAAAAAAAAAAAAAAGCTAATAATATAATGAATGCTATATAGATAAACTCGTAAAGGTACCAAAATGATTAACATCAAATGAAACATAATTCAGCTTGTGAATTTTAGGTTTTTCTTATTTTTAGATTTTTTTTTTTTGCTAGCAGTTTATATGTGGATATTCTTCACTGTACATATTTTATAAATTTGCTGCAGCATGTAATCTGTTGATCACCGATGAAGAAACATTAACAAATATAGCTCAGGAGTTCTCTGAATCTGAATGTTTTGAGACTTTTTACATTATTAAATAAATTCAAATGATATTTCTGTACCACTTGGAGGGATCACAGTTTTTCGAACAGTGATGTATTTTTCATATTGATTTTGTACATAATACAGAACAAAGCACTTTTGTAACCCCTTTTAAAACGAAGTTTTAAATACGTGTTTTCTGATAGATATGTGCCAATCAGATGTTCCTTGCAGTCTAAATCACAAACTTGTTAAATAAGACAATTTTAAATGTCATATATAGTTTCTAAGAATATTTTCTAATATTAGTTTTTGTACTCTGATAAACCATATTAATACTGCTGAAATAAAAAGGGAAATGAAAACAATTGGAAAATTATCTGTTTTTTTAAGAACAATTTCATATACTCCACTGAACCGTATTTGGTCACACAAACACACACATACACACACACGTACATATATATAATATATATATACGTGTGTGTGACTGTGTGTGTGTGTATGTGTATATATATATGTGTGTGTGTGTGTGTGTATATATATATATATATATACACACACACACATATATATATAAATATGTGTGTGTGACTGTGTGTATATATATATGTGTATATGTGTATATATATATATATATATATATATATATACATACACACACACACACAGTCACACACACATATATATAAATATATATGTGTGTGTGTGACTGTGTGTGTATATATATATATATATATATATATATATATATATATATATATATATATATATATATGCCACACACATATAAAATACATATATATATATATATGTGTGTGTGTGTGTATATACATATATATATATAATACCAGTGCTTCTCAAAAAAAAAATAAAATAAAAAAGATATATATATGTATGTGTGTGTGTGTGTGTGTGTGTGTGTGTGTGTGTGTGTTTTCCGGTTTTATTTTGGTAGAGTTTCGGGGCGGAAGTGGTTTTCTCTTGTTTCTGTAGCTTACCTGTTCACTGTAGCGTCCAGTCTGGTCTGGAGATCGGACCAGAACTACCAGTAAGGTGAAAGAAATGAGAGCCACAGGTCAGAGGCGCGTGTAAAGCACCGTAAACATGGAGGATGACCTGGTGTCGGAGGATAATGTTTGTAAGTAAGAGCTTTTAACCGCAGCGTTTCTCTCTCAGCTCGGAACAGCAGCCAGGATGTCCGTCCGTTTCTGCTGTGACGTCATCTCAGATGTGCGCTTTGATCCTCTCCTTAAATACCGTCCTTCTGCTGAAAATGTTGCTAATACCAGTGCTTCTCAATTATTTTCTGCCCCCCCCCCCCCCCCCCCCAAAAAAGGAAGAAGAAAACATTTCGCACCCCCCCCCCCCCCCACCGCGACTATAAATAGTGTCATTTGTCTATAAAATTGTTATAAGTCCACCTCTGCATAACACTGTATTCCTATTAACATTAAGGGAACAACAAAGAAAGAAATATACATCAACTTATAACAAAGATTAACTTTATTAACATTGTTTTTAGTCTGTAAAGATTTAAAGTAGTCACAGTGAAGCAGCTACATCAGCATCGTTTATTTCCTCGTCTAAACTTTCTACTTTAGTTTATCTCATTATCTCCGTCTCTCTCCGCCTTACTTTTAATCCCTCTTAAATATTTTTTCCGTGGTGTCTCTTAACTGCAGTGTTGGGAAAGTTCACTTTCTACACGAACTAGTTCAGTTCATAGTTCACAGAAATTAAAATGAACTAGTTCAGTTCACCATTTTAAAAACTGAACTAAATAGTTCATTTTAGTTCATTTTTAAAAAATTATTTTTTAATGTTGCTGCAGGCAATTATCAGACAAAATGATTACTCCTGCCCATCAGTGGCGCAAAAAGTGGATATGATATACGGCCCATAGAGGCGCTGCACCAGGGGGGGCGCTGCACCAGGGGTCACTGCAACAGGGGGGCGCTGCACCAGGGGGGTGCTGCACCGGGGGGCGCTGCACCAGGGAGGGCCGCTGCACCAGGGGTCGCTGCACCAGGGAGGCGCTGCACCGGGGAGGCGCTGCACCAGGGAGGGCCGCTGCACCGGGGGGGTGCTGCACCAGCGGGGCGCTGCACCGGGGGGGCACTGCACCAGGGAGGGGCTGCACCATGGGGTCTGCACCAGGGGTCACTGCACCAGGGAGGTGCTGCACCAGGGGTCACTGCACCAGGGGGCGATGCACCAGGGGGGCGCTGCACCGGGGGGGCACTGCACCAGGGAGGCGCTGCACCAGGGGGGCGCTGCACCAGGGGTCACTGCACCAGGGAGGCGCTGCACCAGGGGTCACTGCACCAGGGAGGCGCTGCACCAGAGGGGGCGCTGCACCAGGGAGGCGCTGCACCAGGGGGGCGTTGCACCAGCGAGGCGCTGCACCAGGGGTCACTGCACCAGGGAGGCGCTACACCGGGGGGGGCGCTGCACCGGGGAGGCGCTGCACCAGGGGTCACTGCACCAGAGGAGCGCTGCACCAGGGGGTCACTGCACCAGGGAGGCGCTGCACCTGGGGTCACTGCACCAGGGGGTCACTGCACCAGGGGTCACTGCACCAGGGGGGGCGCTGCACCAAGGGAGGCGCTGTACCAGGGGGGCGCTGCACCAGAGGAGCGCTGCACCGGGGGGGCGCTGCTATTCTTTGTATTCATTAATAAATAATAAGAATGAAAAAAAAACACTTCCTGCACACACTGCAACAATGAGAGCGCCACTGCCGCCTACTGTAGTATATGTGCAATTACACTTTATTCCAGTATGGCAAAAAAAAAAAAAAGCATCTTCCTTGGGGTCACCCCCCCCCCCAAAGGGGTTGCGCCCCACGACGTATAAATAAGGCAATCGCACCTCAGCGGTGGTTAGCAGGAATCGAGACATTAAAGGACCGCTTCACATAATTTCAGCATCATTTCTTCATCTATTTAAGAGCACAGCTCCACAGGTTTAATTACTTTATAATTATTTTACTCGTAGTAGTAAAATACTACTCGTAGTAGTAAAATACTATGAAACATCTCTTTTAACACTTAAAACGCCTCCTTGTCTACCTGCCGGCAGTGCTGTGGTCCGAACAGGAGTTCCACGATGCTGCGAGGAGGAACAACACCGACAAAATGTTGGAACTGATCAAGAAAGGTGTGAACGTCAAAGCCAAAAACAAAGTAAGTCTGCAGACTGACTGTGGTAACTGATACTGCTATCTTACCTGCCATTTTTCTTTGATTGAGATTTAATATTTAATTTGAGTTAAGGATATTTGCCCTGAGTCTGTAAAAGCACTGAGAGACAATTTGCATTGTAATAGACGCTATACAAATATGGAGCCCCGTTTGGGTCATAATTCAATGAATTAATGAGTCTGTTATTATGAAATACAGGCGTTTATTATTATGAAATATTTCCCATTATTATAATAATGGATTCGTTTTTCATAAGAATGATTTGTGTGTCAATCACAGCAGAGAGGGCGGAGCCATTTATGTGATTGGCTGCTCTTTCATTCAGGCATAAGCAACAGAACAGTGAATCATCAAATCGGGTCAAAACAGTATCGCCTGATAAATTATCATTTTCGATATTGTCTGCTAACCTGGTCAAGGTTTCCCGTAGCTCAGTCCAAGCTGCCATAGCTACAATCAGACTAGGAGCGCACCTTGATGATGCCACAGCCCGCTGCTAACGGGACCTCACGGCCAAAACTAGTCGATGTCAGAGCGTAGAATGGAGAAGGATCAGCCAATGAGCGTGCAGGTCAACCACTGGTCCCGCCCACTGGCAAAATGTCATTATTATGTAAAAACTCATTCCTAGATAAAAAAAACCCCATTCTGAAATAAACTATTATGCATTAAACTAAGATTAAATAATAATAAAAATATATTTCATAATAATTACATTTTTTCATAATAATGGGAAATATTTCATAATAATGGATACGTATTTCATAATAATAAATGCCTGCATTTCATAATAATAGACTCATTTATTCATTGAATTATGACCCAAATGGGGCTCCATACACAAACACAGTTGAACTGCATTAAACTGAATGATCTGTTAGATGCTTACAGGACCAGTTTGAGTTCATATTTGGAGATGCAGCTCTGATACTGGGTCTTGTGTGTCTTTGTGTGTCTTTGTGTGTCTTTGTGTGTCTGTGCACAGATCGAGCGTAAAGCTCTTCACTGGGCTGCAGGATCTGGGAACGAACAGGCTCTGCGTCTCCTCCTGGACCACGACCGTGACGTTAATGAAAGGGACGTTGTACGTACAAGAGTTGGTGGTTGAAACCTTCCACATCTTTTCCTGATTTATCACATCACCATCAAATTCACGTGGTTATCTACTGACTAAGTGAAACTTAAAGGATCATTTACATGTGGTTTGTGAAATGGCATGCCATGATTTAAATATTTCACATTTGTGACTGATTTAATTATAGAGAAACAAAATCTGAGGTGAATAATGCAGAAGGTTAAAAGAGCTGTAGCACTTCGGCTGATCCTCTTTTAAAAAGGAGAAAAAAAAGTCAACTTTAGCATTCACCAACTAAGTTTGTCTTTATAAAAAGAATGAGCAATTTTGAATATTTTTCATCCTCAATGTTACCTGCTTGATTTTTCAGGAATGAATATAAACACTCTTTTGGTGATTTGCTACTATAAAGAGTATGGAACAGTCATGTAAAGATGTAAAGACCCTTATCTCTCCCTACTTTCATTCCCCATCAACATATCAAATAATCATTTAAGTTCTAGGGACAGTGTACTTGTCCTGAACGGTAACAACATGATAAATGATTAGAGCACCTATGCTAACAACTGGCTAATGGTGGCTTGGTGGTTAGCGCTGGTGCTTTTCCCCCCTTCCCCTTTCATCTTTTTCTGCTGAGCGGGGGGTTGGAGCGGAGCGGCTGAGCAGTCAATGGCTGCGGTTACATGATGTTTTTTAATTCGGAATTAATAATTAGGAATTAAATAATTCCGAATTAAACTATTTTCCTTCGAGTTTACATGGAAATAGTAATTCCGAATTGAGGTTTACATGGAAAACACGTTTGTTCGGCTTTATCCAACTCCGCTTCGGGTCTGGGGGTTGGGAAGGGTTCTGATTGGATAGGGGGGGCGGACGTCTTTACATCTACCAGAAGAAAACAAACTTAGCTAACTCAGTTAGCAACAACATTCCACTTATTTTTGACCTGGGTGGCGTCTCTATCTGCGAAACCTCCTTCATTTAACCTGGCCGCTTTGAAAAGCTCACAATTTTTATGTTTCCTGCCATCTGTTCTTTTAATTATTTCCAGTTCCTCCAAGCTATTTATTAAATAAATCGTCTCTGCTCTTGAACACCGTTTACTGCGTGCTGCCATCTTGAAACTTTGTTTTGAAAACAAGCCCAGCGCGGAATATAAGCGTCATCGTGATAGACGGGCAAGAGAACTAGCATGCGCAGAAAGACGGGAATTAATTTAAAGAGGAATGAGTGTATACATGACCGCGGAATTACTTAATGCGGAATTAAAATGGGAATAAACCAGCCACTTACTTCGGAATTAAGTTAATTCGGAATTGACATTTTCATATGGAATTAAGTGTTTACATGGTAACTTTTATTCGGCTTTAACTTTAATTCTGAATTAAAGAGGAATTAAACTTCCCGTGTAAACGCACCCATTGCCAAAATTAAGGTGAGCGCGGAGTGAGCGAGGAGCGGTGGGGGAGGGGTCCACGTGAGCGAACTGCGAGCGGATCAAAAGCCATCCAGAGCAAGTCGCTCCGCTCCAATGCTCTGGTCCAGGATGGACCCCTGCCTTTTGCCCAAAGAGAGCTGGGATAGGCTCCTGCAGAGGATTTGTTGCGCAATAAGGCGTATAACGTGCTCGTTTAGTCATAAAAGGGTTAATACCAACTGTCTTGACGGACGACTGCTAATAACCAGAAAGGTATTAACAAAGTTAATAAAATGAAACGGGGCACCACCTGATCAATCAGGAAAAAGGACTAAACAGCACAATCAGTCTCAATGTGGCTGTTGGTCTATATGTGCCAACCTGTGACCAGATGTGGCGCTATAGAGCAACAGAGAAGGTGTGAGTCTGAGCACAGACTTCTTCAACCAGCAAACGTTACAAAACTGTGTAAAATAACCACAAACAACTTCTCTCTAGTGCTGGGCAATATGGAAAAAAATCATATATCACGATATGGACTATTTTATATCACGATAACGATATATATCATGATATACCATAATAAAGTATGTTTTCAGTTATTCTCTGAAAAGTTTGACAAAAATTTCATTGCTTACTTTTCAACTTTATTTTGAAAGGACATTTAGCTGAACTGTCACAAACATACATTTTAGTGCAGCAAAACAGGTAGGTACAGAGGTACAGTAGCTTTCACATTTTTTTTAAAGTGCACAACAGTTTCTGAGAGGAAAAACACATTTTTGCACTGAAGTTCAGCTATAAAAAATAAACACAAATTATTTTTCAACTTTCTGAAATCTGTAACCTTGTAGTGCAAAGTTTGCAAACCAATATAAAGTGTCTAAAGTAAACATCAGGGTTGAAGAGAACTCTGTTTAAGGCATTAACCATGAATAAAAGTGCAAACATAAAAGGCTACTTTGTAGAAGTAGATATGATTCTATCAAATTTATCGTTGCAGGTTATTTAATTACATATTTGCTGTAATAATTGATAAAATTAGGTTAGAAACGATAGAAACGATAGAAGAGAAATGGCACGATACACACTTTTCTATCGTCCCCACGATATGTATCGTCATATTGCCCAGCACTACTTCTCTCATTAGAATATATCAAGATTTATTAACACAAATATCAAAAGGAACAAACACTTGAATCAACATCCTGATATCTACTAAATAAAAGACGACTAAACTAACATAAGCAAATGAAACATTCAGTGGAAACCAGTGGAAACTTGTATACATGTATACCTGTGCAGGTGTGTCCTGTGCGAACTGAGACTGTGGTGTTTTAGACAGACAGGTCGGGTGACTCTCAGCTCAAACACAAGCCTTACCTTCACCTGTCTGCTTTCTGCACTGGTGGGTTTCACTGGGAGGCTCAAGGCGGTTTGCCCAAACAGTGATGTGGTGGAAAGGTAACTGGGAAGTCCGAGCTACTTCCAAATGTAGTTGTTGCTTATTACATCCAACCTCGGGACCACAGAGTGATACTGCAGCGCTTTAGGGGCCACACCAGCTGTTGATACTGGGTGAACTGGTAGCAACAGACTGTCAATTTCTCTGGAATTCTGGCCGAGAACATATATGTCGTCAATCCAGGCCCCCTTCTGGACTGAGAGGGTGACAGGACTCACCTGGTTTATTCCTCATCCGGGCCCAAACAGGAAACCACTCAAGCCTTTTAAGGGATCTGGAGGTGCAAGCTACTGTCTGAAGGAGGGTGGTAACGTCATCCGTATAGCTCCGTATGTCTGGGGGGGTCACAGACGTAACTGGGATCTGACTCCACAAACCATTACCTTCCACCAGTTAGGATGATCTCAAACACTGCTGTGAAGCTAATACCACCCTGTTGAGATCTCCTGGGCTGAGCAGCAGTTAGAGCTGGTGATACGACCTCAAATCAATATCACAATTAACTCAATACGTTACCTCCATTACAAGTAATGAGCAATTATTTGAATATGATTCTGTTTTTTAATCCTCATATATGAGGAAATATATAATCCACTATAAAAACCAGAATATTTTTCTAATAAAATAAAACATATCTTTTACTTTAAAATAAATGAAAGGAAGCACAGAAGTAATATTTAATTTAATAGCAATAATAACACAAGAAATATAATGTGTGTTATCAGCTTGAGGACATTGTGCATCGACTATCTATTTCCCTTCAGACATTAATAAAGTATCATTGAACTGAATCGAACTGAACAGACAGATTTAGCTAGTGTACGGGAGAAACGTAAAAGTGCAACAAAAAAAGATGTTAGAAATAAACTGAGCTGCTGCGACTCTCACTCTTTTTTAATATTCTTCTACTCCGTGTACGGGCGCTCTCATTTTCAGTTTGTAACTAAATCTCATTGTAAATATTTGTCCACAGTTTGGCATGAACGCTCTGCTTCTGGCGTCCTGGTTCGGCCACCTGAAGATCCTGCAGATCCTGGTTTCCTGCGGAGCAAAGCTCAACTGTGAAAATAACGTGAGAGCTGCTTCTCTTCATGAGACTTTGAGATTAATCTTGAACTTATACCTAATTTTGTGTGTGTGTTTGTGTGTGTGTGTGTGTGCGCGTGTTAGGATGGTCTGAGCATGCTCCATTGTGCTGCTCAGAGAGGCCACATCAGAGTTTTGGAGTTCATCATGGAGGATCTAGAAGACATGCATCTGGACAGAGCTGATAAAGTGACTCTATTTTAAATTTGCAAATGTACATTTGCTTAAAATTTACCAGCTGAAACAAATTTTCACGCAATATTAACAAGACGGGATAAAATGAGTGTAACAGTGGTGGTCTGGTATATGAGTTATCTGTGTGCATCACAGCTCCTGAATGTCTCTAACCAGTCAGGGAAGACGGCGTTTCATCTCGCTGCTGAACATGGACAGCTGGAGGTGGTGGAGTTTCTCATCGGACTGGGCTGCACGCACGGTTTAAAAGACAAGGTAGGACACGAACACGCCAGCAGCTCCAGTCAAGCTAGCAGCCAGGCATTGGATATTCTTTTTAAACTCTTGTTGTACGGAGCCCCGTTTGGGCCATAATTCAATGAATAAATGAGTCTATTATTATGAAATACAGGCGCTTATTATTATGAAATACGTATCCATTATTATGAAATATATGTGTATTATTATATTATAAGTTGACATTGACTAAGAAACGTAACGCAAAATGTAGGGAAAACTTGATTTTGATGACATGGCGACAGGAGAAAGATCCTTTTCTGACTTACTCTGAGAGGTAGCCAACAGGCTCGATGCGAGTCCCCCACCAACTAGTCCATGTCAGAGTGTAGAATGGAGAAGGATCAGCCAATGAGCGTGCAGGTCAACCACTGGCCCCGCCCACTGGCAAAATGTCATTATTATGTAAAAGCTCATTCTTAGATAAAAAAGACATTCTGAAATAAACTATTATGCATTAAACAAAGATTAAATAATAATAAAAATATATTTAATAATAATTACATTTTTTTTCATAATAATGGGAAATATTTCATAATAATACACATATATTTCATAATAATGGGAAACATTTCATAATAATGGATACGTATTTCATAATAATAAACGCCTGTATTCCATAATAATAGACTCATTTATTCATTGAATTATGACCCAAACGGGGCTCCATATTGTTGTTGTCCTAATAAGGGTTTATAAAAAGCCACTGTTACCTTTTTTTTTAAATTATGTATTCATTAAAGATTTAGGTTATTCAAGCGTATTGAAGGTTTTAACAAACTTTTTACAGCAGAAACTGTTTTGACTTAAAATCCAACAGAAAAATATTAACAGTAAAAAAAAGCTTTTTTTTTTCCTGCAGCTGCTGCTTATAGTCACTCCACTTAAATCAATATTTGCATATTACAACTCTTCAGCTGAACTCACTGAAGCTCAGACAAACTGATCACGATACAGATAATGACATTAAAAAAATAGTTAAGTGCAAAATTCAAAGAAACATCTCTTTTCTTATTAAAAGTTAAGTAGCCACTTAAGTTTATTAAAATCTCTTCCCTTTGATCACGTGTACTTTAGGCATGCCACGATTCAGGTCAAACTCCCAATTTTTGTTCAGACAAAAATAGATATGCCTTAGTTTGTGCCTGGCTTATCTACTTCAGGAATAGAAAAAAAAAAATAATAATAATAAAAAAAAACATTCTCTGATGCAGTATTAATTTGGAAAGAGTGTAAGAAAAGAGCAGTTTTGTTATGTTTGTATGATGCTATAGTCTATGCCTGGCTTAAAGTAGAGTTGACTTGTTATTAGGGTTAGTGTTAGTGACAGCGTTGCCAGGTGGGAAATGTAGGATTATCGTACCAGAGACTCAAAATTATCATATTTTCAGGGAAGTTATCGCACATCTGTCATAACCAAAATAACAAGCCCAATGATGCGCTATAGTCAAATATAATCACTCTTGTGATCAAAAGCGTCCCACAGGCACTCACAGCTTCATGGCGTCAGTACGGAGTGGGTTAACAGCACCACATTAGCCCCAACTCACAGTTGCGTTCGACTAATGTGTCCCCCAGAAACAACTTAGAGGTGGGAACTAAGAGCCAAATTATAAGGCCTAATTTTTTCCCTTGGTTTTTCTCTTCTGCCTAAATTCTGTTTAAATCTCGCTCGACTTCCTGATCTGGTCCTGACTGTGAGCGTCTCGTGGAGCCCGCAGCTGACCATTCAACCTATCATGCTAGTTGTTCTAGCTCACACTCAGCAAAGCACGATTGGCTGGAAACATGTAACATGGGAACAGATGCCTTCAGGGTTCATAAAAAACTCTCCGGCAGACAGTTGTGGCAGGCAATAATTTGAAATGGTCAAATTATCATACATTTGGCATTTTTTTGGATTATTGATCGTACATCGTACAGAGGGCCAAATTATCGTACAAATACAATAATTATCGTACACCTGGCAACAATTCAAATTATCGTACAAATACGATAATTATCGTACACCTGGCAACGATTCAAATTATCGTACAAATATGATGAATATCGTACACCTGGCAATGATTCAAATTATCGTGCAAATGTGATAATTATCATACACCTGGCAACGATTCAAATTATCGTACAATACGATATTTATCGTACACCTGGCTACGATTCAAATTATCGTACAAATGCGATAATTATCGTACACCTGGCAACGATTCAAATTATTGTACAAATATGATAAATATCGTACACCTGGCAACGATTCAAATTATCGTACAAATGCGATAATTATCGTACACCTGGCAACGATTCAAATTATCGTACAAATACAATAATTATCGTACATCTGGCAACGATTCAAATTATCGTACAAATACGATAATTATCGTACACCTGGCAACGTTTCAAATTATCGTACAATACGATAATTATCGTACACCTAGCAACGATTCAAATTATCGTACAAATATGATAAATATCGTACACCTGGCAACGATTCAAATTATCGTACGAATGCGATAATTATCGTACACCTGGCAACGATTCAAATTATCGTACAAATACAATAATTATCGTACATCTGGCAACGATTCAAATTATCGTACAAATACGATAATTATCGTACACCTGGCAACGATTCAAATTATCGTACAATACGATAATTATCGTACACCTGGCAACGATTCAAATTATCGTACAAATACAATAATTATCGTACACCTGGCAACGCTGGTTAGTGGCGTTGAACAAGAATGTAGTTTAACTCAAGTGCGCTCTCTGCTGGCCTGGACGCCACATCGCGATTCATGGGTTAACTGAAACGATTTCAAAAATCGCGGCATGCCTGGTGCACATCGATATTGCTGTCATTCTTGGAATTAACATTAATGCCTTATATGGACTGTTGATTTCCCAATATGCCGTTACCTTTAAAACACGTGTTTTAAACATGAAAACTAATTTGAAATATACACACTGGACATGGTGAATGATCAGTGATCTTCTGATGATGGACTAAAGGACAGGCCTACTGTTGCTCACCCTTAGTACTGGTCCCTGGACCACCTGCAGCTGTGCAAAAACCAAAGTCCATCACCAGAACCAGAACTGTCGATGAACTGTGTCATGAGGAGTGAAGCTCTGGTTGTGTTTTGTGGTTGGACCACAGGAAGAGAACACAGTCATGCATCTCGCAGCCAAGGGTGGCCACAGAGACGTCCTGCTAAAGATCGTGGAAACTAGAGTAGATGTGGATGAGAGGAATATAGTGAGTACCTGGACAGGACTTCAAAACTCCCACAAGTAGTTTACCATTTTTTAGGGATGCACGATAACTGTTTTTTAATACCAATAACGATAACCGATAACTTTCAGCTCCTAACAACCGATACCGATACCGATACCTATAACACACACATATACCTAAGATCATTACATCAACACTATGAACAAAATCAAACATAGTTTTGACATTTAAATGAACAGATATTTATTCAAACTATTGTCAAGCCTCTCAATCAAGCTATCAAACAAACCTATTTGATAACAAACCTCCTTGAACTGATGGAAATACATGCATCAGAATTATTAACTGAAAAAGATTAACATTTAAAGGATTTTGACTTGTGGTTCCATTTAAATTAATACCTTTAATTAAAGTAAACGAGGTTCAGTAGTTTTTATTTTTTAATCTCATGGAAGCTTTAGATGAGAGGAATGAGGGAGAGGAGAGACTGCTGCTGACTTGCGCATGTTAGCATTAGCTTCCGTTAGCTCACGTTAGCACGATTTCAAAACTCCATGGAAGCGATTGTTATGTTGTAGGTGGCTGATCTGGTTTTACGTATTAAAGCTTGTGCTTCCCTCCTCGTAGAATTCACTCGGAGGATTCGTCACAAATAACCACCAAACTATCTTCTTCTGAAACTTTAATGAAGTTCCACGCCGCCATGTTTGTTGTGATCAGTACAATGCATGCTGCATTCAAGGTGTAACGTAAATTCCGACATTTCCTCGTTTGCTAGTCGTTATTTCAGCCTTTTCTATTTCTTTCTTTTTTTATGTGTAACATGTGGGAAAATACTGCGAATATCAATTCAAGTCAGCAACTACCAAAATTATGACCGAGTTAACGAGTTGTTTTCTGGCATGAGGGGGTATTCTTGATTTTCCTGATTGAGTAATCGTTTTTCTGATTATGCCGTCGTCACTTGAACATAACATTCACTGCTGGTCATTCAAGGCTCAGAGGGAGCGAGGCACTGCTGTGTTGACAGAATATATATGTTATCTGGGCTAGTCGTCATGATATCGGAGTTATCGGGATGACGTCATAATCTCCTGTTATCGGTCCGATAGTTATCGTGCACCCCAACTTTTTTTTTTGTGTACCTTTGATTTTGCAGGAACATTTGTTTAAATTTCATTTTTTTCATTATAAATTATTAAATCTGATTCAGTCTTAGTCTATGGAATTGTGACAATAAATTCCAAATTTGATAAATTATCTTTGAGAAAATCCATATTGATAAAGAATGTATTGAAAAATATTTTTGTAAAATTTTTCATTTTTATTAAGAAAAATTGTCAAAATAATAAGAATAATTATAATAATAATAATTATTATTATTATTATGCTTGATTTAAGTTTAAAAACCTTTGAAAAAAAATGTTAAAAAGATTTTTAGTGTGACTGGATGCCTCCTCTGATGGATAATCAGTGGAAACCTCTTTACTTGCTAAACTTCCTCATTACCTGTTGTGTTTCAGGATGGCCTCACAGGTTTGCACCTGGCAGCTCATGGTGGTCACTATGACTGTGTCAAACTGCTGCTGGAGTCTGGCTGTAACGTCAATGCACAAACTAATGTACGTTTGCTCATTTGAGTTTGTTAACATTTGTAAAGAAGACTAAAATGGCAGCGGCTCCTACTGATCCATGTTTCCTCATGTCTGCAGAAAAACATGAACGCTCTGCATTATGTGGCTCAGCGTGGCTTTAATAAAGAGGCCAACTTGCTTCTGGAGGCAGGAATCCACATAGATGCTGTCGACAATGTGAGTCAAGTTGACTTCCATGTTTTTATTTTTTTTATTTTGTGATTGTGATCGACATTTTGATGTCCGGCCTGTTAGGTTCTTCTAAATACCGGCTCACTGAGTTGGAGTGTCGCTCACACCAGGAATGTACAGAAATAAGTTTGAGCCAAACAAACATTTTTCCTTTCTCCCAAGAAAACTTAACGGTCCTAACGGCAACTGCTGCCTCTCGACACATTTGTCAATTACAAGTAAAAAAAGAAACTTGTCAGAAATCAGACTTAGAGTGAATTCCAATTCCTCTCTTAACCCTCAATCTAAACCCTCCAAAGTAAGTGTCAGGTCTATCTTGTGACTTAGAAATGGGACGCCCCTCGAGTGCAGTTACGTCTTCAGACTGAAATGTATCAGAGCCCGTGTTGTCTCTGTATTTCCTGAAATGACTCATAACATTGAAAAGAGCGCCGTATATTCTCCAAATAATATTAGCAAATAACACAATAGAGGATACATTATTCAGTCCTCCGTCGCTACACAACAAGGTAAACAAGTAACGTGAAGCCAGCCGGGACCGCTGACCGGGGCCCGCTGGCCACCTACGACCGGGACACGCTGGGACCCGCCGGCGACCGGGACCCACCGGCAGCTGACCGGGACCCGCCGGCCACCTACGACCGGGACCCGCCAACCGCCGACGACCGGGACCTGCCGGCGGCAAACATCATAAAGTAAAAAAGTAAATGTTACGCAACAACGACGTTAATCCATAAAGAAAAGTCTCAAACAAAGACAATAAGATGGTTTCGTAACATTTATATCGTTAAGAACTACAAAGATACTTACATTTGTAGCTAGCTTTTTTTGTTGCCATCATTTTCGAAGATGTCTTGGCTAAATTACCCAGTGCCTTCTGGGTAGCCCTTACTACCAAGGGTGGTGTTGGAAAATCTCAATTTTGAGGCCGATACAGCCCTCAAACTTGTCCCTCAATTTAAGTAACTAAGAATCGGGACAGCGCTAGCACTTAGCGGGAGCGTGCATTTTTGAGGGTTGAGACTGAGGGTTAAGGGAGGAACTGGAATTCACCCTTAGAGCCCCCTTTCTGGTTATATTTTTGTATATAATTTGGGAAATTCTTTTGTTATGAAAGCAGATGAAAATTTGTTAAACAAATATTGACATTTTGGTGGTCAAATCCAAGGAATGTATTGTTAAAGTCTGACAAACAATAAAGCTGAGTCCTGGATTAACCTCTTAGTGAAAACAGAAACAGCCTTGGAGGTAACTGTGGCACATTTGTTTAACTCGTATGTGTTCTCATTATATCAATATCTGATTGCATAAAGGTATTCATTCTCATTGTTAATCTTTTTTTTGTTACTTGGAACAGCAACACCTAACAGCGCTTCATCTCGCTGTGTTTAACAACCACGCAGAGGTTGTTCGGCTGCTCGTAGATGCTGAGTGCAGTCTAGATGTACCTGACCAGGTAAGTGTCTGCTAAAAGCTAAAATCCACGTTCAGATACCGTGCAAGCATGAGACACATTGTTTATGGTGCAATAAAGCAATAAACTAAGTACGTTTTTGGGTAACAGAGGCAGCAGACTGCATTACACATAGCAGCAGAGCATGGCTGGCAGGACCTGGCTGAGATGATGCTGATATCTGGTGTTAACCTCAATCTGAAAGACAAGGTACCACACACACCTGTTTGGTTGCAAGTCACCTTTAGCTAGTTATGAATGGGGAAGAAGTTTCTTCATATCTGTAAACAAATAAAAAGCTCAGAAATACAGTCATGGAAAAAATTATTAGACCACCCTTTTTTTCTTCAGTTTCTTGTTCATTTTAATGCCTGGTACAACTAAAGGTACATTTGTTTGGACAAACATAACGATAACCACAAAGATTGCTCATAAGAGTTTTATTTAAGAGCTGATATCTTACCATTTTCCATGGTTTTCTTGATTATAACCTAAATCACTTAAGTTTTTACATCAATAGCTATGGCGTTGTACTGCCAAAAACACTGCTTTTATGCATTCAGTGTTTTCTTTTCTGTCTGTTTTAGTCACATGATGACGTTTAGTGGTACCAGGTATTAAAATGAACAAGAAAGTGAAGAAAAAATGGTGGTCTAATAATTTTTTTCCATGACTGTATATGATAAGATTAAAAAAAGCATGTTGGGGGTAGTAAGGTTTTAAGTAAACGAGAAGCTGGCGCTGGCAAGTGGGAAAATCATGATTCTGCTGCTTTTTTAATAGGCCTGCATCTATTAAGTTCAAATTGTCAGAGATGTCTTTAGATCCCAATGATTTCCTTATTATGTCACATTTATATCTGTAATTGCGCTTGCCCTGCCAAAATTAAGCGTTGTTTAACTTCAGTGCATGGATGCAGGAATGACATATCTGAAAATGCCAAATGAATGGGTTCTAGAGCAGAGCAGCTCCCACCACTTCCTGTCTGTAAAGCCTTTTAGAAAGTACTTAATAAAGAGACAATCTGCTGCTTGAGATTTTATTATGTTAGTGGATGTGTTCTCTTTTTGAAAGTGCTACTGTAGCTGGTTTTGGAAATGGCTCTGGCCCACTTTCATCCCTGTTTCTTTGTTTATGTCTTTTAAGGCCTGTCCCTGGTAATATGTTTCTTCTGAAAAAAAATGTTGTTGAATGTGATATATACAGCAGGGGAAAACATGTCTGGAAGTGGCAGCAAGAGGAAATCATGTCCTCCTTGTTGACATGATCATCAAAGCCGACCGTTTTTATAAGTGGGAAAAGGTGAGTCTATGCGCACACACAAAGTGACATTTTATTACATTATGTAGCCTGATCAGGGACTGGGGTTGCAAACTAGCCATCTGGCTACAAACCTCTTATGTACCCACATCTACAAGTTTTGTCATGGCTTTGCCATGTCTTGTTTGTAATAATGTGCACTGCATTGTCCCTGCCAAATAAACTACTAATAAAAAAAAAAAAAAATAACACAGTCTCACTCCTATTAAAGATATTGAGTAGATAAAAACAAAACTACAAATGATCTCTCCACAGAAGTTGCATACATGTTCAATGTAATAAATAAATAAACCAATATTTATATGACTGACAGATGAT
The DNA here is from genome assembly GCA_018398805.1 of Hirundichthys speculiger. Lineage (NCBI taxonomy): Eukaryota > Metazoa > Chordata > Actinopteri > Beloniformes > Exocoetidae > Hirundichthys > Hirundichthys speculiger. The sequence goes on from JAGFBZ010001495.1 coordinate 103,663, forward strand.
ATCAAGCAAAAAAAATCTCAGCTTCCTACAGAAATCAATACTGCTATTGTCTCTTTAATACAAAAACCTGGTAAAGACCCCACATTTTTATCAAGTTATCGTCCACTGTCCTTAATTAATACAGACACAAAAATCATAAGTAAAGCATTGGCACTCCGAATAGAAAAAATAACTCGACTCATTATCCACTGAGATCAAACAGATTTCATTAAAGGAAGACAGTCCTGAAATAATGTGGCTCAGTTGTTAGAGCGGGTCGTCCAGTCACTGTAAGGTTGGCGGTTTGATCCCGGCTCCAACTGTCCACATGCCAAAGTGTCCTTGGGCAAGACACTGAACCCTGACTTGCCCCCAGTGAGTCTGGCAGCACCTTGCGTGGTAACAGCTGCCCACTGGTGTGTGAATGAGAGGCCGTTGTAAAACCTGTTGAGGGCACCTTGATGGTGTGGAGAAAGTGGTATATAAGTGCAGTCCATTTAATTTAATTCATCATACGTCACAAACAAACACACGATATTCTCATTGGATGCAGAAAAATCAGTTCACTATTGTTTTATTTGAAATGTTTTTGTTTTTTTTTTAAATCATTGTCAATATGATCAAGAATAGCTTGTGGGTCTACCTATATAACGTATATATGGTGATAGAAAAGTTTTGACAGGTCCAGGTCGCGTATGAAAAACCCCTTTTATCGCCCACTATCACTACATTTCAGAAGCATTTACAAGCATGTGTTGTAAGCCAGCCTGGCCCTTTAAGGGGAGTAGCCTGATGGGTAATGTAGTTTGTGAGGTGCGGGCGGCTGAACGGAGCAAGTGAAGTGAGCATGAGCTCTTTAATACATGATTTGTTAGGTGGTGTGTGTTTATGCCAATGGTTTTATTTGAAACTAATAATATTTCTCCTCACATCACTGTGTCTGAATTAAACTGAATTTATGTGGAGCGCTCTGTTTCTTCTAACCTGTTTCCCTGACTGGATTCAGGATCACCTGGGCAGTGAGCAGGATTCCTGGATGGGGGCATCTCTGACCTTCAAGCAGGACCACCAGCCAGAGACCCAGCACCTCCGCTCTGTCCTCTGGAGCCTGGCCACCAAGCACCTCTGCCGTGGAGAGTGGAAGGTTCTGGCTCAGCACTGGGGCTTCAGTGACCTACATATACGAGCTATAGAGCAGCAGTGGACAGGTGAGCGGTGTTTTCTGCGTGATTCATACCAGTCTGGTGCTCTGCCGCTGTGTTTTATAGGAATGGTGTGGTCATTATGTTAACTGCAGTGGGCAAAGCTTCAACCTGGATGTGTGTTACAGAATAGGATGGCAGGAAGAGTTCCTTCTCTTTCTTCTGCAGTAATGCTTCTTTCTGGTTGATTTAGATTTACATGTTAAAAAGTGAAAAAAAAAAAAAAAAAAGTGGTCCAGACATTATATTTTGGGCTTTTCGAAAGAAATTCTCTTTATAGACAGTGGAATAGATGATGAAGAGGTTGTAGCACTTAAATTAACCGTTATTAGATGTAGACCAAGGGCCTGATCTTCCACCAGATCTTCTAAAGCTGCTATTTAGGGATAGCGGGTAGCGGGAGGGGCGTTCCCCCGCAAAGAACGCAATCTTCCACCCTTGCTAAATCCGCTATCCCACCTGCACTATCCACTACAGCAGGCATTCCCAAACTACAGAACAAAAGGCCCAATTTGAAATGCAAAAAATCTCAGCGGCCCACCGAAACCTTTAATCACAACTGTGATCAACATACAGGACCAGGAGCCATGATCTGATATTAATGTAAGGGGTCAACAAATAAGGTGACTCACGTCATATTAAGTTAAGATGACACGTAACTGGATTGTTTTGTTACTTCTTAATGTTTTTAAATCATGTCATTAATATTTTACAGTAATTAAAAACATATTTTAAAAAGATAGAGGATTTAAAATATATTTGTTAAATTTTATTGACCTCTCACGGCCCACCTGCAGTCCCACGACGGCCCACCAGGGGGCCACGGCCCACACTTCAGGAATCACTGCGCTACATTATGCATGGGAGTGGTTAGGGCGTTTCACCTGTTAAACCAATCAGTGCATCAGTAGCCATTGCCTTCAAGAGCAGGATGCGCTACCCGCTAACCGCTATGTAGCGTCTTTTCATCCATATCAGAGCAGCTCTCATGTGCAGCTCGTCTGGGACTCTGCTGTAGAGCTTCCTCCTCTTCCTTCCTCCTCCTCCTCTGCACTGATATATACATAAAAATATTTTTACACAGACAATTCAGCTACCTGAAAGTCCCAGAGTCGGTGTTCTCCTAGTAAACACGCTCTGGTCGTCTATGGTTTAACTGGCGAGCACTTAAGACGACCTCTGCTATTTCCTCAGGGGTTCAACTGAGGCCAAATCACGCTTTTTATACAAGAGTTAATTCCAGAGGTAGAGCCGTTTGTGCACGTCCACATGTGACCAGGTGGACGCACGTTGATGCCATTTGGACGCGCTCTTGTACGCGCAGAGATGAGGTTTGCGGGTAGAAACCCGCGATCGCAAGATATCGAGTTTGCGGAAAGGGCAAAAGACACGCCCATTGCCACGCCTACAATGTGAGTAAGGGAGTCGGCATAACGGGTAGCGGCTTTAGGGAGTGGAGACAAGATGGCGCCGCTGTGCATGGCAGGCCGTCTACCTCCGCTCTGTGTTTTGCTCCTTCTGCTGTTAATAACAGTCTTTGTTAAGAATGTGTCACCTCTACTGATGTATGATCGCCAGACCTTGCTAAATATACAGGATTCAGTGATTAAGCTTATGATCTATGGCTGTAGGGGACAATCAAAGACGCTCCCACCGTTTTTGGCATCTGTGCCCCACTACTTGCAGCGTCTACCTGTTCACCTGCCCCGCAAATGTTGCCACAGAAACCGGGGGAAACGAACTCGTCAGATTGAGAGCCCACCTGGCGCGGCCCTCAGCACATGATCCTCGTCGGCTCCTATGGCTTTCCTGGAAGTACGATGGCTTCTCCGTGCGGCGCTCCTCGGAGACCAGATGGCTCTGTTCACCAGGTACCGGCTATGGACATCCCCGCCGCTCGCGGCGGGTCAGCGTCTGCAGACAAGTCAGCAACACCTGCGACCTGTTGCTTGTGCATCTGAGCAAACTGACCGCACACCGATGCGCTTTGCTCTCATTAACACGAGGTCTGTTGCAAATAAAACGTTCATCCTGAATGACTTCTTCTCAACACGTGTGTTGAATTTTCTCTTGTTGACGGAAACGTGGATTAAACCAGGTGATGACAGCGCCTTCACTGAGCTCCTGCCTCCTCGCTGCTCCTTTCTCAGCTCACCGCGATCATCTGGACATGAAGGCGGAGTTGCTACAGTATTCAGGGATGACTTTAGATGCAAGCCTTTGTGTGTGAATAACTATTCTTGTTTTGAAGTGCAGTTGTTCGCTTGTCCGATCTTATGTGCTGTTGTCTACCGTCCACCTAAATACAGCAAAGAGTTCATGCAGGAATTCTCTGAGTTTTAGCTGAGGTGGTCCCTAAATATGATCAACTCCTGATCTGTGGGGATTTCAATATCCACTTATGCTGTCCTGATCAAATGGCAAACGACTTTAAACGCCTTCTGGCATCCTTTGACTTGACTCAGTCTGTGGATGGGCCAACTCATGAAGCTGGACACACTTTGGATTTGATCATCTCTCATGGGCTGCCTGTCTCAATGGTGGACATTTCTGAGACTCCCATCTCAGATCACCTGCCCATAATTTTCAGTGTTCCTGCTCCTCCACCTGTCAGTAAGCCTCCAGCTCCAGGTTCTCGCCGTCGGATTATTACTTCTTTAACAGCTGGGGAGTTTTCTGCTGCTTTTGTGGACTCTGAATTCTCTACCCTTAATAAGTATGTTCCTCCTGAATGCCCAGACAACTTTCTGTCATCTTTTTATTCTATGTGGACTGGGATCCTGGACACTATTGCTCCTTTTAGGCACAGGTCCTCTAAACCAGAGGCTGATCCCTGGTTGAATGGCTCTACCGGACCCTCAGACAGCGCTGCAGACAGGCAGAGCGACACTGAAGAAGGATAAATTACATGTATCGCTTCAAATACTGAGGGACAGTCTCACTCAGTATCAGAGGGCTGTGAAAGAGGCAAAGTCCAAGTACTTGTCCAATATCATTTCTACTAATGGACATTGTCCTCGTGTGTTGTTTAGCACTATAAACTCTGTTGTGAACCCCCACACCTCTCCTCTGAGTGACGCCACTGTTTCCACCTGTGAGGACTTTTTACACTTCTTCATTGATAAAGTGAAGTTGGTGAGAGCACTGAGCAGCTGCAGTATAGGCTCGGACCAGCCTGTTACTGCCTCACACTCTGCTGTGTTCGACCATTTTGATCGACCAAGTTGTCCTCTGGACATTCTTCCAACTAAATTGTTAAAAGAGGTGCTTTCCACTGTTGGACCTTTCCTCCTGGTTTTAATGAACACTTGTCTCAGCTCAGGATGTGTCCCTGATTCTTTTAAACATGCCATAGTGAGACCACTTCTTAAAAAAACCACATCTTGACGCCAGTGTTCTGTCCAATTTTAGACCTGTTTCTAATTTGCCTTTTATTTCAAAGGTCATTGAGAGAATTGTTTTTACCCAACTGCAATCGTTTTTAGAAAATAACTGTGTTCTTGAAAAATTTCAGTCTGTGTTCAGGACGAGGAGCACTGAGTCCGCACTGTTGAAAGTGCATAATGACATTGCCCTTTCCGTCGGTGCCAAATGTCCTGTTGTTTTAGTTTTGTTAGACCTGACAGCAGCATTTAATACAGTGGATCATTCAATCCTCTTGTCTCTCCTTGATCAGTGTGCTGGTATTCATGGTACAGTGCTGAAATGGTTTGAATCGTACTTGACAAACAGAAGTTTTTCTGTAATGATTGGCGACTTGTCCTCCTCTGCTGCTCCTTTGTTCTGTGTGTGCCCCAAGGCTCCATACTGGGCCCTTTATTGTCCCCCTTTACATGTTACCTCTGGGCTCTATCATAGCTAGGAACAACCTAGCCTTTCACTGCTATGCAGATGACCTGCAAATTTATCTTCCTGTGCTCCCAAACAAAAGTGGTGCTCTTCAAACCCTTTCTGACTGCATTGCAGATATTAAAATGTGGTTAGGGCAAAATTTTCTGCACTTAAATGAAGATAAAACAGAGTATATTTTCTTTGGTGATTCAACACACTCTGGTGATCTGTCTTTTAAAGTGAAAGCTTCAATGAGGAATTTTGGAGTTATTTTTAATAGCAGCTTAAAGTTCGACAAGCAAATTGACAGCGTGGTCAGGGCCAGTTTTTATCAGTTACGGGTTTTAACAAAAGTAAAACCATTTTTAAATCGTCCAGACTTGGAAAAAACCATTCATGCCTTTATTAGCTCTAGAATTGATTACTGTAATGCTTTGTATGTTGGTGTCTCCAAGTCTTTACTTAGCCGTCTTCAGCTTGTCCAGAATGCTGCTGCACGCTTTTTAACTAATACTCGACGTCGCAAACACATCACCCCAGTTTTATTTTCTCTTCTCCAGCTTCCTGTTTCTTTTAGAATTTATTTTAAAATATTAATCTTTGTTTTTAAAGCCCTTAATGGCCTTGGCCCTCCTTATTTATGTGAAAAAGTGCATGTTCAGAACCCTACTAGAACCTTAGGGTCCTCAGACCAGCTCTTGCTGGAAGTCCCCAGAACCAGAACTAAACTCTGGGGGGGGGGGGTCGGGTCCTTCTGGTTCTGGACCCAGACTCTGGAATAAGCTGCCCCCAGAAATGCGCACCATCACTGACTTTGGGCTTTTTAAATCCAGGCTTAAAACTTATTTATTTAGACTGGCTTTCAATACACAGTCATGATGTAAGATATTTTTAATTTAATTTTAATTGTATTTTTATGTCAAATTTAAATTGTTTTGTTTTAATGTGGATTTTAATGGAAGCACTTTGGTCACCTTGTGTGTTGTAAAGGGCTCTACAAATAAAAGTCGATTGATTGATTGAAGACTGCATTAGCGGTTAGCGGAGGTTTTTTTGCAGGTAGCGGTTAGTGGGTAGCGGCTAGCGGGAAGTGTACAATCGGGGCCCAAGTGTCTAGATTGCAGTCTGGCCTCTGAATTCATAAAGTAAAAGATAATATTTTATATTTCCAGAGACTGAGTGAAGGGCTGAGCAGAGAGAATAAATGTTAGCTGGTTACAGAAGGCTGCAACTGTGAAGACGATACAAAGTAGTAAAGGTCAGGATTCAGGTGTGATCGGATGTGAAAGTCCATCTGTTCAATGACTTGTCAAGTTTAAGGTGAGAGGATGTCATTTGGATTTGCTTGGTGTACTTGAACCTCTCTCTCTTAGAATTTGGACCTTGTTGTGGGTCACGGTATAGTTTTTGGCCATCAGGCAACTTCTGATAGAACAGATGAAACTTAAACTTTAAGACACGTTTTTTTGTGTCAAATTGAACTTGCAGGTATGAAAAGCTTCAAGGAGCATGGTCACCGCATGCTGCTGATCTGGCTCCATGGAGTGCTGACGGCGGGGCAGAACCTGATCAAAGCTCTTTACGAGGGGCTGGTTGAAATCTCAAGGACAGACCTGGCAGGTGAGTCCATCAGTAGGTTAAAGGTCCATTTCATAGATGTACTGTTGGCTTCACGGTTTGGCATCAACTCTTGGGCCTTGCATTTGACCTCTCTTCTGTCTGCCAAGTGTTGGATGAAGAGAGATAGAATCTTAACTTTGTTAGTAATGTCTGATTTCCGTGTTGATGCTCACGCAGAATGCATTCGACAGAAGGCAAACGCAGAGACGAGCTCTCCCAAAATCTGCTCTGCAATGTGATCGACACTGAGAGTAACTTTGACGGCAACTCAGCAAATCCAAGTCTTCAGGTCGCAGACGTCCATCTAGCCTCAGGTGCTCTGCCAACATATTTTCACTGTGACTACTGGTTTTTTTTTGTTGTTGTTTCTTTGTTGAATGTATATGTATATTTTTCTCTTTGTTGCTTCTAGGGATGCACATGGTTAACCGTTTAACCGTTAACCGATAACAGTAACTCTAACCGATTAATACTGACAGTCAATTTTGGTCTTAAGCTATGTAATTCAATCAACTCATGGGGGCGTGTCGACAGGTGCAACAGGCCTCTGATTGGTCAATTCTACATCCGTGTAGAAAAGAGCGCGTCATTGAAAAAATGAGGAAGTACCCACATCTGTACGATTCTGGTTCTCCACACTACAAAGACAGCACATATTCTAGTAATTCATGGAGGGAGATAGCGATGAATGTGGGTCTGGATACGACAGAGACGGTGAGGAAGTGGAAAAACGCAAGAGATAAGTTTAGTAAGTTTAGCTAGTTCGTGATTGTCGCTCTTGTGTTGTGGCGTGGAATAATATAGCGGAGACCGCGCTAGTATAAATCAAAAGTGACGGCAGCATCTCTGCAACAAGCTGACGGCGACACATTGCCGCGAGAGTATACACGGGGAAGTGTTCACATGCGTCCGCTACAACACGCGCAACATCGCGGCGGCCAACCCTCCCGGACTTATCGGTTAACGGTTATTAATCGTTAAAGGACGTCGGTTAACGGTCATTAAAAAAAATCTAAAATGTGCATCCCTAGTTGCTTCAACACACCTGCTGAGTAACTCACACCATCTCTGCACACAAAGGGCTTTGATAATGTTATCAAATTCCAACACTGTTACAATTATAAAGGCTTTTAGAGTAATGTCAAAGCATAGCATAATAATCCAAAATGTTATCTAAGTTATCTAAGTCATAAATGTCATAAATGTCTCAAATTGTCTTTAAGACATGACCACACAATACACAAATAATTTGACGTAAGGTGATGTTTTGCTTGGAGTGTGGTATTTTACAAAATATCAGTATCAGGATTACAGCAATATATTTTGATGTCTTAACTTTTATGCTAAAATAATTCTGACAGACACAGACAAGACGTATTCTGGCTGAGAGATCCGTGAAAGCAGTTTTTTTTTTTTTTTTGTTATTAATGTTGTTTTCATCTATTTTCTAATGTCTTATTTAGTAATAGTTGCTCTAGAGTGGTGCTATATAAAGAAAGTAGACTCATTATGGCTGAGCAGGCAGAGTGACAGCAGTAATCCTGATAACTCAGACCAGACACCTGGAAACACAACCAGAAAAGGAAAACTGAAATGACATTTCATTTTCATTTTGTGTCAATGGTTTTGAGTTCACACAAGAAATGTGTGTATTCTAAATGATTTGAGAGGACTCACAAATCTGTCTGAAATCTGTCTATTCTGATACAGAAAAAAAAAGTCAGTCTTCTTTTACTTGTATTTCTGGAGATATTAAATATATAGTGTACCTATTTGATTTCCTGCTTATTGTTTTTGTTTTGGGTCACGTTATAAATGCAGTTAATGATGTTGAAAACAACTGCTGTTTCTGCATGAAATGAATACTTATGAATATCTTAAGCACTTTCTCTAAGTGGTAATCCCACATTTGTAATGACATATATGTTTTATAGGATTTATTTCAATGCATTGCTGAATTTAACATAGATGCACTTTGAATTATCTTTACTATCTTTACCTAAATTGTAAACGATAAATAATTTGATGGAAGTTGGATTTAAATATGTGAAGACAATTACACAACTCTGCAAGTGTCCAATAACCTTGTGATTACTGTGTGAAGATATATTTTCCTAAGTGGATGCAGTGAGCTGATTCTGCTGTACTTATCCATATTTTTGTATAATTAACATACAAACACTGAATGCAGCTATGTAAACATGTTCATACGGTCAATAAAAATTCCACTCGGAGAACAGATATGGGTAAATTTGATAAACTATCTATCTATCTATCTATCTATCTATCTATCTATCTATCTATCTATCTATCTATCTATCTATCTATCTATCTATCTATCTATCTCAAAGCATGCAAACAATGTCATTAGGAACTATTTTCACAAAATGATTAAAAAGCAACAAATCCTGGAAGTATGCTCTGACCCCTGCAGAGCCCTGAACACAGTATCATTGTTTTTTTTTTTTTATTATTATTATTTTCAATTGCTTTCACTCTATTTTTTTGTCTCATTCCTGCTGTTATTGTTCTAGTGTTTTGATGAATGACTCTGAATTGCTTTAGTTTGAAATGTTCTATGTAATGCTGTTCTATATATCCATCAATATGCAAAAATGCATAAAACCGTGAATAGAAATACTAAGTTTGGACAATCCTTCACTACAAAAAATAGCACATTAACAGAACCTAGAACAGACACATGAGCAATCTGCAGCAGGTTATTTCTGTTTTCAGCTCATTTCCTCTTGCACAGTTACAGTAACAGTTAACGGTTGTCCGGTGATCAAAGATGATCTGCAATCACGCTGATGAAATGACACTGAGCTGAGACAATGAGAAGCATTTAAAACTGGCAGTGTAACCTAATAATAAAGCAAGGTTTTGTCAATTGGGACCAACTACATTTACTGTAATTAAAAATTAAAATGAGGAAACTATAATAAATGACATTATAGCTTAACAAGGTAGAAGATATCTAATTTTCAACCATTTATTCAGTACGCAGTGGTTTAAAATATTAGGCAACCATGCCAACTGATGTTATAAAAACAGCTACAAGTGTTGAATTGCTTTAGTTTGAAGCTTGAGTTTAAATAAGTGTATGCAACATTCTTTCAATCCAGGTCCATAGGGCCCTCTGTCCTGCATGTTTTAGATGTTTCTCTGCTCAGTCACCTGACTGGATCAGCTTGTCTTCAAGGTCAATGACCCATTAATTAGAGCCAGGACTGTCTCAGCAGGGAAACATCTAATCATGTAGGGCAGTGGGTCCTAATGAGCAGGTTTAAAGACACGTTGCTAGGGTACCATGTTGCCCCATGGGACATGACAAAATATACCTTCATTTCACTTCAAAATGATCGTATTTTGACCCAAACTTATTGTATGTAGTAAAACAACATAAACAAAAAAAAAAAACAAAAAAAACACAACCTAGGGTCGTGCATTCAAAGACAAAGTCAGCTGTGCCTCTTTGTCCAACCACGGCTTCCGTCCGTCACTGATATTACGTTTACGCCATACGTCGTCCGTTTTTTTTAATAACCGCACTGCCTTCTGGGTTTCGTAGTCAAATTATACGCTTCCGTTGTTGTTCCTGCAAAGCTGTTATAGCCAGTCTACAATTATGATGTCTGTAGGTAACACCGTCCTTCAGACGTCTGAAAGTGAAAACGGAGGTTTGTTATTAATCTTATTAATCTTGCTGCGCATTGATATTTTTTTGTTCTTGACGATATTAATGTGAGCTGCTGAGCTAAAGGAACCTAGCCAACTAGCTAGCTAACTAGCAGTTCTTAAAGGGATTCAGAATTATTAGCGTGGTTTAAATCAGTTGTGCCTTCCCAGGTTTACGATTTCTTTCTTTCTCTCTTTTTATTTGTCAGTTTCAGGAAACAGACGGATCCCGTGTCCTCTGCACGGATGTAAGCGAGTGTACACGGAGACGAGCGCTTTGGAGAGTCACGTCAAGGACCATGAGATCCCGGTCCAGTCTCTCCCTGGTGAGCAGAACCCTTTACTGAGAGCGCTCATTGATTATTAATAAACCATCATTTACATCGGATTTTAAAATTTATTTTAAAAATAGGTCTGGTGCCTGAAAGTTATGATGCAGATGCACAGAGTGTCCAGAAGTATTTGGGCAATGAAAGAGTATCTTTGCCTTTATACGCTACCACAATGGATTTGAAATAAAACCATCATGATGTGATCAAAATGTAGGCTTTGAGCTTTAATGTAAGATGTTTCATAAAAGGGGCATTTGGCATTTACAGCTCCAGACCTTTTATCTGTTTCATTTGTTTTGAAGTAATGAGGGAATAGATCAGCCGTTCCCAAACTTCTGAATACCAACAGGGGTGTCAATTTCCGCGGATTCGCGGATTTCCGAGTTTTTTTTATTCCATCCTGGGCGGTCATTTTTTAGATACGTGCAAATCCGGTTTAATATTTTTTCGGGGGGGGGGGGGGATTGCCGCTAAATTGCCGATTTCTGAAGTGCTCAGTTTACATATTAGGGCAATTATATGATAATAAAATAAAAAAAAATATATCTCTCCTCGGATCTACATGATTCACGTAGGTCTCCCTTTTTGACTTCAAAACGGTTTCGCCGAAAGGTGGGGGATTTTCATGCCTGAATTATTAGTTATTCAGTGTTTAGAGCTTTTTGTGATTAAAAAAAAAAATTAAGAAAAGCTAATGTTCAAAGTTACAGGCATCAAAAAGACATGTTGAATTTAACATACTATTTTCTATAACTGCTTACTTAAGTTTTGGATCCATGTATCTTGTTGTCAGTGATGTTTTACTGTTAAAGTTCACCAGTGACTGAATCATTAGTCATTCTGAATTTTTGCCTTTAATAGGCAACTTAATTGTTGCATAACAACTACTTTTATTTTTGATATCTGACCTCTATATGCCTCCTAAAAGCACCTCGAGAGTGCTCAAAATTTTCTCGAGCCCCCCCCTCGCTTCAGTGTTTTTTCCAATTTCCCATTGACACCCCTGACCAAGGCCCAATTTGAAATGTGAAAACTCTCAGCGGCCCACCAGAACCTTTAATCACAACTGTGATCAACATACAGGACTAGGAACCATGTTCTGATATTAATGTAAGGGGTCAACAAATAAGGTGACACTTGTCATATTAATTTAAGATGACAGTAGAATAACACTTAACTGGTTTGTTTTGTTACTTCTTAATGTTTTTAAATCATGTTGTTAATATTTTACAGTAATTAAAAACATATTTACAAAAAGATCGAGGATTTAAAACATATTTGTTTGATTTTAATGACCTCTCACGGCCCACCTGCAGTACCGCCGCGGCCCACACTTTGGGAATTAAATCCCCAGAGATGGTTGAATGTTTCCATCTCAGAGCAGACTGGACCTGAGTGGTTCTGTAACACCACATTAATGCTGTGTGTCGTCTCCTGAAGGTAAGGTGCTACTGTGCTCCTCCACCGGCTGCAACGGTTCCTTCACCAACATGCAGAAACTGATGGAACACATGAGGCATCACCACAAACCCAACATCTACTTCCAGTGAGTTGCTGTGACTACCAGTGAATGTGACGTGAGGACGTTGCAAATATTCTGAGTCATAAAGCGCTGCTTCTGTTTCTGAAGGTGTGAGAGCTGTCGCACTAAGCTGCGGACCTACCGTAACCTCCTGGGACACCTGCACACCTGCTCTAAGGTTACACGGGGAAAACCAAAAGCTACTGAGCTGACGACCCCCCCACCGACCGCTGCGAGCAGCACAAACATGAGCACCAAGGCCGTGGACCAGGCCCCCCCACACCTGGAGTCAATGTCTTCACCCCAGCTCTTACCTTTTCAGGTCCCAAACCCAGATGGATCCCTCCCTGCTGCCGTCCATCATCACGGCTCTGTTGACCCCCCCGTGCTCGGTCCCCCCATCCTGCCTCTCCCAGAGACCCCCCCCCCTAAGCTGACTCCTCAGCAGCTCAGTGAAACAGCTTCACTAACGGCCTCCAGTCAGTCTCCATCTCTGAACCTCGCTGCTGCTAAAGCAGCTCCGGACCCTGCTGATGTCCAGATTCAGGTCCAGACTCAGACCAGGTGTTCAGAGTCCATCCATCCTGGTCCAGGACCAGCAGGTTCCTCTCCTCCAGGGTCCTCAGCCGTCTGGAAGAAGAACCAAGGTGAGACGATAATAAACAAAACCACTCAAGAGAAAGCAAAAATGTCCTCCGGTATGAGCGTTTTAATGTCAGTTTGATCTCTTTACATGCTGCTGAAACCTATAATTATACATTTATTGTATATCAATGATGTTGGCTGTACCACAGCAAGTGAGTTTGAGGGTTTTTTTGTGTGTGTTTGAGTTCCTTGTTCTTCCTTTAACAATTTCTACACCAGTTTTCGTTAGTAAACGGGTGGAAATAAATGTAATCTTTTTCATTGCAATATCATGAACGGGAAAGACGTAAATAAAACTTCTTTAATTAAAAAAAAAATTGCAAAAAAAAAAAAAAATCTGCACCTTTTAAATTTGGATAACTTTGTCACGTGTTGATAGGACGGAGGACTTTCCTCCCCAAATATTACTCTGTACAAATAGAGATTACCTATATACCACTAAATGATGCTTTTTTTTTTTTTTCATTAAATCAGCTAGGTGGCAGTAACAGGTTGCATTCAGGGCTTTATTAGGCATTTGCCGATTGTGCTAGTAAAAGTGGCATATTATGCTAGTGGCAGTGCTCGTCTTTTGCCCAAATTATGCTCGCTTTTCAAAATTATGCTACTTTTTTAAAAAATGATTCTGCGCACAAACCTTTACAACTCACAAGACAAGTTTGAAAATGTATTTTATTAACCCTGGCCTGACGTTCTTGTTCAAAACCTGGGTAACTTTATCCGGTGTTTAGGCCTATACGTTTGGCGTGGCAGCCGCCATTTTGAAACGAGCACTGTGAGAAAGACTAAGGAGTCTGGGACCGAGACGCTGACTTCTGGTTCCGTTTCATCGAATTCCCGCGGTATCTCAACACAACTAAAAGCAATCGCAAAATAGGAGTGGAACCAAATAGTGCTGGGCAATATGACGATACATATCGTGGGGACGATAGAAAAGTGTGTATCGTGCCATATCGTTTTTATCGTTTCTAACCTAATTTTATCAATTATTACAGCAAATGTGTAATTAAATAACCTGCAACAATAAATTTGATAGAATCATATCTACTTCTACAAAGTAGCCTTTTATGTTTTCACTTTTATTCATGGTTAATGCCTTAAACAGAGTTCTCTTCAACCCTGATGTTTACTTTAGACACTTTATATTGGTTTGCAAACTTTGCACTACAAGGTTACAGATTTCAGAAAGTTGAAAAATAATTTGTGTTTATTTTTTATAGCTGAACTTCAGTGCAAAAATGTGTTTTTCCTCTCAGAAACTGTTGTGCACTTTAAAAAAAATGTGAAAGCTACTGTACCTCTGTACCTACCTGTTTTTGCTGCACTAAAATGTATGTTTGTGACAGTTCAGCTAAATGTCCTTTCAAAATAAAGTTGAAAAGTAAGCAATGAAATTTTTGTCAAACTTTTCAGAGAATAACTGAAAACATACTTTATTATGGTATATCGTAATATATATCGTTATCGTGATATAAAATAGTCCATATCGTGAATATGATTTTTTCCATATTGCCAAGCACTAGAACCAACTGTTAATAGTAATCTATCGTTTTTAGTAGCTGAGATCTTCGTTTTCTTGAATTATTCTAAAATTGTGCTATTAAGACAAGAAAATATACGGATTATCCTAGCGGTGCTACTTTTGGAAAAAGGGCAAAAATTATGCTCAATTCCTCAGATTATGCCAAAAATTATGCTAGCACAATCGACAAGAGCCTAGGCTTTATGCAGACACCATCATCTTGGTGCAACAAGCCCAAACAAGTGATACAGATCATTAGTCTTATGTCATTTTCTACCATCCAACAAGCGTCGTGCACGACTGGGATTCTGTAGCGTATACGTCACCTTTGCTCCTGAGCAGAGAAGCTTCATATATACATATCTGGACAAAAGATCTTGCTGAGATCTGAGAAAATGGGCTCATTTGGGCTCTCAGCCGCGTGCTGCTAACTTGATAGCGCCAGCTGGAGCTGTGCTTTTAGCTCATCATGAGATCACACCTAAAATGTCAGTTTCCTTTCTGTCCGTCAGGTGCCGGCAGCAGACGTGTCCTTTGGCAGCACACCAGAGGGCGCTACACATGTGTACAGTGCGGCCACATCGTCACCAACCGCAAGGACATGACGCAACACATCAGCAGCAAACACAGTAATAAAACTGTAGAAGACACAGACGCTCCTGCTGCTAGCACGTAGCATGGTGATCTTCATCTTCTGTTTCTGTCGAGGGGTTTAAATAAAAGCTGCCAAATGTACAACTGCATGAAGAAAGTATATATGTAGCAACTGTGAACAATTTTAATGTTTTTGCAAATGCATGGCAGGTTTGTTTTCAGAAATATCTTCCATCACTCATAACGCGCCTGTTAAGTGATACTTGGTTAAAGGAGCCGTTTGTAAGATTATGGCCAAAACTGGTACTGCAGTCACTTTCAAAATACTGTTGAGCGGCGTGTACCCTCCCCCTCCTCCCCGACCAGAGGTTGCCAGGTCGGCTGCAGAATGCAGCAGGAACGTAGGCTGTCATGCGACGAGTCCTACACAGTAAGTTTATTTTCTGTTAATTATATTTATTGCTTTATGAAACATCTTTTGCGAAGTAATAATGTACTGCAAAATTTACTAATGGCGATTAGCCAAATAGAATCGTAAATGTTACCACATTTCAGTCGGAGCATAAGTTTTCAGTTAGTTACCCTGTTAAAAATGTCTTTATTAGGCTAGTGTTGCGATGTAAAGCTTTTTATGAACGCATTTGAGAAATCCATGCAAATTCTAATTTTGGGCTATGCAGTAATTTATTGTTTGGTTGGAAACACTATAGGCTCATATCGATGGTAACTTTTTGTAACGTCGACAATACCACATGTAAAGTCGAGGGTAATTTTCCTAAAATACATCAGGCTATATGAAAAATTACATGACGTGTAGAATTTAAATCAAAAACATGTCCAAAAGTTCTATGTATGTGGACCAAATTATGCGCTTTTGGTATTGAGGATGTTGCCGTGGAATTACGCCTGATACTTCCAAACTAACACTAAATTATTGCACAGGCTAAAAGATAGAATATGCTTAGAATACACGTTTATGTCAAGGTAGCCTAGCACTTGTACCAGATGATCTTTGCTTGTACTGCTCTCACTTGTTTCAGCCTGATTTAGACCTCACTTTTGAGGTACCCTCTCTTGAGGCTGATGAGAGCTGGGCAGTAAAATTATGACTTGTAATATCATCATCTGTATCTATGTCAGCATCTTATGTAGTTTTAATCAAATGTAAATGCCAAATGCTATTTTGTGGTTTGTTTACTTAGGAACTCATTCAAAACATGAGTGAAATGGGGCTACGAGCACTAGCAACCCGGATCTTCTCCCAGAACCCTGGATTGGTTTTTGATGCCCTGCCTCCATTGGACAGCACCACTCTCCCACCTGCAGCTGCTCTTCCATGGTGTACCTGTGGGAACTGCAGGGAGATGGCCACAGATGCAGAAAGGAAATGCTGTGGCCAGGGGCCTGAGCACTGCATAAGCAAATTGCCTCATTTCGAGCTTTACTGCTTGGAAGATGGCTATATGCGTCTACACAGAGACTACGGGAATGATGTGTTGGTGGTAGCAGAAGTTACAGAGCCAGGTGATGATAATAGGCAGTTTAGATATGCTGCTTATCGCCAGTACACCTTTTGGCAGCATGGATCACTGGGCCAGGGTAACCGTCGTGTTATCCCCAGCTGCTGCATTTGGAGAATAAGGGACAAATACCCTGACCCTCAAGGCCAGTACACTGGCTTTCTACCCACAATTTGAACAAACTTTACCGACTCCAGTTTACTTGAAGTTACTTGTTGTATATACTTTGTTTTTACAAATTGTTTGTTTTGTTCCAAGTTTGTAAAGAGCCTTCTTCCTTGTTCAATAAAAAAAGTTTATTTATAATAACAATGCTTTCCTATTTACGATATAGAGGAACAGTAAAAAACAAATAAATAAATAAAACGAGGGATAAACAGTATAAATAGTATAAATAACTATTGAACAATTAACTGCTCTGTACTGTGGAAACTTTATGAAATGGTTTAAAAGCAGCTTGTGGCAGAAAAATGGAAATGACAAGGGCTGAGAGGCTCTGGAAACGGGTTTCACTGGTCTTCACTCTGGAATGCTGACACTGAGGAGAGCAAAATAAAAACAGAAATTAGATTATTTTAAAATTAAATGTAATATGCATTACATCTAACTTGGTGTGTGGTATGTAGCCGCAGATGCAAAAGAAATAAACTGGTATTCTACCTACCAAGACCTCTCCTGACTTGGGTGCGCAGGAGTTCCTCCTTGGTTGGTGCCGGCACAGGGGGAAGAGGGCCGTACTTTCTGGGGTCATCGGGCCGAAGACTCCTCCGCCTGGGCATTCCCTTGCCAGCTAGCCTCTTCTGTAGAATCTTTGTTTGCAGTTCTGGGATGTAGCCATAGGTCTTCGATGTCTTCTTAGTGTACAGCATATACCTTTGGGCATTTTTCTTGTACAGCCTCCTGTACCTAAAATAAAAGCAGAGAAAATAGATTGTTTTACAGTACAGTGTTTTATATAGAGTTTCAATGGTGTAATCAGGTAAAATGGTTCCCAACATCCAACATGTAGAAATGAGCATGTCACTTACTGCTTGCTTCCATCAGACTTGCACAACTCTGGGCGGTCCTTGTGGTAGTTGTAATCCATCGCTGCGAGGAGCATCCTGGCCTTAAAGACAGGAGGGCTAAATGCTGAGTGCTTGCTGGCATACATTAAAATATGGTTTTGGAAGGACTCCAGATCAGCAGTGGACCTGTGGGGGTGGGACATAGAGACATTTTTTGATTTTTTTGAAAATCACTTTCTAGGTACAGTATGTGTACACACTCATTAAATTACCTGAAGTTCAGGTATTTGTGAACTTTGTTGAGCCATCGCTTGTTTCACACAATACTCTTCAGGGCCTCGTGTGCCATGGAGCCTCGCTCAAGCCACTCTTGAGTTCCCCCTGATTCCAAGTCTGCATGCTGGCAGCCTCCCTGTACCCACCTGTGTTCATTTGTGACATGGTGTAGGAGCCCAAGCCACAGCTCCTACAAAATAATACAGAAATATAATGGACAGACACAAAAAGCATGGCAATTGAACATTATTCACTGCTAATGATGATGATGATTGTTAGTAATGTAAGTGGGTCATCTGATTGACCACAATGACACCTCTGGATAGGTACTTATGGTAATCAATAAGCTAATATCCAACATCAAGGTAACATCTTGCATGTTAGTTTCATACATTATTGACAACTATAACAACTTACAAGAAACTCTTGGCAGGAATCAGCTGTTTTGCAGCACCACCAAAATTATTTCTTATATTTAGACAAATTCGAAAGCTTGAGAGTATTTTATATACCTCTCCTCTAGAACTTCTGAGGCATCCACAGTGCACTCCTCATCTTCCAATGCTTCCTCTGTAGGTGGCAGGTCTTCTCTATAAATAGTTTAGTTGTTTTAGACAAAAAATGCTTCCAAATATGAAATGAAAATGAAAACAACGTGGCACTGATCACTGACCGATTTGAAAGCGTTTCAGACGATGCATGTCCAATACTGGAGAGTGATGGGTGCAGTCAGGTGGTGCTTCTTCCACTGTCTTTTGCTTGGGGTTGAAGTGCTTGGGCCATAACAGCTGAAGACACAAGCGTTTTTGTCATAATTATGGAACACTCTACACATTTACCATAATATGCAACAACCAACATTTACCACAGACTAGTGTCTAACCAAAGATAATGCGGGGAAAATTACGTCTGCATTCGTCATCAATGGCTAACGTTTTTTTATCAGTTCCATCAGAAAAGACTGACACTAATAACTAACGTTAGCAATGGTCAGATGGGTCAATTTGCAGCACGTGTAATACACAATATATGCAAAGAATGAATAAGAAATCGTTTTTAAACCGTGGTAACGTTAGGCTACTGTCTCAATTAGGTTTCACATTACCATGGCCATGCTAATGTTTTCCACGGCACGATGACTGACGGGCTCCGCTTATTAGCCTAACGTTACATTGCTATTGTTAGCAATATCAGTCACCGTTTTTATATTCTAAATAATAATTATTTACCTTTTCAATTCGATGACCCACCTGCTCCATAACGTTATGCGCTAGCGTTACTGTGCACGAACATGCATAACTTTGTTTAACTAGTGAATACTCCGACGTAGTGAATACTGAAATTTCTTTGTTACCTTGTTCTGTTACCTTGCCCAAGTAAATTAGCGTTAGCCAAACATTTAGCCATGAATCTTACCTGTCCAGGAGAAAATCAGCAACGTTGGCGTCTGTCTTCAAATTCTTCTCCGCTTTCAGCCGTCTCCATCTATCAAAAGCACCTCCTATACAAATCCTTGTTTTATTGCGGACCTTGTCACGACGTAACTCGGATTCATAACGAGGTCTTTTTTGTTTTGGTAAACTAGCCATTTTCACATCCAACACGTTCGTAGCGGCTGCTGCGATAATGAGAGCGGAGCTGGCAACCCGGATGCCGAAACACTACTGACTTCCTGATTGGGAGATAGGTGGAGGGTGGCGCTTCAGGCCAAAACACGAAATGACAACAAAAACAAGACTTGCAGCCCTCAAGTCCTCTTTTTAAAAGGGAATATCCTGGCTTGAGTGCTGTTGTCAGTGACATAAGTATTTGAAATGAACATGATTTTTAAATGTCTTTTGACATATCAGGGTCATTTTATGATTCGTTTTATTAATCTTCTTACATACAGCTCCTTTAAAAGATGTTTTTAGATGTAAAGAAATGTGGTAGATTTTGCTGATTTGTCGATGTTCTAGTATTATTAGCTTTTTCCAGTTGACTTGTACCTGTTCAGACATAAATCCCTGTGAAACACTCGTTGGTACTTATGGAACAGAAATCCCAAGCTTGTATAAAGTAACTGGACATGTTTGTACCAATATTGTTTCTGGTAATGAGTTGCCTGTAAAAATGACCTTGATTTTTGTTCATTAAAGAGAACATAACCATTGCAACAGCGTAGCTTAATAGTTAGGAACTGCAATGTAAAGAGAGCTAGAGCAAGTCATTGGTAACTAATCAGATTTTTTTAAAAAGGCAAAACTCAAACAGTCCACCAATAATTTCAGTTCAATTCAAAAATACTTAATTTCCCTTCAGGCATGACTAAAGAAAATACTGTAGTATAACATAACTGCCAGAGCATTAATCTGAGATGTTGGAAACATGAAAGTCTTCGCCAGATCTGTTAAAACAAATCTGCACAATTTTTTTTTTCTTTTTTTGCAGTTATTGGAGCCAAGTAATCTTGACACTTGGAACAAGTATAAATACCTCAGAAATACACTGCTAAAACAAGTGTTGGGAGGAGCTCCTGATCAATCTTCAGGTTCATCATCTTGTAATTTTACGGCTTGACTTTGCACCTTTAAAGTTAGTCGTGTTGTGTTTCAGGGTTAGACGGTATACAAATTGAGGATTATGAAATTCAGTCTCAATCTTCTTCGAGAATTAAATGGGTCAAAAGAAAAAAATAATCCTTAATGATTTAGCAGAAGAGGAACGTGCCATTTCAGGAGGAACAAAAATTTTCCAAAGATGGAGAAAATAAGATGTTAAACAAGGAAATTCCAGACTCTTAGGCCCCGATCGTACACCTCCCGCTAACCGCTAACCGCAAATTGCGGGTCTAGGAACCTCCGCTAACCGCTAATGCAATCTTCCGCTTCCCTAAAGCCGCTACCCGCGTTGCTGAGTCACTTACTCACATTGTAGGTGCAGCAATGGGCGTGTCATTTGCGCTTTACGCAAACTCGGTAGCTTGCGATTGTGGGTTTAGGATGTCTTTTTAACTAATTTTTAAACTCTGATTTTATCGCAATCTGTAAATCACTATATGGGAGAACTGTTGTGCTTGGCGGAGGTCTGCGGAGGTCTGATTAAATCATTTGCTCCACATTAGTTAGAGCTAGTTATGTATATATCAGTGCAGAGGAAGAGGAGGAAGGAAGAGGAGGAAGCTCTACAGCAGAGTCCCAGACGAACTGCTCCAATCTGGATGAAAAGACGCTCCATAGCAGTTAGCGGGTAGCGGCTTTAGGGTAGCGGAAGATTGCTAATAGCGCGTAGCGCAACCTGCTCTTAAAGGCAATGGCTACTGACGCACTGATTGGTTAAACAGGTGGAACACCCTAACCACTCCCATGCATAATAGAACAGTCTCAGACTTCTATGGCAGCTTTATTTTAACAGTTATAGAAAGAATATTGAAAACAATTTTGAGAAAATTACATGAAAATAAAAATTAATTTGGGAAATAAGTATTTGATCCGCTAGCAAAACATGATCTAATACTTGGTGGCTAAACTCTTGTTGGCAGCTCAGCTGTCAGACGTTTCTTGTAGTTTCTTACTAGGTTTAAACACATCAGGAGTAATTTTCGTCCACTCCTCTCTGCAGATCATCTCCAGATCCTGAAGGTTTTGAGGCTTGTGCTTGGAAACTCTCAGCTTCAGCTCTCTCCATAGATGTTTAACAGGATTAAGGTCAGGAGACTGGCTAGGCCATTCCATGACCTGGATGTGCTTCTTATGGAGCCACTCCTTTGTTTCCTTGGCTGTATGTTTTGGGTCGTTGTCATGCTGGAAGACCCGTCCACGACCCATTTACAATGTCCTTGTGGAGGCAAGGAGGTTGTCACCCAAGATTCTGTGGTACATGGCCCCGTTCATCTTCCCATCGATGCGGTGAAGTCGACCTGTCCCCTTAGAAGAGCAGCACCCCGAAGCATAAGGCTTCCACCGCCATGCTTGACAGTAGGGATGGTGTTTTTGGGGTCATATTCAGCATTTCTCTTCCTCCAAAGTTGAGTTGAGGCCAAAGAGCTCAGTTTTAGTCTCACCTGACCACAGCACCTTCTCCCAGTCTCTTTCTGAGTCATTAATATGTTCGTTATCAAACCTGAGTCGGGCCTGGACGTGAGCCTTCTGGAGCAGAGGGACCTTGGACCACTGCAGGATTTTAAACCATTGCGTCTCAGTGTATTACCAATAGTTTTCTTGGTGACTGTGGTCCCAGCTGCCTTGAGATCATTAACCAGCTCCTCCCGTGTAGTTCTGGCTGATCTCTAACCTTTCTCATGATCATTGAGACCCCACCAGGTGATATCTTCCATGGAGCCCCCAGCCCAGGATGATTAACAGTCATGTTGTACTTCTTCCACTTCTGAATAATTGCACCAACAGTTGTCACCTTCTCATTCAGCTTCTTATGGTTTTGTAGCCCATTCCAGCCTTGTGGAGTTCAACAACTTTGTCCCTGACATCTTCTGACAGCTCTTTAGTCTTGCCCATGGTGGAGATGGAGGAGTATTACTGAGTCTGTGGGCAGATGGCTTTTTATACAGGTGACTATTTGGAACAGGTGTCTCTCATGTAGGTAATTACTTCAGTGAGATTAGGAGTATGCCAGTGGTCTGTGGGAGCCAACACTGGTCAAGGTTGGTCAGGGATCAAATACTTATTTCCCTCAATGACTTGCAAATTAATTTTTATTTTTCATTTTGTGTAATTTTCTCTTTTTTTTTTTCAATATTCTTTCTATAACTGTTATAATAAAGCTGCCATAAAAATCTGAGACTGTTCATTTATTTTTTAGTATGACAACTGCCGAAATCAGCAGGGGATCAAATACTTATTTCCTCCACTGTACATAATCTAGCGGTTAGCGCAGGTAAGATCACAGGTTTAGGGAGGTGGAGCGCTCCTCCCGCTACCCGCTATCCCTTAATAGTGGCTTTAGGAGGTTTGGTGGAAGATCAGGCTGTTAATCCCAATAACACAGAAGAAAACAGTTTACCATTCAGAAAATGTGATCAGACAAGTTCAAAAAGCTTATTTTTATTTGCGTTAATCAGAATTAATTGATACAAGCACTACACTGCTGAGTGCCGCTCAGCTCCATGCCTCTACCACCATCACCGCTTCCCCTCCTCCATCAGCTCTCCAAACCCACCCAAGCAGTGAGCTTTTTACTCACATGAACAAATCACAAAAGGGGTCCCACTTAATCATTTACATGTGAATTATTAGACGTCGCCACATGCAGACTGAAAACTAGTTCAAAACAATTCCCCCAGCATGATGATGGATTCATTACCGTTAGATAATGTGTATAAAACCAGGGTGGAGGGGCATAAACATGGAACATTATGCAGACAGGTTGTTCCACTGACACTTTGTTTTTGCTTAAACACGTAATTCTTTTTAAAAAGCCCAAACTTTGGACCATCTTAGTGTCTTCCATCCCAGGAATTTAAATGGAATTAAGATAACCAACTGAAAAGACGAATTTCAGGTAATGGTAGGATGTTAACAACAACAAAAAAAAAAATCATAGTAAACAAGAGCACATGGGGGGTGGGGGGGAGAATTAAGTGCCAACTGTCCAGCCCCCAGATCAGACCATGATTTTTTTTTTTTTCTTTTTTTGTTTGTATTGTTGGATTATCACAACTATATTCAGCTCAGTTCTCTTTGAGGTTTTAAAAAAATCTCTTCTGGCCGATCGCGTACGTCTTTCCTGCAGGAATCTTCCGGAAAAATAAACTGTTGCCTCTGCTCATGTTGCCCTGGAAGGAAGAGAGGAAAGAAAATATAAAACATTGATGCTGGATGATCATGAGTAAAAAGCAAATCTACGGTAATAACCATTAATATATATGCAGACAGTTGAAAAGAAAATTATAAAGTAAAAACTAAAGCTCAACATGTTAAGGCCTGTTGCACCACACGTGGACCAAACTGAGGCCACAATTTTTAGTTCAATAAGTGACTTGAGTGTAAATCATAAATTAAAAAAAAAAAAAAAAAATCTCAGTAGCTAATAATGAAGGAAAGCTAATAAGAATGAAATCAGCTGTTGATGCAATGATTTGACAGCAGAGTCCATCTGAACCTAAAGGTTTGATCTGGTTTGTTTACTAAATCAGACTTTGTTTACTAAAATATATTTTACTTTAAACCTGGAATGTATTTAAATTAAATTTATTTTCTATATACAAGTCAAAAATATTGTTAAAACAGAAATTTCTGTGTAGCTAGTAGGGATGCACATTTTGGATTTTTTTTATGACCGTTAACCGACGCCCTTTAACGATTTATAACCGTTAACCGATAAGTCCGGGAGGGTTGGCTGCCGCCATGTTGCGCGCGTTGTCGTGGACGCATGCGGACACTTCCCCGTGTATACTCTCGTGGCAATGTGTCGCCGTCAGCTTGTTGCAGACATGCCGCCGTCACTTTTGATTTACACTCGCGCGGTCTCCGCTATGTTATTCCACGCCACAACGCAAGAGCGACAATCACGAACTAGCTAAACTTACTAAACTTATCTCTTGCGTTTTTCCACTTCCTCACCGTCTCGGCCGTATCCAGACCCACATTCATCGCTATCTCCCTCCATGAATTACTAGAATATGTGCTGTCTTTGTAGTGTGGAGAACCAGAATCGTACAGATGTGGGTACTTCCTCATTTTTTCGATGACGCGCTCTTTTCTACGCGGATGTAGAATTGACCAATCAGAGGCCTGTTGCACCTGTCGACACGCCCCCATGAGTTGATTGAATTACGTAGCTTAAAAACAAAACTGACCGTTAGTATTGATCGGTTACAGTTACTGTTATCGGTTAAACGGTTAAACATGTGCATCCCTTGTAGCTAATGACTTGGATCATCTACTTTAATCTATGATGCTAAAGACAACTTTCTGATAACTGAAGAAACATGTTAACAGCCAGAGACTTGTAGCGGTTCACTGTTTCAGTGTTACTGGCCTTCTGTTCTTTATGGATTGATAAGTTATTCATGTTTGATGAATAAATATGTTAACTATCAGATGTCACTGAGAATAAATGTGTTTAGTTTGAGATGAATTTACTTCTCTGCTTAGATGCCTCCAGCAGTCCACCCAGGTAGGATATACAGATGCGTATGGAGGTAGGCCTCCAGCGAGCCTGTCAGGACGGCAGAAACATGAGTCGGCTGGATTTAAAACCAAAAGACGTTGCAGAAGTGAGTAACCTCGTTTACTCACCCACAGTTATTGACAGCCATGAGGTTGGACACCAAAACAAAAGGGTATGTGAGCATACTGGCAAAGAACTGGAAGAGAGGAAGAGTAGGTTCAGCCTACAGGTGAGACGCTGATGGACCGCTAACATCTGTCAGACCCAGACCCACTCAGACCCAGACCCAGACCCAGACTCACCCCCGTCACCGCCTGAGAGCAGTTCTTGATTTCCCCCGTGTGACTCATCTGCAGGAAGAGGCACAGCGGTAATTATAAAGAGGATCAAAACACGCTTTAACAGCAGGCTGTTCTCCTGAAAAAAGTACCACAACTCCTCCTCAGAACATTAGAAATGAGTTACTGAAATCATTATCCATACACGGATCCACAAGGATCTGGAAGTTAATTATCATCCAATGAATACAACTCAGAACTGCTTTTTTGGTTTTGTATTCCTTGATTACAAATAAGTAGGGCTGACGACAAAGTTTTGTTGCAGTCCAGATTTTTTTTTTCAGACAGAATTGTTAATATTTCTACCTAAGTTGCTACCTAAACTGTAACGTACACGGATTTTTACCGTCTTCCATGTCTGTTTTTAGCTTACTTGCCAATTATTTTACGGTTCCGCAGCAGCCAGTAACAGACTTTTCAAAACAAAAGCATGTTAGCAACATGCGTTAACGCGCGATAAAATAATTGTCGGTGTTAATAAATTCATGCGTTAACGCGATAATAACACGTTAACTTGCCCAGCCCTACAAATAAGAGAAACAAAAATTTGTATTAAATATTCTCATAGCTTCACACAACAAATGGAAGAGGCTCTGGTCCTCTCCAGAACCTCCAACAGGATGGCGGAGGTTTTTCAGGGAACACAAACCTTATTTGGTAACCCTTAATTCTGAATGTAGAATCCTAGAGGCGACATACCGAGTCATCGATGGCGTACGTGTTGATGAGGTGAGCCAGGAGGTTGCAAATCCATAAAGATAGGATGTCTCCCAGCAGGCGAGGAATCAAACCCCTGTGGAGTTGAACAAAAAAAAAAACAACAAAAAAAACATGAATGATAATGTTAAAAATAATATAAAAATTAGGGCTGTCACTTTCTCAAAATAATTAATCAGATTAATCGCATGACTGTCAATAGTTAATCATGATTAATCGCAAATTAATCGCATATTTTTATCTGTTCTAAATCTACCTTATACAGATCTTTTTCAAGTTGTATTACTCTTATTAATACGAGTCCTGACTAGAACCAGGAAATATGACCATACTAGTCCAGTCCTGAGGTCTCTGGCTTCCTGTCCCTCAGAGAATAGACTTTAAAACAGCTCTACTTGTGTTCAAGTCTCTTCATGGCCCCAAAGTCCATCTCTGACATGTTAGATCCATATGAACCAACCTGGACTCTGAGAACCTCAGGTAGTGGTCTCCTGCTGGTGTCCAGAGTCAGGACTAAACAAGGTGAAGCTGCATTTCAGTTTTATGCTCCTAAAATCTGGAACAGTCTTCTAGAAGATATGAGACAGACCTGAACTCTGACAATGTTCAGATCCAGACTGAAAACAGTTCTGTTTAGATGTGAAGATGATGACTGGAAGGATTTTATCTGCACTCTTCATTTTTAATTTAATTAATTAATTTTTTTATTAATCAATTTTATTTATTATTGATTATTTTTATGCTTGTGTGGAATGATTCTATTTGCCTTCTTGTGATTTTATGCATCTGTAAAGCACTTTGAATTGCCTTGTGTACGAATTGTGTTCTACAAATAAAGTTGCCTTGCCTAATATGAGAGTACACAAATGCTTGCCTTATGCAAAACAAATGCATGTTTATTTATTGCTACAATGCCAAATCCATTATATATATACTCAATATTTTCTCTTATGTTCTTCATACAAAATATTTTCGTGGTTTGCTTCAAACGGGGGGGGGGGCTCTCTGCATCAGCGCTCTGATTAGCCGACAAGTGATATTTCAGTAGTCAGACTCCGGTGGTAACTAAATTCACATCGACAGCAAACACAAACAACATTTATCTTGTGGAGTTAGCCATCAGGCAAGGTTTTGAAGCTGAACTTACCATTCAAAAAAGTATCTTTTGTATCCATTTTTATCCCAACTCCTTTTAACGGAGGTTTGTTTACGTCTGTCTGTCTGCGGCATGGCCGTCCACGTCAGTGCATGACTTCCTGTTTTGACAGGACTACGGAGGACTACAGGACTACAACTACGGCGGGGCCCGAGGCTCATTAAACCTACTCTCCTCTCTACTATTGTAGGCCAGGCTAAGGCTCGCGTTAATCGCGCGTTAAAAAAATTTGTTGCGTTAAAATGATTTTGCGTTAACGTGTTAACTTTGACAGCCCTAATAAAAATCATTGTATAATAGGTAATATGTATATCTGTGGAAAACTGGTATCAGGAAGCAAAAGGACATTTCTAAAGAAAAACATGATCAACAACTGTGTCTTCAATCTTAGGGAAATTTAATAAAATAGGAAAAACTTTCCCGCAGCAAGAAAAGAACATTAATTCAAATTATAGATTTGTCAATGAACATGACCAAAGACTAGTAAGACTAAAATTAATCTTTATTTGGAAAACCTTACTTTGCATGAACAGAATTTGATCTCTAAGAAAAGTCTTAATCCATCCTAGCCAGTGGTGAATTCTTTCTACATTTTTATGAGAAGTGAGGAAGAAATTATTGAAGTCTCAACATTTTTACTTAATTGGGTCTTTTGGAATGACGTGCTCGGGACAAAAACAGATATCTTTATCATTTCAACTACAGAGTGCTACTTTCAGACTTCTTTCAGGCGAGGATCACAGACTAATGTTGAGTGAAAAAGCTAATTTGTTGCCAAGTCTGTCATTTTTATTTGTAAACAAGATTCCATAAAAGCAGTATTTCCCTTATTTGTGACTGTATATATTAAAATACCACTGCAACACAAAGTAACTTACGCAAAGAAGCCCAGGATGCCTTCTTCTCTGTAGACCGTGACGATGGAATCAAACACGCCGCTGAGAACAGAAGGAAAACATTTTAGGTCCAACGTTTCATTACTCTTCTTGTGAAGATTCAGCTAAAATGTTAAAACTTTACCTGTATTTCGTTTCCCTCCCTATAAACTGGACCATACATCGCAAAGTAATCACTACGAAAGAAGAAAGTGAAAATGAACTTTAAATGCAGACTGGTCCCGCCAGTTTCAGCCGCTTCAAAGTTCAGTCGTGACGTACCGTGAAATGGATGTGTGACGATGGTGGCGCAGGAGCGAGCAATCATCTCTCTCGTCGTCTGTGGGAGAGACAGAGACTGAAATGTTGGAACAGGTATGGACATCAAACTGATTTAGTGGTGGAACTGGCCGCAGTCTTTTCATCCAGTACAGACCAAACCATATCTAGCTTTAAATCAATAAAACACGCCACACACGTCCCTGAAAAATAATGCTTAATTCCGGTGTTTCAATCAGAAACATTTCTACACATAATGAGTTGTTCTGTAGAACTTCAAGAGCGGCACCAGAATAGAAAACCACCTTGTATTAAGAAGGTTTGAGAAATTTCCTCTCTGTTGGATATTTCATGATCAACTGTAAGTGATATTATTAGAACTAGGGATGCACGATAACTGTTTTTTAAAAACAGATACCGATAACCGATAACTTTCAGCTCCTAAAGGCCGATACCGATAACTGAAAACACACACATATACCTAAGATCATTACATTAATACTATGAACAAAATCAAAAATAGTTTTGACCTTTTAAATGAACAGATATTTATTTTTTCCAATGAAAAACTATTGTCAAGCCTCTCAAACATTTTCTTAAAGCTATCAAACAAACCTATTTGATATCTCACATTAACTTAAATAAGGTTCATTACTGACTGATATAAAAAATAAAGGCTCCTTGAACTGATGGAAATACATGCATCAGAATTACAAACTGAAAAAGATTAACATTTAAAGGATTTTGGCTGGTGGTTCAATTTAAATTAATACCTTTAATTAAAGTAAATGAGGTTCAGTAGTTTTAGTTTTTTATTTTTTAATCTCATGGAAGCTTTAGATGAGAGGAATGAGGGAGAGGAGAGACTCCTGCTGACTTGCGCATGTTAGCATTAGCTTCCGTTAGCTCACGTTAGCGTGATTTCAAAACTCCATGGAAGCGATTGTTATGTTGTAGGTGGCTGATCAGGTTTTACGTATTAAAGCTTGTGCTTCCCTCCTCGTAGAATTCACTCGGAGGATTCGTCACAAATAACCACCAAACTATCTTCTTCTGAAACTTTAACCAAGTTCCACGCCGCCATGATTGTTGTGATCAGCGCTGTGCTGCAGGCTGCATTCAAGGTGTAACGTAAATTCCGACATTCTTGATCCAACCACGTTAAGCCCCTGACATGACTTATGATTTAGCTTCTGACCTCGTTTAAATATTGCGTTAATTAGGACAGTATGGTTCCTACCTCATTAATAACGTGCTCCAAGGAACCCTCCACAGCCTTCTGTTGGCCACCCAGCACCTAGAAATATGACACAAATATTAACTTTGTCAAAATGTAAATGTTCTTCCTTCCATAAAATAAAAGAGGACGGTGTATGTAAATCTCTATGAATAGTTTTAAGATAAACTGAAACAAGGGGAGAGAGATGCCTTTCCTCCACGTCAGCTGTTGTACTGATGGAGAAAAGACATCTGCATCTAAAATGTTGACAAAAAAGTTGAAAGAAGTGACAAAAGGTGAAACGTCACAGTTGCTCTGGTCTGTGTCTCCATGACACAAACGTCAAGAGAGGTCCATGTCAGCCAAAGGGGAAGCTAACGGCAAAGGCTAAATGGATCCAATCATGTTAAGGAAAAATTCAAGCCGACATTGGTGGCATTTTGCAATTTGACAGGTAAAATGTCTCAGTTTCAACCTTTGACATGTCCCAAATGTTCTAATGGGAATGAAATGGTGGTTTATGAGATTTGCAAATCATTGCTTTTTTTTTTTGTTTACATTTTGCACAGCCTCCTAACTTTTTTGGAATTAGGGTGGTGCCATACTGAAGCAAATTTAGACATTATTTAACAGGTAAAAGCATTGTATACATGATTTTCTATGGTTCATCAAGGTCCAGATTTGTCAACAACTTAAGCATTAAACACCCTCTCAGGAGAGTGTTTAAATTGAGCTACTTAATGTGTGTGTGACGGTGACAGAAAGCTACGTGTATTGTAAAAGCGACTAGAAAGGCACTAAATAAGCACGTTGTTGTTATGTTATGGCATCCATGTGTTGCTATGTTCTTACCTGAGGTGTTCCTTGTTCCTGACATTTCTGTCAAAACAAGAGGAGAAAAATTAAATCAATGCCAAAATAAATAACTAACTGATCTGCATTCACAGAATATATCTATTCTTCTGTTCAATACCATAAGTCATGTATACAACTTATTTAAACATGCCATTAATCTCTGGTGACGACTTCCATATGTTCTTTGGCACACACGAGCATACACAACACTTATCTCAATAAAGATCTCCAGAAACAAGTATTTAATTAGGAAGAAAAAACAAAACATTGCATCAATATACAAACCGTGTTAATTGCAGTATTGTACGGTTAATAGCAGAGGAACGCCACCGTATCAGAGAAATTAACCATCTCAGACCAACAGGTTATTCAGGTCTGATTACATCCACCTAATCTAATCATTCCTACCTGAACAACTTTGCTATGCACAACTGTGCCGATGGTACCAGCACACAGCCTTGGACCGAGCCCTTTGAACAGACCTGCTTTTCCATCAATCTTGATGATGTGTTTTGCTAAAACATAAACAGAATACAGACAAAGTCACACTAGTAAAGACATTTAACAGTTATAAAAGCGACAGGAAAGCAATTAAACATAAATGCAATCTAGTGTATATACACATACTGTGTGAAAAATAGTTTTGAATTGGTGGAACATCTCATAAATAATGAGGTTATTTAGAAACATGTCAGTAACTTGTTTGGTCAAAGAAAGCGATCTAAGAAAGACTTTGAAAAGTAAAGATGGGAGGGGTTCATTCATTGTCATTGCTGCATTTAAATGGAAATTTAAAAAAAGATAATCCAGCTAAACTATCCTCTTCTCCAGGCTCAAGATAATATAAGATGGACTAAGGTGAAGTGGTAAATTGACTTGTGTTCTGACAAAATCAAAATTTTAAATCATTTTTCACATTTTAGAAGGAGGATCTTAAAAGTTAAACAGGGAAGGGATGATATAGCTTTTTTTTTTTTTTAATCAGTGGGCAGTTCAACTACCAGCATGTGTGATAAGGCAGTGCTTGGTTTCACAGACTTGACATATCCCTCAGGTGTACATGTCATTTTAAATGAGATGTTTCATTTGACATGACAGTTACGGTTTATAGCCATTTTCTAAACGACCCACTGAAACTACTAGCGAGTACTGATTTTTGCCAATATGTAATGCAATATGTGAGCAATTAAGCTATTATCAGTGCATGAAAAATATCTGGATGGTGTGCCATTTCTAAAATGTCCACTGACTTTGCAAACTACATGATTATTACAGCAGACAGACTCACCGTAAGCAAACAACCCAGGCAGCTGGTGGACTTGTCTGCCAAACAGGTTCCTGCCCAGAGTGGGGGGGAGCGGCTCATGTCCTACCTGGTAATACAAACACTGATGAGCAATAATATACACACATCCATGGGCGAGGCTAGCCCCCTTTTTTAGGGGTGCTGATTGAAATTCAGCACCCTAAAAACCTGGAGTAAGAAATGTTATTCTAAAAATTTAGTTCGGTATTTAACAGGCTTAGATAATGTCCAAAACTTAATCCATAGTTTGTGGTTTAAGTTTATATTTTAAGAATGAAAATGAAAACGACCCCGCCTAATGGTATCGTCCTCTTCTCACTAACGTTCCTTGTGGGTTGTGGTGGGGCTCATTGGGGGCTCAGCACCCCTAAATAGAGCTGGGCGATACGGGAATTTTGGAATCGATCCGATACCAAGTAAATACAGGGCCAGTATTGCCGATACCGATACCGATACTTTTTCATATTAAGCTTGATCCATCATGAAACTGCTGACTTTTTAGTGTTTTTGTGATTTTTGGTAGGGATGTCCCGATCCCGATCCCTGATCGGCGATCAGCCTTCGATCTTAAAAATTTAAGGTGGATCGGATCGGCCGATCAACATTATTATAACATGCGGATCTTTTTTTCATTATTTTTTTCCTCAAAAAATGATCCTGATTAACACAAATTAATAAAGTAATCATATTACACAAACAAAAATATTTTTTAAACTATATACATTTAATAATTTGCACTGAAATGAAGTTTCCCAGCAGCGCTGTCTTGTATCCACCTTAAAAGTTTCAAGACCGGCGGCGTCAGGATAAACTTTAGCAAAAATGTCAGCAGTGTGGCAGCGCTATAAAATTACAAAGACCGATGCTTCGACTGCGACTTGAAACGTGTGGAAGGCTGAGATATCATGATGGGTAAGTAAAAAGAGAGTTACAACACCACCAATTTAATCAGACACTTAAAAAAGCACGCAGCACCGATCACCGCAGCCTTCTGTCAGGTGCCGTGGTGCCGACGGCTGCAGCTTCAGAGCTGCAGCCGTCGGCACCAGCTTCGGCAGCAAACGCTCTGTGAAACTTTTAAAAGAAAGAAACTCCCGAAAGACTCGGAGAAATACAGAAAAATCACCGAGCTAATCGCGGAATGTATTACTGAGGACGACCAGCACATTTACAAGGCATTTAACCGGCTCATTAATTACCTCGAGCCTCGTTCCCGTCATTACATGAACGACAAAGGACACAAAGGTGCGCGAACATGTGCAGCGGGTCTTGAAAGAAGTTAAGTTAATATTTTATGTTATTTTTATTCTGATGTGATTTCATTGATTGCAAAGACTTCTGCTAGTGTTTTCATTGCCTTAAACTGCTAGCCAAGTTCATCTGCTGCTATTTAAATGGAAGTGCTTTGTTGTTTAGTACTGAGACTGTTGAACAGTCACTGTTAAGAAAGAAGAGTGTTTAAATAAGTTATTGTTTATTTTATGAGATGATAAAAGCTATTAATCTCAGCTTGGATGCAGGCCTATTTATTAATGTACACAGGAAATAAAATGCACAGGAAATTAAACTCTGTTTGCCCACTCAAAAAAAAGTGAAATCGGATCGGAAAAAATCGGAAATCGGCCGATCATCAAAATTAAAAGATCGGAATCGGATCGGGACCCAAAAAACGTGATCGGGACATCCCTAATTTTTGGATTATTTTATTAAAACCTAGGATAAAATTTCAGCAAATGGAATATTTACACAAAAATGTTGCTGTCACCTATAAACATTTTTGTGTAAATATTCCTTGGAGTTGAATTGTTCTGTTTATAATGTCCAACTATTATATCTTTCAATGCTTGTAAAATTTTATTTGCACTGTGTGCCCTTTCCCGTTGCTTTAACTCTATAAATATCTCTATTGTGGGATAAATAAAGGATTATCTAATGTTATTTTATCTCAAATAACACCTTTCAATGGGATACATGACATGTACTGGGTTATTTCAAAGTCTTAATTAGATTTTTTTTGAGTTGGCTCCAGTAACATGTGACTTAAGTAACATGTACTTTGAAAGTTAATCTGAATTGATGCTGAAGATGACCACTCTGATCTACCTGGATACTACCTGTTGGACTGAAAGGCAACGTCAAAAGACGAGACAAGAGAAAAAAAAGCGAGAGAAAAAAAAGCTTGAGTATCGATCTTTTTACATGAGTATCATTCGATATCAATACCAGCGTTGGTATCGATATTTGGATCAATCTGCCCACCTCTGACCCTAGAATCGCCCCTGCAGACATCTATACAGCTGTTTTATCAGACGGTCCTTCTGTATCAAGTTTATTTTGTCGATATACAGGAAAGATTCTCCATCTGTGCTTTTTTTTTTTTGCCATTTGAACAGCATTGTAGATGACGAGAAACCCTTGCTGTGTAAAAAATCAGTTAAACTATTCTTTTATCACAGACAATAACGTTTTAAGTTGTTGTCTGTGTAACAAACGCTAAATTTCGCTGGTAATTAAGTGCCTGCTCAGGTTAGCTTCAAGCAAACTCGAGCATAAAATTTAAATTTGCATCAGGGCCAACTGCTCAGTCACTTATTTTGCATATTTCTCCTCA
Organism: Hirundichthys speculiger; assembly: GCA_018398805.1. Lineage (NCBI taxonomy): Eukaryota > Metazoa > Chordata > Actinopteri > Beloniformes > Exocoetidae > Hirundichthys > Hirundichthys speculiger. The sequence continues at coordinate 137,854 of JAGFBZ010001495.1, forward strand.
TTTCAGAAACATGATGTTAAGAAAAAAAAAAAAATGTCTCTCCATCGCTGACCAGCAGTTTGACAGTCTGGAGCAAAGTTAGCTCACCCGGACATTTTAACGTTAACGATAAACCGGTCGGCAGTTACACATAAATGTAGCAAAAAGAAGAGAAATTTAAAAAACACGTGACTTGTCTCCTCGAGTGTCTTTAAAAAAAATGCAGCCAAACAAGCCGGAAGCTGAAGCTCAGAGCTGAGCTAGCCAACTGACAGCTAGCTAGCCAACTGACAGCTAGCTAGCTAGCACTTATTACTCGCGTCCCCAGGTTTGTTCGTAATTATCTTTTATATCCTGACAGTGTGCCTCGGGGCTGTACTTTGTGGCATGCTATCAGAACAGGAACGAAGCAGAAGACTTTGGATTAGACTGAACTTAAAAAGACACAGTTCACAAACCGCTTCCGCCAACAACACAAACAGAAGGTCATCGGGACATCAAAGAGAGACAGCAGCGGAGCATTTACTGTTTCACATGTTTCATTACGCATGATAAACTAAAAAAAAAAATGATAGTAATTCACAATAGGTCTTGAGCAGTGTCCCAAACCCAACACTCATTTACTGACAAGCTAACTAAGGAAAACCAGCATTATTTTCTGTGGACAGTGACATTCTCTTCTTCAGGCCGGTTGAGCGATGAATCATTAGAAGATCGTTTTAAAATGAGCAAAGCAGCCACTTAACCTCCAACATCACGACAGTGCTGACAGGACCTTCTTTCCTCTTACCTGGATCAGGACTTTAATGTACATCAAAGGGTGGGAGAGGACGGTAAGACCCGATCCCAGTAATACTTGGCCGCACGTGTCCGCCATTTTTAGAGAGACGAGGGAGACAGGAAGTGATGCTCCGTCTTGTTAAGCTGGGAGCCGATAGTGCCCACATTTTATCACAACACAACGGTGCTGCCATCTAGTGTTCATGAACGAAATGACAATTTAATCGTGTCCATTTAAATATTTTAGAATAACGTGCTTATATAGTGCCTTTCTAGTCCAGCGACCACTCAAAGCTACACACATTAATTAGATCAATTTATTTAATAGTCCAAAATTTTCCTATATTTACTCTATTATAACTAACTAACTGACTATTATTCCTATAATAAAATTACTCAATGGTTAATGTATATGAAACTGAGGCAGGATTTATTGTTACCAATTGACCTTTCGGTAAGCACCGCCCCCTCCCTAGTTACTGTTGCTAGGTCGGACATTGTCGCTGCTCCTCCATTAAAGGTGGAGTAGGTGTTGTTTGAAAAACGGTTCCAGCAATCCAACTCAAGTGAGATTTTGAAAATATACACTCCCTCCCTCCTCCCAAAGGCTCCGCCTCCTCCTCTTCAGCTCACCCCTCGAAACCACGCCTTCACATGATTCACGACTGCATGAACCATAGGGAGGGAGGGGTGATATTTGATGGACGTATTAGGCAGCCAATCAAAATAGTGATGATCACTTTTTTGATTGGTCAGAGTTTTTCTCTGATTATACCTTCTAGACTGGACCAAAATGTTTAGTTTTTTTTGCAAACATTTTATTTCAGTGGGTGCAATGGAAATGTGAAAAGGTTTTCAGGCAATATTGTAAAAAGTGTTGCAAAAAAACAACACCCACCCCACCTTTAAGGACAATGTTAATTTGCTATTTTTCCGATGCCTATCAACCGTATTTACATTACACTAGAATAACTCCGTGGTGAAATATTGCTGCTGGGGACTTGCAACAGTGACTCGAGGTGTCCAGAACGTTTGGAGGAGACATTTTTATTCTCTTAAACAAGATAAAACAAATGCTGGAAAAATGCAGCTGTAGGTTCGATTGTGTCCGTCCACACAAGCAACTGAACGTGGGGAAAGTTACAAAACACACCTGCATTTGCTCCAAGGTAAGTTTACTTTGTTTATTAGATGATTGATTTAACCACCGTTTAGTACAAGTAATATGATTTAGCAGCAAGTAGGGTGATGAGTTCTCTGTTAGCATTAGCTCTGGTCCATAGGTCTGTCCCACACCAGAGCTATGTTAACATCAGACAGTCGCAGCATTGTATTAATATAATTAATAAAGTGACGTTAACATCACAAGCCTCACCTTATACCTAACAAAATAAATATCCAGGGCCATATATATTTGTAGACAACGAGGCAGGCTGATAGGTGGCTAGCGAGCTCTGGTCCATAATGGAGAAGACATTGACCCTATCGACCAGAGCTAATGCTAACAGAGAACTCATTACTCTCCCTGCTGCTAAATCATATTATTACTTTTACTAAACGGTGGTTAACTCAGTCATCAACTAAATAAAGCTAATTAATTTTCCTGCATCTTCTTGAGTCAGGATGTTATGGTATTTACGTGGTTAAAAATAACAATTACCTTGCAATGTCTTTAAATCAGGGTAAATATTTTCAGATAAACAACACAATACATGTAACCAAAGGTAGAAGTAGCCTGTGAAATAAGTAATATTATTTAATAGCTTATAAAACACCTCTCAGCAGTAATCAATTTCTGTATGATATATTATTTTGAATGGGATATTTATGACCCAGTTCTTTATGACATTGATTCAGTTCTTGAGGTTTCACAGGCAAATATTTATGCACAGCTCATTTAGAATCCCCCCTTCAACAGTTCAGCCAGATGGGGGCCTTGAATTTTTAAATCTAAAGTACACTGATATTTAGACAACGTCATAGCCTGGTCAGCCATGGCAGCCCTGTGTTTATATGTGTGTGTCAAGTTGGCATCTCTCCCTGTCTTTAGTGGTTCCTGTTTTACTTTGGAAGGTCTGTCTTGTTGTGCAATAAGGTGTATAACGTGCTCGTTCAGTCATAAAAGGGGGTTATTACCAACTGTCTTGAGGGACAGCTGCTAATAACCAGAAAGGTATTAATAAAGTTAATAGATTGAAACGGGGCATCACCTGATAAATCAGGAAAAAGGACTAAACGGCACAATTAGTCTCAAAGTAGCTGTTGGTCTATATGTGCCAGCCTGTGACCAGGTGTGGCGCTATAGAGCAACAGAGAAGGTGTGAGTCCGAGCACAGACTTCTTCAACCAGCAAATATTACAAAACTGTGTAAAATAACCACAAACAACTTCTCTCATTAGAATATATCAGAATTTATTAACACAAGTATTAAAATGAACAAACACTTGAATCAACATCCTGATATCTACTAACTAAAAGACGACTAAACTAACATAAGCAGATAAAACATCAAATGGAAATAGGTGTTAACTTATATACATGTATACTGGGACTGTGTGTGTGTGAGATACACTAAGATGGCTTAATACTGTGAGGAGGATTTCCAAGATGGCGAACAAGGTAACGGGTTGCTCTTGTCCCTTACCAAGATGGCCACCGACTCACGCCATAGGGCGTTACAAGATGTCGGATGAGATCACGTGTTGCTCTGTCCCTTACTAAGATGGCCGACAAGGTCACACGATAACGTTCTCACGGAGATGATTAGTATGAAGGAAGAGGAAAGAAAAGACAGAGTAGAATCAACAAAGCGAAGGTGATTCCTAACCACCGATGCTGTGATCGCTCCGAGGATTTCCACAGGAGGGAGAGTGTGAAGCAGACATACGCACTCTCGTCCTGATCGTTTGTTTGGAAATCGGGGGCGATCAACCAGTGGTGAGGAAGCACGGTGATCACGTGGGTAAATACGCACCAGCGGATTACCTGTGGGCTCAATCGTAAACGGTGTCACAGTAAGCACAGAAATATTAACTAAGCTAAGTGACTCTGCCCAGACACAAAAGCGTCTTATGTGGATCGCTCCGGAAGCAATCGATGTCGTTGTGAAGTCCGTGGAACTGGATTAATGATCCAGGATCGGTTGTATAGGGCAGAAATGTATAGGGCAGGAACCCCTGCTGGGAAGTGGGGATCCTCAGCCAGTTAGAGACGGTGTGACATCACTATCAGCTTGTCGTAAAACAATAAACATTGCAAAGCATGTTGGGAGTTGCAGTCATTTCAGTTGTCCTTTGTCTCATAAACCATGCGGTCTCTGTAACTCATGGCCTGTGGCCCAACAGTCTTGTCTTCATTGTTTTCTGCTTTGCTTCCTCCCTCTTGTTACCTTGATTCCCTGCACCTGCCTCTCCTTTGTTCCTCTGTGTATTTAGGTCTTGTCATTTCCTCTGTCTGCGTGGGTCCATTAGTCTATGTTTCCTGTTTGCAGTCTTGCCTGTTCCCTCTCGTCGTCCTTCTCCTCACCCGGTCTACAGAAGTTAAGTTAAGTTTGTACTTTGGTATTTTTGTGTTTTGGGACTTTTGTGTTTTGGACTTCTGGTGCTTTTGGATTTTGTGTTTTTTTTGCAAATAAACCCTTTTGCTTTGTACTCCTGCTCCTGGGTCCTCCCTCAACTGTCCCTGCAAACCATGAGAGACGAGTTCATAACTGACACAATTTCCTAGGTGTGGCATCAAAGAAAGCCTGAATCATGACCAAACCTTCTCAACCACTGTGCTTGGCAGTTGGTGGTAATCATGCTGATATACTTCAGTATAGTTTTTTTTTTTCCTGTGTGTGTGTGAATTATGGCCAAGGATCTCCATTTTGGTGGGGCACATTGTTCCAGACTTCCTGTTGGTTGTTCAGTCACAGTTTTGCAAACATACACTGTGCTGCAAGGTTCTTTTCAGTGAGAACAGGCTTTTTCCTGGCAACCATTCAACAAACCTGAAAAGTCATCTGGTCCTTCCTGAGTTATTAAAGTAGATAAATCCAACCTCAGATGAACAACAACACGATGGCAGAGGTTTTTAATCCATTAAATCAAGCCATCTATTAGTTTCCTGTATGTGTTTCATAAGCCTATTCCAGCAATAGTTGGCATGAAGTGGAGTACATCCTGGACACATCTATCAAGGAAATAATCAAGATGTTTTTTTTCTCCCCCACTTAAAAAAAAAAGCACTGGTTGAAAACAGCTCTTTTGGGGTATTACATGAAAACAAAAGTTAAGACTTAATTTTAGAAGAAATTAAAGGGAGAGATTAAAGGGAAAGGTTTACAGGATGTTAGTGATACCGGTCCTTCTAGGTATATGGCTTGGAGATAGGAGCACTGACCAGAAGACAGGAAAGAGAGGTGGAGAAGGAAGAGATGATGATAAGAGTTTCTTTGGGAGTTTAAAAGCTGAAAAGGATTTTTTTTTTTTAAAGCCCATCAGATGAACAGCCATGGACAGAAATCTTGGAGATAAAGTAAAAAAGACTAGATCGAGATGTAATGGCTTTTTGTCTTTACCCGGCTTTACCAGCCGGGCAAAAAAAAGGAAAAGAAAGGGGAGACAGGACAGAGAGAGTAGAACACACAAATGACTGAATAACATGACTACATAAGCAGATGTAGGTAGCAGCACTGAGGTGAGATGGTTAGAGGGTTGCCGGTCACCATGCCAGCCGGCACCCCGAACACATCTACACACACAGGTGGAGGTAAACGCTGAGATGGCCAGAGGAGGGAACTGCATGTCAGCATGCAGCTCAGGAAACTCTGGCCTGCAAACATACAGAAAGAAAAGAGGAAAAAAAAAGGGGGGAGGGGACAGTACAATAAAGTACAGGAAAGAAAATGGAACACAGTTACAGTAACAAAGTGCTCCTAATTAACTATGGATTGAGCTGGAGGAGGAGGGAGGGAGGAGGAAAGTAAGGGGAGAAGAGCAGTGGAGACACCACTCAGCAGATCATGTTGGTGTCCCCCTGCAGCGTAGGCCTATAGCAGCATAACTATGACGAAGCTGTGATTAAGACGGGGCTCCTCTAGTCTTAGGGTGAATTCCAATTCCTCCCTTAACCCTCAATCTCAACCCTCAGTCTCAAAAATGTGCGCTCCCGCTAAGAGCAAGTGCTGTCCCGATTCTTAGCAAGTCAAGTTGAGGGACGAGTTTGAGGGCTGTATCGCCCTCAATATTGAGATTTTCCGACACCACCCTTGGAAGTAAGGGCCATCCAGAAAGCATTGGGTAATTTAGCCGAGACATCTTCGAAAATGATGGTGACAAAAACAAAAAAAGTATAGCTACAAAACGTAAGTATCGTATATCTTAAGTATATATTAATGTTACGAAACCATTTTATTGTCTTTGTTTGAGATTTTTTTCATGGATTAACATCGTTGTTGCGTAACATTTATTTTTTCACTTTACGATGTTTGCTGCCGGACCGGCGGTCCCGGTCGGTGGTCCCAGTCGGTCCCGGCGGTTCTGGCCCCGTCGGCAGTCCCGGTCCCGTTGGCGGTCCCAGTCGGCTTCACGTTACTTGTATACCTTGTTGGGTAGCGACGATGGACTGAATAATGTATCCTGTATTGTGTTATTTGCTAATATTATTTGGAGAATATACAGCGCTCTTTTCAATGTTATCCCTGTGTCATTTCAGGAAATACAGAGACAACACGGGCTCTGATACATTTCAGTCTGAAGACATAACTGCACTCGAGGGGTGTCCCATTTCTAAGTCACAAGACAGCCCTTACGCTTACTTTTGAGGGTTAAGATTGAGGGCCAAAAATTGAGGGTTAAGGGCAAGGGTTGAGATTGAGGGTTAAGAGAGGAATTGGAATTCACCCTTAGACCCTATAACTATAGCTATAACTTTAGCTATAGCTATATTAGCCCTTACACGCTATAGTTTAGACTAACTGTAGGCTTTACTAAAAATAAATGTTTTCAGTTTAGTTTTAAAAACGGAGGTGGTGTCAGCCTCCTTAACCCAAATTGGTAGCTGGTTCCATAATAAAAGGTGCCTGGGAGCAGAAGGCCAGTCCTCCAAATCTACTTTTAGATATTCGAGGAATGACGAGTAATCCTGCACTCTGAGAGCGGAGAGCTCTATTCGGACTATAATGGGCTATCAGCTCTTGTAAATAACGAGGAGCTAGGCCATTGAGGCCCTATAAGTGAGAAGCAGAATTTTAAACTCAATTCGAAATTTCACGGGAAGCCAATGGAGGGAGGCTAACACGAGAGAGACGTGATCTTGCTTACAGATTCCTGTCAGCACCCTCGCTGGTGCATTCTGGCTCATTTGGAAGCTATTCAGCGAGCTTCTCGGACATCCTGCTAACAACATATTACAATAATCCAGTCTAGAATTGACAAACACTTGGATTAATTTTTCAGCATCACCCTGGGAGAGGATGCTCCTAATCTTGACAATATTTCGGAGATGAAAAAAGGCGGTCTTGCAAACCTGATTAATATGCTGCTTAAATGACATATCCTGATCAAAAATGACTCCAAGGTTTTTCACAGCTGTGCTGAAAGCCAGCGTAAACCCAGTTAATCCATTCCTCGGGTGTTTGGGACCAAAGACAATAACCTCTGTTTTGTCCAAATTTCGAAACAGAAAGTTAGAGGACATCCAGGACTTAATGATATTAAGACACCCTTGAAGTTTGGCCAATGGTTTTGCTTCCTCTGGTTTCATGGATAAGTACAGCTGCGTATCATCAGCGTAGCAATGAAAGTTTATGCCATGGTTCTGGATAATTTTTCCCAAGGGCAGCATGTATAAAGTGAAAAGGATTGGTCCCAACACTGAACCTTGTGGGACGCCATAGCAGACCCTAGTCCGTGCAGAAGAAACATCATTAACATGGACGGACTGGAACCTGTTGGATAAGTGTGACTTAAACCAGCCCAATGCTGTCCCTTTAATTCCAACAGTGTGCTCTAATCTATGCAGCAAAAGCATGTATAAAGTGAAAAGGATTGGTCCCAACACTGAACCTTGTGGGATGCCATAGCAGACCCTTGTCCGTGCAGAAGAAACATCATTAACATGGACGGACTGGAACCTGTCAGATAAGTATGACTTAAACCAGCCTAATGCTGTCCCTTTAATTCCAACAGTGTGCTCTAATCTATGCAGCAAAAGGCTGTGATCAACAGTATCAAAAGCAGCACTGAGGTCCCGCAGAACAAGTGGAGATACTAATCCATTGTTTAAGGCCATTAAGAGAGGTTGTTGGAGACTCTAATCAGCGCAGTTTCTGTGCTGTGCTGTGTTCTGAACCCAGACTGAAAGACCTCAAATAGATCATTTCTATGCAGGTGTTCTCCTAACTGGCTAGCAACTATTTTTTTCCAGAATTTTAGAGATAAATGAAGGTTGGATATTGGTCTATAGTTTGCCAAGATGTCTGGATCAAGAGATGGTTTCTTAACCACAGGTTTTATAACTGCAACTTTAAAAACCTGTGGTATATATCCTGATTTTAGAGATAGGTTAATCTAATCCAAAATTGACGTACAAATAAAGGACATGACATCTTTGAGCAGTAGAGTTGGGATGGGATCCAAAAGACGATGGTTTAGCTTTGCTGAGGTCAATTCAGAGATGCCTACAGGAGAGAAATAGTCCAGAGTCAAATCAGAACCAAAAAAATATGAGCAACGCTGCAGGGACGTCCTCAGCCGTCGACAGTTGGACTTGGCCGATCTCAATCTCTAATTTTGATCATTTTCCCGCTAAAAAAGCTCATAAAGTCTTTACGACTGAGAGTAGCAGGAATGCATGGACCAACAGAGTTGTGACTCTTTGTCAGCCTGGCTACAGTGCTGAACAGAAAACATGGATTATATTTGTTCTCTTCTATTAATGATGAATAATAAGATGTTCTAGCTCTGTGTAGCGGTCTTTTGTAGACTATTAAACTATCTTTCCAGGTATGATGGGAGTTCAGAGATTTACAGGAGTACTACCTCCTTTCCATTTTTCGTGCTTTCTGCTTCAGCATGCGAATATGCGAATTATACCAGGGAGCTGGACTCCTATGGTTAGAGACTCTTTTTCTCAGAGGAGCAACAGCATCCAGGGCTGAATGCAAAATATCGGTAGTATTGTGGTTTGGCAGCAGAAGCAAAAACTAACTACGGGCAGTTAAAAGCTGCTTTGACGCAATGTTTTGAGCCTTCTGGCTGTGATGATTGGAGCAGGGCTAGTTTCACAGTGAGACTTTGGTAGCCTGGCGAAAGTGCCAGAGAATTTGGTAATGCTCTGAGAAGATTGGCCGGGCAAGCATACCCCACTGCTGATGAGAGAACTCATGATATGTTGGCAAGAGATCAGTTTATTTTACATGTTGCCACAGGGACTTCCGTATTAATTTGAGTGCTGCAAAACCAAAAACTTTAGAAGCCATTGATTTGTCATCAGAAATTGAACTGTTAAGAAATTTGGAGCAAACTCATTTTACTCTGGAACCCAAAGTCATGGGAGTGTCTGTGGTTAAATCCAGCAGTGATGAGCAGATGGGGGTGTTGGTTTGTATGGTGGAGGAGTTAAGACAGGAGGTTCATGGCTTGCAGTCTACTGTTTTGAACATGCAATTAGCCCAGACACCAGTTGCAGCCTCAAAGCCTAGTGAGGACCCAGTGAGTACTCAAAGGGAGCCACTGAGAAGTTCCAATAGGTATAAACCGCCAGATACAGATGGGGGTTGTTGGGAAAGTGGTTGTAGCAGACATCACAGATGAGATTGCCCTTGTTTGCAGGGAAACTAGAGGGGGCAGGTACAGCAGGCCAACTCCCTGCCCTTAATTACACTATTACATCAGTGGCCTCTGCTGGTAGACTTGGTGGTGCAGGGTTTATCATGGGAAAAGTGGGAGAAGTTAAAACGATGCTGTTGGTGGATAGCGGAGCAACTCTTTCCATCATCCCAAAGAGTTTATGGTCCGACATGACAAAGGGTGGTCCGGAGCTAGTGAGATACACAGGGGATGTCTCAGCTGCAAATGGTGGGGGGATGGGTATTTTTGGAAAATTGCACACAGTCTGTCAGCTGGATGCCTTGGCTTTGGCAGAATTTTTGGTAGCTGATGTGCCCTCTCAGGAAAGTCTCCTGGGGCTTGACTTTCTTTGCAAATATGGGGTGGTGTTGGATTTTGGAAAGAAAGAATGTTAGGTAATGGGCAAGCTGTTTCCTCTTCTGGTTCCAGGTGACATGGATACACCTAAAAAGATGATAGTTCCCACTGATACAGTGATACCCCCCCTCCCATGAAGTGAAACAATCATTACTGGGAAAACAGATTTCATTTGTGGATCTGGGCAAGTTGGCATGTTTGAGCCCTCAGATTCAGTGACTGATCACTGCAATGTGATGGTGGCCTGAGTCGTCTGTACAACTGACCAGAGTTCAGTACCAATTCGGGTGATTAACGTGACCAATGAGGCCCTTACCCTTAAGGATGAAATTAGGATTGTTGCACACTGACATTGAAGTTGCAAATGAGGCTGAACATCTTTCCCTCCCTAGATGGTGGACTAGCCCTGCCACCCCTCTAGCTATCTTCACCACCGGCAGCCCTAACCAGCTGCAATTGGCACCCTCCCAACCAAACCAAACCAGATGAGCATTGACAGTTTGCTTGGCTGGCCAATAAGCCCTGTAACAGCTACCAAGCTCCTCTCTCCATCTATTCCTCACAAAGAGTCCCAGTCGTTTTTATACCTCTGCTAACTTTTCCCTCACAGGTGCTGCCACTCAGGTAATCACCACGCCTGCTTCAGCTCTGCTGCTCCTCCTCACTCCCCCGCTACCACTGACACTCCTCACTACAATACCCCAGTTTTTATGCCGGTCATATCATTTTATTTTGTTGTATTTATCTGCGACACATTTTACAGACCAGTCCGTGAAAATGTTGCCCGACATTAAACCGGTCCATGGCGCAATTAAGGTTTGGGACCACTGCTTAAAGGGAAAAGCCAAAAGAAAAAGTTATATGTTATCAGAAATAATCATCACCTTTTTAGGTGATTCCGCACATATGATGGGAGCTTGATTCTCTTTATTTGGAAAAAGTTAATCATCTGACACTAACTAATATTGATTAATCTATTTTTATCTGTTGCTTTCAAAATCAGCATTGATACTGTTGAGTGAGGCATGGATTTTGGGATCATCTCGGCTATTAGGTTTATGGAATATTCACGAAGGGTGAATTATTTAGAAGGGAAATTCGATTAAATTGTGAAGAATCATTTGCAGTGTGACTCAGGCTGGAGTATTGTTATCTGTACTGGTGGGGAATGTAAACAAGAGAGGACAGTCGACTCTGTGTGGAGTGTAGTGAATGTAAACAAAACGAGTCCCCTTTAATAGTCCTCTGTTCATGTGCAGAGTTTGTGAACAGGCTAACCTTGTGGGGTGTTTTGACTATGTACACCTCTGTGAACGTGGACCAATGACACCTGTTAGATCCCCCAGGTGACGGTTTCAGTCTTTGACCAGCAGAGTCTGTCACCAGGAGCAGCTCTCCATCCTTTCGGGTCCGAAGTTGCGGTCTATGGGGGTTCACCTCGCTAGGATTCCTCAACTTTGTTTAAGCTGGTGTAGGGGAAGATTCGCCTAGCTGTCACTGCATCAATCCATCCAAAATGTCTACCCTACCTACTCTGATAACTACCTTAAAGGAACAGCCTGGCTTTAGGTACTGTTATCTGCCACATTTGTTAACTGCAGCTCCCCCCTTATGATCTGGGCTCTTGTTACCGGCTAGGTTAGTTTAGTGGCTTGGACAGCAAGCCCCAAGGGTCTGTGACAATAGGGGGCTAGAGTAACCAATCAGAACCTGTGTTGTTATGCAGAGGCACACCTGTGGATACTTGTGGGGACAGTTTCAGTATCAACCACGTCTTGTGTTAATTTTATATTTATTAAACAGGTTAGCAAGGTTAAGCAACAGCATTTCATTGATTAAACATTGATTAAATATTGATTGAACATTGGAAAACGAACTCTACTACTCCACAATAATGCTACAGCTGGCAACTCCATTCTTCTGTGTTAATCCAGGCCGTGGCTTGTAATTCCAGTTATTTCCATGGAATCCAGGCTGGTTGGAAGTACTGTAGTTTGTAATTCCAATCTCATTTATTTGAATTGATTCAGGTTGGTTTGGTGTGAGCTGTGGCTTATAATTACAATTTCATTTATTTATTTTAACGGATTCAGGCTGATGTGTTATGAGCAAGTGGCAAGATTGCTCTTATCCAAGGCTGCGAAGTGAGGTGTCGAGGCAGGTCCTTCCAATAACAGGGTGGGTGTTCCTGGAACTCTGGTAACCAGCTCCTTCTCCTCTCCTGCATTGAGCTAGGGAAAATATGAAAATTCTAAATATATTCCTCAAAAATTGGGAAAAATGGTTATTCCGTTCCGAACGTCTTCTTTCTCTGTTCTTGTCTTGAAGAATACATTTTCCAGTAATCCCTTGGTGGTGGTTAGCTCCTGGTCCCAGCCGATCATCCTTCGAAGAACGCTCCACAGAATGAACGCTATTTCTCTCAAAACCTCTGCTTTTATACCCACTGGCTGGTCACGCCTGACTTGCTCCAGCCCTCAAAGTCCTTGCTTATTCAGGATTCATACGTCCTGATTGGTCTCACACAGTAGGGCGTGCAAAATCATATTTACATAACATTCACTATTGGTTTTCCAGTGGCATGCGTAATCACATTACCATAGCATTGTTCTGACTGGTCCACGTTCACAGTCTTTCATAACCAAATGCACTGAAGTCTCAAGGCTATTCGCCCCCGGTTTTTCTCTCCCTATTGCGTGCTAACAGCTGCTACTCAGCTGTGTATATGGCGGAGATATTTCCTCCTTATCATGCCAAGGTCTCTAGAGGCACATAGAGTTGTTTTGAACAATCCAGTTTAACTTTCCCCTCAAAAGAATTGTTACTCAGTTAACAACCCAAGTTTACACTTTATCCAATCCCATTCTAGGTTCGTCATTATAGCAATCAATATTTCTATTGGGTTTAATAGCCTCACTAAACCGATACATGTCATCCAACTCTCATCTCGTCCTATTTTAAAGGAGCCTGACAGCCGTTGTTTACTTCTCAACGCGGCACTTTGTTTACATTCCCCAGTGGAACAGATAACACTACTGATGCATTCAGTCACACTGCACAGTTCTCTTCTTAATAGTTCCCTTGTTTCACAAATCAATCAAAATCAATTTAATCACATTTCTCTTTCGAATAGTTTCCTCTTCAAGAATATTCCATAAACCTAACAGCCGAGATGATCCCAAAAATCCATGCCTCACTCGACACACCACACAATGTAAATGTAATTACGCAAGCTACAGTAAGACCAATCAGAAATGCTATGTAAATGTGGTATTGTACGGCCCTCATGAATCGTAACCAATCAAGATGTGTGAACTTTGCGAGGACTTTGAGGTGAATGTAGGTAAGGTGTGGCCAGCCAGGAGCCATAAAAGCTGAGGAGTGGAAGAATTCTGGGTTCTTCCGTGGAGTGCCGAGTAAACAGGACTGACTTGGGACCAAGCGAGCTAACCAAAATCACAGGAAATATTCAAAAGGATTAATTCTTCAAGAACAAAAGAGAGACGACGCTCAGAACGGATTAACCATTATTTTCTCATTCTTGAAGGGTATATTTGGAGCCTTTTTGGATTTATCCTAGCTCACTGCTAGCCAGGAGGAGGAGCCGGAGTCGAGTTCCCAGGGCTCACCTCGCTCCTCAGCAGCCTCGGAAAGTGCAAACTGACCATTTGCCTACCCCCAACTGTCCTTGGATCAACGCAGATGAATCAATTCGTAATCCACAGCTTGTTTTAGAATTAGTGATTATATTTTCAATGTTTAACCAATGAATGCTGTTGCTTAACCTTGCTAACCTGCTTAATAAATACAAAATTAACACAAGACGTCGTGGTGGACATTGGATCTGTCCTCACAACTCTGCAACTTTGGGTGTGCCTCTGCATAACAACACAGGTTCTGATTGGTTACTCTAGCCCAACATTGTTACAGACCTTTGGGGCTTATTGTCCAAGCTACTAAACTTAACCTAGCCAGTAACAAGAGCCCAGATCATAAGGGGGGAGCTGCAGTTAACGAATGAGGCTGATAACAGTACCTAAAGCCAGGCTATTCCTTTAGGGTAGTTATCAGAGTAGGCAGGGTAGACATTTGGATGGAAGTATGCAGTGAGAGCTAGGTGAATCTTCCCCGGCACCAGCTTAAACAAAGTTGAGGAAATCTAGTGAGGTGAACCCCCCTAGACGCAACTTCGGCCCCATAGGATGGAGAGCTGGTCCCGGTGACAGACTCTGCTGGTCAGAGGCTGAACTGGACCTGGAGAATCTAACAATACAGACAAACATGGCCTTTTCTGCTTGTGAAATGCAGATTTCCAGACTGTGATCCGTTAAAGAAACTAGATTCATTATTCCATAAATCCTGGAGGACTGGAGCAGATTTCCTTGAAAGTGGCAGAGTATTTCAAAAATTTGAAACTTGTTGTCCAGCTTCTAAATAAACCTGTTTAAATGTTCCATCTGACGTGGGTGGAAAAGAGATTATAGTCACATGTTCATACAGCTGAGACAGTTCCTGCACCAGTAAAAACAGATTCTTTAAAGATTCCCATTAGTTTTGTTTGAGCAGAAATAAATGTCTCTGGATAAAAACCTGAGATCTACACAGTGGGCTATTCAGCAAAGCAGCAGTTCCCATGCTGTATTGTGAAATATGACACATGAAAGATCAGTTATTTTGTTATCATTTATTTTTTAGTTAAAATAATGATATGTTGCTGAGTTAAAGTCTGTGGCATTTTCAGTCCACTGCTGGCACATCAGGAAAGGTTTTCTCTGTAACAGTGTAGAGCAGAATGATGGATTCAGTCAGAACAGAGCGCAACAACAATCAGGAGATGTAAATGTAATACATTTAAATTTACAATAAGTTTGTGTGGACTCACAACAATTGTAGAGCTTGTTGAGCCTGTCAATGTCGTTACGGCTCATCTCCTTAGCATTTCCAAAGGAAACATTGGCATTAGGAATGGGGACCATGGTGGGCTGGTTGTTCTTGGAGAAAGCATACCTACCACAGAACACAGACCAGTAAGATCCATATACCCACAACATACACAGAACAAAACTAAAAAGATCAGATGTGCTCACTTGTGGTACTGCATGACAGAGTTGTAATCATAGGGACTGCCCTGGTTGAGGGTGGCAATTTTCCTGAAGTTGTGCTCCATTCCTGTGGGTATATGGTATTATATGATGGATTCAAGTTTGAATTGAATACATTGATTGTGATTAATCCTAATGAGTGTGGGGACCATAAACAATATTAAAAGGCATCTTTCCATTACCAGACACAACATTTTGCAGCAGGACTTTGATGTGATTGTCTCTGTCAGAGCGGGTCTGCTCGTGGTTGAAGCCCAGAGCATGGAGCAGTTCGTGCTGGACAGTGCCATGGTAAAGGCATCCACGCTTGGCCAGAGACACCACCTGTTTACCACCACGACGGCCAACAAAGGAGTAGCAGCTGGATGGGATGAGAGACAAGCTCAGTGTCAAAGCAGGAAAAACAGGACAGTTTCCAACATCGGCTGATCTTTGACTCCTACCCATCCTTAGACTCAATGCTCAGCCAGTCACGATCGCTGCTTCTGCTGGGCCTGAAGCGAAGGCAGGAGAAAGATGAAAAGGACTCCAGTCCACGGGTGATGATAGCCTTCTCACGGGAGGCTGGCAGAATGACACAGAAAAGTTTCTCTTCAGAAGCAGCACCAAAAAGTTGTGTGATTTTAAAGTAGATGCCCATCCATCCATCCATCCATCCATCCATCCATCCATTATCTATGCCTGCTTAATCCTTTGCAGGGTCACAGGGATCTGCTGGAGTCTATCCCAGCTCTCTTCAGGTGAAAGGCAGGGGTCCACCTGGACAGGTCACCAGTCCATCACAGGGCCACATGTAGACAAACAACCGCGCACACTCACAATCGCTCCTACAGGTAATTTAGAACCACCAGTTAACCTGACATGCATGTCAGGTTAACTGGTTAGGTTAACATGTCTTTGGACTGTGGGAGGAGGCCGGAGGAAACCCACGCAAGCACGGGGAGAACATACAAACTCCACACAGAAAGGCCCCTGCAGAGGTGTAGTGTTGCGCTTCATTTTGTTTTCTTTCTTTATATACCAAAGACATAGATAGTGAGAGATCTTGCGTGAGTTAGACCTGATAAATGCTCTACATAAAGCTATATAAGAAGCTATTTCCTTTGCTATTGTTGCTGTATGTTGGCATCTTAAAATGCTTTACATGCTTGAATCCAGAGACTATGTTCTTATACAAAATGTGTTCAGGTTAACATGCAAAGAGCTGTTGACTGAGATCCAGTATTTAACATTCAGGGCCCGATCTTACACCTCCCGCTACACACTACCTACTACCCACTACCTGCAAATTGCTGATTTAGGAACCTCCGCCAACCGCTAATGCAATCTTCCGCTCCCTAAAGCTGCTACCCATTATGCCGACTCCCTTACTCACATTGTAGGTGCGGCAATGGGCGTGTCTCTTGCACTTTCCACAAATTCAGTATCTCTCAATCGCGGGGTCAGGATAGAGGGTAGTGGGTGGTCTGACCACCTGCTACCCTCTATCTTAAACCCGCGAGATACTGGGACCGCAAGATACCAAGTTTGTGGAAAGCGCAACCGGCATGTCGGCGCGTAAAAGAGCGCGTCCAAATCCCGTCATTGCGCGTCCACCCAGTCACATGTGGACTTCACAACCGGCTCTACCTCTCGATTATGCATCACTGTATTACTTTCATACGTTATTATTCTCTTAAGGGCAGATGATGTCTGAACAGCTGTGGCATGATCTCATCCAGATGTTTGCTGTGGAGGAAACGAGGAGATCACAGAACTCTGTTGTGGAGTTTCTTGTACTGTGCTCGTATCTCTCTGATCCTCTCCTTGCACTCGGAGCACCTGAGATGTTCTTAGTGGTAGAAGGTAGATGTCATCATACCTGTTCCTCTGGCTCAATGCTCATCCAATGATCCGTTCTGCAGTATTTTAAAAAGCACCGCTTCCAGCGGCTGTGCGTCTTGGCGCAGCTGTGCGTCTTTGCGCAGGGATATGTTCAAGATAACTCAAAAAGTTATGGATGGATTTTGATGACATTTTCAGGAGTTGTCAGAAATGTGAAAAGGAAGAACTGATTTTATTTTGGGTGTGATCCGGAAGAAATCCTGGATTCTGGATTCTGGATTTTCAAATTTTCGCTAACATTGCGCTGTTTAGTTGTTTCTTGAACCTTAAAGCAACCACAACTGTTGTGCTTGGTGGAGGTCTGCGCTCTCTGAGTGCTTTTCTAGTTAAGAAATGCTTCCTGGAAGCTCACTGGCTCTATTATTTTCTGAGGAGTTTTGTTGGAACTTCTTGGAGTACAAAAGAAATGATTAAATCATTTGCTCCACATTAGTTAGAGCTAGTTATGTATATATCAGTGCAGAGGAAGAGGAGGAAGGAAGAGGAGGAAGCTCTACAGCAGAGTCCCAGACCAGCTGCCCATGAGAGCTGCTCTGATCTGGATGAAAAGACGCTCCATAGCAGTTTGCGGGTAGAGCAACCTGCTCTTAACACTAGAAAGACCACAGAGCAGCCATTTGGCTTTTCTACCTATAAAGCCCGCAGGGCAGCCAAAGGGCTGTAAGGCTTTAAGCTAATATCCCAAATCACCTGTGAACAGACACTTTTGTTATGTAAACGAGGCAATGACTGGAGCACCACGGGAGGGGACATGCTGAGCCACTTCATGGAAACTTGTGTTGCGTTACCACTTTTCCAACTTAGAAAGAGATCAACACACGTTTCTTTTTCCTTTTTGCTTTCGTTTTTGCTGAGATTTATTGATAAAATAGTACAAAATTATACAAAATAAAAAAAAACTTTAACACCTATTTACAAAAAAATTTTAAAAAACTGCATTATCAGGATACTGTGCGTGTGTGTGTTAGAGAGTGGCAATGACTGAGCGAGTGAGTACATTTCAGCAATCACTCACAATCGTGGCACTGCCATGGCATCTCCCTTCTGCATTTTCCACATGTGTATCTGTAGCAGTCAACACATCGCAAAGTGGCGTGATTGTTCTTACACTGATGTTTGACCTGACACATGGCTCTTTACCCAGGGCTAGGTGTGGAAGGTTGTCGTCGAAGTAATTGTTCCTTTTGTGCCTTCTTTGCACCCACATAAGAGTGAGCCAGCTCTTTTGCAAGCTCCACCAGGAAGTCCACCCTTCTCTCCTGCCTCCCTGTGCATGCTTGATACAGCACATGTGCGTTCAGTGCTGCCATATCAATCATGTTATAGAACACAGCGACTGGCCAGCGCCGTGTTCCTGTGCAGACAGTGTATTGCCGCACCATCTGGTCCATCACATCCACGCCACACTTTGTGGTGTTGTACAGGGTGACGGTGTTTGGCTTCCTTTTGGTGGTGTTCTCAGTCTGAATCACGCTGTGCATGCTGCTGAGAATGTAGACGGTCTTCTTCCGTTTGGGCGCATACACCG
The DNA here is from genome assembly GCA_018398805.1 of Hirundichthys speculiger. Taxonomy (NCBI): domain Eukaryota; kingdom Metazoa; phylum Chordata; class Actinopteri; order Beloniformes; family Exocoetidae; genus Hirundichthys; species Hirundichthys speculiger. The sequence goes on from JAGFBZ010001495.1 coordinate 156,319, forward strand.
AGAGAAATGGTCAATCAAGTCCTCTGCTCATTATAAATGAACGATCCTCTCCAAACAACCCTTTGTACGTCTCTTTTTGTGCCACAATCAGCCACTTGAGCCACACCCAAGTGATATCGCTGGCGGTCCAACAAGAATTATTTCACAGAAAGTCTGAGGTCTTTGATATATTTGCCCATGATCCTATACGGTGGTAATCACTGGAGAAATAGTGTGTAAGCATGAGTGAGATGGAGCACAAATACTATGAAGACCAGAAGACAGAGCGAAGGATGTTCTGTTCCAAAGGTGTGGACTCTGTCTGGTACCATAGCATGATGTGAACCCAGAGGTTGAGGGAGAGAAGCGAAGAGTACCAGAGGAAGAGAGTAACAGAATATTTTATAGTACAGTAGTAACAGTATATTCAACAGTATATTGGAAAACAGTAACCTTATAGCTTATGCATACCAGGAGGAATGTGCAGAAAATGACACTTTTTGGGTTCTTTTTTTCATTTTCAAGGGGTCATTTTCAAGATGCAGAGTTACTTGTTACTTTTGAGTTACTTCAAAGTTCTTGTACTGATAGTGTTATTCAAGTCCCAAATGTGTGTGTTGAAATTTTGAACTGCACTACAGCCCCGACTGCACTAGTTTATTGCAGATGCAAGTATTCTACAGTTCCACATAGTAAAAAAAATATAACTAATAACTTAAAATCCACACATATTTACAATTATAAACTATGCATTATTAGTATACAGTGTGTGTGTGTGTGTGTGAGAGAGAGAGAGAGAGAGAGAGAGAGAGAGAGAGAGAGAGAGAGAGAAAGAGAGATCTACTACTATTCTTCATATTACATTTTGGTTCAGCTCATTTGCTCTGCCCAGGCTGCTAACTGGTGAAAGACTGTAAGCAGCCCTGGCAGAGCAAACAAGTTCACAGCCCTCAGCTTTGCCTCCTTCCCAGACACACTCTCCCCCTCCCCCATAACCTTTCTGCCACCCCTCCCCTCAGTATCTCCCCCCCCTAACTGCCCTGCTGAATTGCTCAGGTAATGGCCACATTTACAAATGAATAGCTGCTAACTTTAGCCAACAGAGTAGCCAGTTAGCATCCTCTTGGCCAAATGAGCTCCAGAAATCCCTGGGCGTTCTAGTGGATAAACAGGTGGAACGCCCTAACCACTCCCATGCATAATGTGTGCATAATATAGCGGTTGGCGCAGGTAAGATCACAGGTTTCGGGAGGTGGAAGATTGCGTTCTTTGTGGGGGAACGCCCCTCCTGCTACCTGCTATCCCTTAATAGCAGCTTTAGGAGGTTTGGCGCAAGATAAGGCCCTCAGTGTCAGACTTTCACTTTTCATGATCAATGTTTTAGTTTTAGGTCAGATTTTTGTAATTATCATCCACTGACTTCAGGCGATCTACTGTCTTAGTACTATTTTGGTACTGTTTTAACCTTATTCATGTTTCTTATTTACTAATTTAGACAAAAACACATGCACTACAGCACTTCTGTTTTATACCGTAGGTCTAGTCACAATATATGCAGCAGTGCTCAGCACTCAGTACACAACATGTCATCCAAGCCACAGTATGACACTTACAGAAGTGACTGGCGATGTAATAAGGAATGTAGACGTTCCCGTCGGTCCATTTGCCCCATTTGCAGCCTCGGCTGGTGCAGGGATCAGCGTTTCTCTCAGCCTCGCTGTCAATGGCAATGTCGCCTTCAATCAGGAAGGGATCATTCTCTGACCGCACTGAAACACATCACACAGAAAATTCAACACTTATAATCACAGAAGAAGAAAACAGGTTAAAGCACGAACAGTGGTGATTGATTGATTAATAACGGCAGTAGCTTAGACTCACTCAGATCACGGTTGGCTCTGTCCAGAAGTTCAGACACAGAAAGCTCCTCTGTGTTGTCCTCTGCTCCATGACATCAACAAGCACAACATTAATTTATTGCATCATGAAAAAAATCAGCATGTCACTTGTTTTTTTTTTTTTTTTGATATTTTAAATGATATCTTACCTGTCTGCAGTTTCCATGTGGAATCAAGGGAGAAAAGCAAATATGAGAAAATATAATTTCAAAACAGGAAAGAAAGGTTACAACTAAACAGTCAATAGCATGGCTGAAGCAGTGGTGATATGTAACATTGGAATATTAAATACTGTAGGAAATAAACATAATTCTGAACTTCTTGCTCCTGAGTCTTAATATTCTGCTTCTACTTCATCATGTCCTAGATGACAATACCTGAAAAATATGTCAAATCTGAACAATAATGCAATTAATGCAATTATACATCTTTATTATTAATATGGTCTAGTCTATATTCAATACTTTACTTTATAAATGCATTTTCATTTCATAGTTTTAATGATTGTCTTATCATTTCATTTATTAATAATGTAACCCATAAATAAAATACACTATATAAAAAAATTTTTTTTGCTTACTGTTTGATCATGCTTATGATAACGTTAGAATTTTAATAACTCTGCAGTTACTTTGTCTGCCTCTAATATTTAATCATTACAAATATATAAGATGTCTGAAATCCTAATACTATTGTTGTTTTTTTTCTGTTAGGCTGAGCTGGGGTAGAGGACACTTGGAGGTGCCTCTAATGTTTTTTTCTTTATTCTTATCTATTTCTACATTCTCAGTCTGTGTGGCACGTCCTGCGAACAAATGATCAGAGGTTCTTTGTTCTTACCTCACTGTTGGCCCAACAGCTGGCAAACAGCATCATCAGAGCGAGAGCAGAGAACCTGAAAACAGCCATGTGAGCCATCCTTTCAAACCTGCAAGACACAGAGAAATGACTCTCAGAGCACAAATACAGAGTCAAAAATAAACTTCACACATCTTCAGCAGGACTCACCTCCTCTGTGGGACTTTTCAGTGTAGCTTGAATCCCTGGACTTGTCTTATATATATACCCAGAACTATATGGTTTAGACAAGGATGGATTATCAGCATCTCCTACAGGTTTATCAGACCTATATGGTAAAGAAACAGTGGCTGGGAAGAAGACAGTTGTTGAGTATGTGGAAGTGTGTGTAATATGGTTATATGTCAGATGTAACCTTTCCCAGCAACATGTTGTTGTAATTGGGAGGCATTCAAGTTTACCTGGATTATTTGATGAAACGAAAAGAAAGTAAGTGTGGGAAAATAACAGATGAGATGCACATTTAAACAAATGTGTGGAGAAAGAGATTTTCTTTTGGAGAAAGAGAATAACAGTCATTAAAAAGTCCCACACATTTATGTCTTTAGGACAATATAATATATTATATTATGTATATTAAGTAAAATTAAAATGCAAGTGAAAGGGGTAGGGATTTAATAAGCTTAACCTTCCCTTTACTCCTTTTTTTAACATAAAAATCTCAACATACATAAACATACAAAATGTACAAATGTATTCATTCAAGTTTTTTTTCTTTTCTGATGAATCTGTGATACATCATTCTATGATTATTATTATGAATAGGACTGAATAGCTCATATATGTTAAAAAAATAAAATAAATAAATATTTGGTAGCTGTAAATGATTGTCAACTTTAAATTCCCAAATAACTGTCTTACTTAGTTTGTGGTCACCTCTGTCTGAAAAATGTAATTTAGTAAGCCATTCAGATTTACTGTGACATCACAGGCACAGATCACAGCAGAATTATCCAGGGTCTCTCTTTTCTTATCTCCACCACAAACGGGCTTCAAATGCTCTTTGTTTTTAAACCTGTGGGTCACTTGACCTGACAGATCTCCCATTTATATATACAGTTGATGATCTCCATCAAGGTTTGTTTCATGTGGCATTTGCTGTACCGCTGAAATGGAGGTACAGCAGAGATGTAGCACTAATTTCACCCCACACTGTAACTGTGCTCCATTTTCTTTCCTGTAGTTTGTTGTCCTGTTTTGCAATTGACATTGTAACAGATGCTACACAAATAAAATTGAATTGAATTGAATTGAACAATGTGTTGGCTAATACGGACTACATCTTAATTTAATTGGCCTTTTTTTCCCCATTCATCATATTTTACATAGGGGAGCCTATGTAAAATAGCCTCCTTCATGTCTGTTTATTTAGACCATTTCTCATATGCTGTGTACGTTTATACAGTTATGATTATGTTAATGATTCTCATTTGCTTTATTCTGCTGTATTTTCAGTAACCATACATACATACATACTAACAGGATTCCTGGATAACCTGCCTGCACAACAGGAATAAACCACATCAAACCCACCCCTGCCTGCCGTGTTCTTATCGACACCACACAGGAGATGGCAAACCACCTTTACCCATCCACCTCATCCTCCACAGTCCTTTATTCTGGGGTTTATTACTAGTAAATAATTGTTGAGTCAAACTGAGTTGAACCACCCATCCATCCATCCATCCATCCATCCACTATTGATCTTCTCTTCTTCCTATTCCTAAGGTGTGGATACACCCTGGACAAGTCGCCAGTCTAAGTTGAGGCAAATTAAAATGACTGTGATACACACCTCCATGATGAATATACAGTACCTTGCGAAAGTATTCGCCCCCCCTTGAATTTTACAACCTTTTGCCACATTTCAGGCTTCAAACATAAAGTGTTTGGAATTTTTTTGTCAAGAATCAACAGCAAGTGGAACACACTCGTGAAGTGGAATTAAATTTATTGGATATTTACTTTTTACTTTTTTAACAAATAAAAAACTGTAAAGTGGGGCGTGCAATATTATTGGTCCCCTTTACTCTCAGAGCAGCAAACTGACTCCAGAAGTTCAGTGAGGATCTCTGAATGATCCAATGTTGTCCTGAATGACTGATGATGATCAATAGAATCCACCTGTGTGGAATCAAGTCTCCGTATAAATGCACCTGCTCTGTGATCGTCTCAGGGTTCTGGTTAAAGCTCAGAGAGCATCATGGGAACACACCAGGCAGGTCCCAGATACTGTTGTGGAGAAGTTTAAAGCTGGATGTGGATACAAAAAGATTTCTCAAGCTTTAAACATCTCAAGGAGCTCTGAGCAGCAATCAGACTGAAATGGAAGGAGTATCAGACCACTGCAGATCTACCAAGACCTGGCGTCCCTCTAAACTTTCATCTGGAACAAGGAGAAGACTGATCAGAGATGCAGTCAAGAGGCCCATGATCACTCTGGATGAACTGATCTACAGCTGAGGTGGGACAGTCTGTCCAGAGGACAACAATCAGTCCTACACTGGACACATCTGGCCTTTATGGAAGAGTGGCAAGAAGAAAGACATTTCTCAAAGATATCCATAAAAGTCTGGTTTAAAGTTGCCACAAGCCACCTGGAGACACACCAAACATGTGGAAGAAGGAGCTCTGGTCAGATGAAACCAAAATAGAACTTTTTGGCCACAATGCAAAACGATATGTTTGGAGTAAAAGCAACACAGCTCATCACCCTGAACACACCATCCCCACTGTCAAACATGGTGGTGGCAGCATCATGGTCTGGGCCTGCTTTTCTTCAGCAGGGACAGGGAAGATGGTTTAAACTGATGGGAAGATGGATGGAACCAAATACAGGAGCATTCTGGGAGAAAACCTGTTGGAGTCTGCAGAAGACCTGAGACTGGGACGGAGATTTATCTTCCAACAGGACAATGATCCAAAACATGAAGACAAATCTACAATGGAACGGTTCACAAATAAACGTATCCAGGTGTTAGAACGGCCAAGTCAAAGTCCAGACCTGAATCCAGTCCAGAATCTGTGGAAAGAGCTGAAGACTGCTGTTCACAAACGCTCTCCATCCAACCTCACTGAGCTCCAGCTGTTTTACAGGAAGAATGGACCAGAATTTAGTCTCTGGATGTGTTAAACTGATAGAGACAAACCCCAAGAGACTGGAGCTGGAACTGCAGCAGAAGGTGGCGCTACAAAGTATTAACGCAAGGGGGCCGATTAATATTGCGCGCCCCACTTTTCAGTTTTTTATTTGTTAAAAAAGTTTAAATTATCTAATAAATTTCTTTCCACTTCAAGATTGTGTCCCACTTGTCGCTGATTCTTGACAAAAAATTAAGATTTTATATCTTTGAAGCCTGAAATGTGGCAAAAAGGTTGAAAAGTTCCAGGGGCAAATACTTTTGCACTGTATCTTCCAGAGCAAAGAGAATAGATTTGACTGTATTTGGCAAACAGTGGATATTGAGTTTCTTTATCTGGAGAAAAGAAATGACTAATGCACCAGTGCTTCCCGTCAGCACTGTGTTAATGGGATGATGCTGAAAACTGGCAACGTTTCATTCTGTCCACTAAGGGGAGCACTGAACATTTTTATAACACGACAGAGAAAGAAATGTATATAATAGATGAATAGAGGTGACATGTGACATGAACTTCATTTTTGCATTCTGGATCTGAAAATCACCTGGAGACAGTTTGTATTGTTATAGATGTGATACAAATTAAGCTGAATGGAACTGAATTAACTATTAAGTTTCATCAGCAAATCAAAGAATTTAAACGGTAATTTATTATAATAAACGCAGATGCATATGATAATGATGCTCAAATGGGTGGTAGGGTTAGAATGTGAATGTGAATGTTTTTATATATAAAAGGAGCCAATAAGTAAGCATGTGGTTAAAAAAAAAAGGTTATCAGAAGAAGACCATGACTGTATTTTAAGGACATTTAGCACAGAGGGTACAAGGACGTGAAGCCAGATCAGAGAGCGTCTTTGAACAGGATACTGGCTGATCCCTTTCAACCCATTTCATCCTGTATTTTAATAACTTTGGGATCAGTCAGAGGAGACAAACCTGGAACCACTACAGAGACTGGATCCTTCACAGTCCATCCAATAGTTGTTTTTAGTCTGGACTAAAGTGTTGTGCAGACTGACAGAAAAAAGAAAAAAGAACAAAACAAAAAAACAATGCCAACAACACCATTTCTATGTTTGAATTATTAGATGCAGATGATGGAGGAAAACAGGACTAGAAATGTCCCACAACACATTCATTTAGTCATTTATATGTTACTGTTAAAGCAGGTAGTCAAACACACCTCATACAGGCAAAACTGACACAAATCAGTGTGTTACAGAAAACCCAACATGCAATAGACTTTTGAAACAAGATCTTACTCATCCTTGCATAAGTTTACACAACACAGACCACTATACAATTGTTTCAGCACTAATTGGTCTTTTTCTCTTGCAACATGTTGAGATGTTGCTTCAGCAGACTGACACACATTTGCACATTTCATTGTCTGCAGAAGTCTAAGATATATTGGTATCACATGAATCCTGACATACAGTCATGGAAAAAATTATTAGACCACCTTGTTTTCTTCAGTTTCTTGTTCATTTTAATGCCTGGTACAACTAAAGGTACATTTGTTTGGACAAACATAACGATAACCACAAAGATTGCTCATAAGAGTTTTATTTAAGAGCTGATATCTTACCATTTTCCATGGTTTTCTTGATTATAACCTAAATCACTTAAGTTTTTACATCAATAGCTATGGCGTTGTACTGCCAAAAACACTGCTTTTATGCATTCAGTGTTTTCTTTTCTGTCTGTTTTAGTCACATGATGACGTTTAGTGGTACCAGGTATTAAAATGAACAAGAAAGAGAAGAAAAAAAGATGGTCTAATAATTTTTTCCATGACTGTATGTGTCAGGATTATATATTTTTTATATGTGTCTTATAATTATATTGTAAATAGGAATACTTTCTGTTTTTTATATTGCTATTTAATATTGTGTTTTTTCATGTCTTGCTGTTGCTACACTGCAATTTCCCAGTTTGGGATCAATAAAGTACATCTATCTATCTATCTATCTATCTATCTATCTATCTATCTATCTATCTATCTATCTATCTATCTATCTATCTATCTATCTATCTATCTATCTATCTATCTACATGCAGCATTTTGGTTTACACTGGAAAATATGAGTTTTATTTCTGATAAATGTTTGAGAGAATTTGTAAACTAGACTTTTATTTCAATAATATTGTGAATTTAGCTTTTAAAATTCCATAAAGAGTATGTTTCAGATTTATAGAGGCTTCATCTTATTCAAGGTCATGGAGCGAATGGAGAATATCCCAGATGGAAGTACAGCCTGGACAGGTCAAAGGTCACTCCATCACTGGTACAGTCAACCATGAATATTTACACCCAAATCAGCATTAAATCTTTCATATATGTTTTTGGACTATAGGAGAAATATAAAGTAAAGAATGCACGGGCTTCACAGGCCTCAGTCAGGATTCAAACCAGGAAACTTTATGTTGCAGCGCAGCTTTTCTAATCAAACCACTGTGGCGTGGAGCTCTCTGAAATTAGAAAAGAAGTGATTTCATGATAGTGGTGATAGTGGTGACCATCCCGGCGTTTACTTCCACCTGAGTGTGTAGGATATCAACTAATATGCTGACCAGTAGTCTGACCCTCTGACCACCTCAGTGTTGCTGCCTACATCTGTTTATATGGTCACCTCTGTAGTTCATGTACTAAGTCAGAATATAAGTGGATGGAATTCTTAGATCTCCACTAAATGGATAATTTATATTTAAACATTTAGTCTAATATTGTATTGTATTGTAAAATCTCGTCACAATTAGACGAGCCGAGCGGGATCGGTCGCCATAGTAACGCCCGTAAACACACATCAGCAGAGAAACTCCTTTCCAACACATTTCACAGGCTTCATTCATCAACCAATGAAAACATACACAACCAAGACTACGTAATCACGTCTAATCACAAACATTTACAGTACAATCAAAAATGGCTGAAAACAAGAAAAAGTGCCGGCAGTACAATGCTAATTACATAATTTAAGAGCATCATGGTGGCTCAGGGGGACGTTTGTTCAAAAAAGGTAGAGAACCCCTGAACTAGAGCTTGTTCTCCAGTTTTCTCCTGTACACCTCCTTGCTGTCTCTGATCTTGACTTTCAGTTGTTTTTGTACTGACCTCAATAATTCCCCGTCTCCATCCCTGAAGGCTCTTTTTTTTTCTTGTTGAGGAGCTCTTTTAGGTCACCGGTGATTCAGAGTTTATTATTGGGGAAGCTTCTGTGTTGTTGATACACACTCAGTCATGGCACTGATGTCTCTATGTGGGTCACAAAGTGAATCCCAGTCTGCAGCCTTAAAACATCCCCATTGAGCTTCTTCATCCACCTCCTCACAGTCCTTTTGGTCACTGGTTACCTCTGGAGGATGGGTTTAAAGGCTGAGGAGAGATAAACTCGATTGTAATCCACCTTGTTCAGAGCAGGTTGTGCAGAGGATCTGTATGCATCTCTCATGATTGCAAAAAACAAATGCATTGTTTCATTCTCTCTGGTGGAGCAGTTGACAAACTGTTGCTTTAATCCTGATCTGCATCCACGGCATCTCCTCTTCAATTTGCCAGGGATTGCGGGTCTCAGTCTGAGTATAATTTGGCTTCCTGATGTTTCAATCAGCTGTTCCTGCTTGTAAACAACTCTCTCATCGCTGTGCTTATGCATGACTGGTGGTAAAAAAGCAAAAAAGTAGCCGAGAAAAATCCCACAAGCAGCACAGCGTCCAAACCATGATGAAAAATAGTTCAAAAACCAGTGTTATCAATAGGGGTGAGTATTGGCAAGGACCTCGCAATACGATATTATCACGATATCGCAATATATTGCGATATTCTACCCAGTTAATATCAAAATTAAAAGTAGAGATGAAAAATCAAGTTGCTGTATATGTTCATCAGATCATATTGATCATTCAGAGGACAAATTGAGTCAAAACTATTTGCTTCAAAACAACCTATTTATTGTTTATTATTAATGTTTTTGGACATTTAAGTGAATGGATGAATTTTCCTAAAAATCGATATTAGGAGCTGAAAAATCGATATTATATCGCGATATATCGCCAAATCTATTTTTTTTCCACGCCCCTAGTTATCAATGAAGATGACTTTGTTCAAAAACTATGCAAAACTGGAGCTACTGCAACAAGCTGCCAGCCTGAATGGTGCTATTGTAGCATGTCTTTCTTTGCAGAGAGTATGGACCCTTTTTTTTTTTTCCCTCACTAATTTAGTTTAATTTGTCAATATGCACCCATTTTCACATTTCAGGCCTGCAACACATTATTTTTTGAATGTAGGTACAGTACACATAATCTTGTGATGTTGCTGCTCCTTCTCAGAACATTTCAAATGTATAATTGAAGATAGTAATCAAGTCTTAGTTTTAACTTAGTTCCATTATTTCCACTATGGAACAGTATGGTTTTGTCATCACTGCATGTTTTGTTTCTAAATACTCCGTAGATTCTGTGTTGGGAGAAGGTCAGGACTGTAGCTAATTCAATTCCATAAATACTTCTGACAACAGGATTGCCACATCATTAAAAGCTTAATTAGTTTAACAATGTTCTCAAAAGAACAGAACAGCTTATTCGTGGAGTGTTAATACACTATACTTCCCTCAAAACAAAATCTTCACTACTAAAGAAAGAAAGAATGAGTAAATGTGTCCTGTTTGAGTGTAACAAGTGTAATATTCTCACAGGTTTGTGCTGAGTGAGCCCTGCAGGGCAAGGTCGAGTTATCAACAGAAAACCTGGGCTAAAATGATCACCTGTGTTTGTTCAGCTGCAGTTTATTCATCAAGGACAAAAATACCACACTAACACTACACACTAACTGTGTGTAGATGTGTTTAAAAATAGTAAATATGTTCAATGGTACCCAATGAAAAGAAGCACACTGGGGATGTGGATGAATAAATATACTTTTATTCAGTTTAGTATTGCATTAAGCTGGCAAGCAGTTATTCATGTCGTTTTGTGTGACAGCTGGGATCCTTTTCATTTCTCATCAGGTCAGCACAAAAGCAAATTTAAAACAAATTTTATAATTAGTTTAAAGCATATTCAGACAGCACAAGTTGCAATTCTGGTTTTGCACTGAGTGAAGAGCCACATCGCTCTTCATCATTTCTTCTAGATCTCCTGTTGGTAACGAAGGGAAGATCTTAAAAAAATGGAACAGAAGCAGTTGAACAAAAATTGACATTAAGGCACAGTCAGACATTTGAGATTTCAAGTTGGAGCTATGTTCTTTCAGAAACAAGCAAAATATACAGCTATTCAACTACCTACAATTTTTTTTTTTAAATCAAATGCCTGATGGAGGGCACATAAACTACAAACAGTAAGCTTTATCTTGAAGGCTAACTCTCCCAAATACATGAATGCTGAGTGCGTCAGTTAGATATAAAATTATGTCAATTACAATAAAAGCATTCTAATTGACATTGTAATTACAGTGTTATTTGGACCTAAATTTAATTGGCCAAACAGTATATATCTGTAGAAATAGAATTTATAGAAAGCAACATAAATTTTGCAAAAAAAAAAAAAAAGATACAAACTTACTTTCAGTTCTCTATGAACTGGTCTCTTGGCACAGCTTTCATTCTATCGAGAGATTCGTTTGAACCTGCAGTTAATTAATAAAACAGAAAATATCTTCATGAAATCATTTCATTGTACATGAGCGAGCAAAAGATTTGATCTTTTTAATCTTTTGGCCATTTAGACAAACGTTTCTACAGAAACAATAAGGTATGTGCTGCTGGTGAATAGATGGGCTCTTGGACAGCCCGGTTGGTAGAAGATTCATAGACGTGTAGGTACTTATTCAGCCTGGAAGATCATGACAGCTGAGTCCGTTATAATGAAACTAAATTAACTCTGACTACAGGGAAAACCTTTGAGATCCAGGAGTTATCTTGATGTCTGCTGCTAAGTCAGCCGGATAAATATGCCCTAACCATTCTTATTTCTCTGAATTTTAAATAGTACTGCTATGCTAAAGGCATGAACACGACTCAAAATATGTGCAAGATGACATGCACTTTCAGTGTTACTGATACATCAGCCATGTCAATACTAAATACTATGAGCATTTAACTTTTAACTTTTAACTAGGCTGGATGCCGGAAAGCTGCAGGATTTGGAAACATTGTATCTGATTTTGAGACTTTGTCTTTTTCTTGTTTTCATTTACCTGTTCCGGTTTCTTTCACTTTCACCTGCCATTTGATTAGGAAAAGCCATTAAAGCTACTAGGTTACGTTTAGGAACAGGAAGTACTTAAGTCAGGAAAAGATTGTAATTGGGTTTAGGGGTGAGTATTGTCAAGGACCTAGCAATAAGATATGTATCATGATACTTGGGTCACGATACGATATTATCATGATATCTTGATATCACAATATATTATGATATTCTACCCAGTTAATATCAAAATTAAAAGTAGAGATGAAAAATCAAGTTGCTGATTATGTTCAACAGACGATATTGATCATTCAGAGGACAAATTGAATCAAAACTATTTGCTTCAAAACAACCTATTTATTGTTTATCATTAGTGTTTTTGCACATTTAAGTAAATGAATGAATTTTCCTAAAAAATCGATATTATATCAGGTGACTGAATATCGCGATATATTGTCCAATCAATTTTCTTTCACACCCCTAATTGGGTTTGATATGTACGACATATCAAGCCATCAAAGCTACTTGGTTACGTTTAGGAACAGGAACTACTTAAGTCAGGAAAAGATTGTAATTGGGTTTAGGGGGGAGTATTGTCAAGGACCTCGCAATACGATATGTATCATGATACTTGGGTCACGATATGATATTATCACAATATCGCGATGTCACGATATATTGCAATATTCTACCCAGTTAATATCAAAGTTAAAAGTAGAGATAAAAAATCTATTTATTGTTTATCATTAGTGTTTTTGCACATTTAAGTAAATGAATGAATTTTCCTAAAAAAAAAATCGATATTATATCAGGCGACCGAATATCGCGATATATCGTCAAATCGATTTCTTTTCACACCCCTAATTGGGTTTGATATGTACAAAATCACAAACTTTAGTGAGGCTACAAAAGCTATGGATCTATAAAGACCCATTGGAAAGAGAGCTAACTGAGATGTAAAGTCTAATAAAGTGGAAGGATAAAAAAGACTACAAGACACAAAGGTGTGAATAAAAGAGGACTGGTGAGTGAGGAAGGTAGTAGATCAGAGCAGAGGAGCTGTGAAGGAGAGGCAACCACAGGACTGTCCAAAGAAAGGGACTTACATTTTGATTGGGAGCTGAACCAAAATACTATTACCCAGTTATATGTGCATAAAAGGCTCTTTCAAGTCATTCTCTACCAATATAAAATACCAGTCAAAAGTTCTCAGCAGTAGAGCTGAACAATGCTGAAAAGAATTATCCTTGAGGAAATACAGGAGGTCATAGAATAGTTATAAAAAGCAATACATACGGCATTGATAAAGGCGATTCACCCTGAGGATGTCATTTGAACTCATCTGGGTGGCTCTGCCTATGGCTACGTTTGAGTTGGGAATGGGAATGATGGTTGGCTGTCGGTTTCGAGAGAAGGCAAACCTATTTCGAACAACAACACAACAACAAAAAAAAAACAATTTTCTTTAACAACATGCTCTGATCAGTGAAAAACATACAGTTACGAGAAAAGTAAATGACTATTAGGCAACACAATGCTATGCTATGCTAACACTACTGAAGGGCCAGTAACATCTCCTACGACTTGATAGAGTCCAAAACAAAATTGAAAACAGTAAATATCATACAAATTCTACCTGTTTATACTGTAAGTTACGAGGTACATGCTTCCAAAATTCAGTTCAATTCAATCACTGAAATTGTAACATACAAGGTAGTAATTTGACAGGAAAAAAATACTCAACAAAGAATGTCGGGATGAGATTTCTAATTCTTCCAATGCATATTTAGATTTTTAAATATTTCAAGTTTACCGATATATACTTTTAAAATGATGTCATACATATACGTATGGTTTCAGTACAGGAAGTGTTAGACATTACCTTCCATAGTGCATAACAGAGTTGTAATCGTAGGGCGTGCCAAGGTTATTTGTTCGGATTTTCTGGAAATTAAATTCCATTCCTGCACAGAGATTAAAAAAAAAACCCAAAAGTTTTATAAATGAAAGAAGAGAACAGTAATATATCCAGGTGTATAAGCCTGTACATGACTATGTCTATGTCTTAAAGGCTCATAATTTAGTTCCAAGCTGTTAATTATTGCTATTTATTTATTTTTGTGGAGCTCCACATTCCTTAAACTGAAAGCCTTTTTCAAATGTTTTGAGCAGACTGGTGGATGTGCTGTAACCCACCACGAATCACATTCTGCAGGAGGATGCGAACATGGCTGTCCCGGTCCGATCGGGTCTGTTCGTGGTTGAAGCCCAGCGCGTGGAGCACCTCATGCTGGACGATCTGACGGAAAGACACAACCCTGGCGACTCAACGACACGACCTGACCGCCGCCGCGACGTCCGAACAAACGAGAAACACCTAAAAGACAGCAGCTTTTAATACCTCACGGTTGTGACAGATTGGTAAGTGTTTAGGAGCTAACATGCTAACCCGGAGCGGGACTGGATGTCCACAAAGTCTCTCTGCCGCTGACGCCTCCTGAAGCGGATGCAGGTCGATCTTTCAAACGACTGCAGACCTTGCATGATGATGTTTCTTTCTCTCTGGGCTTAACAGCAATATAAAATAGTTGCTTTATTGTTGCTTTCATCACTATTCATGCTCAGATCTGAATGGTGCCTGTGATGTAATTTAATTAAACTCGTGAAAAGACAAGCAGAATAAAAGCCTTGTTGGAACTTACAGAACTGGTTGGAAATGCGAAAAGGCACGTAGACGTTGCCGTCCCTGCTCTTAGGCCACAGGCAGCCTCGTGCTGTGCAGGGATCAGCGTTCTGGAGGCCCGTTGGTACCGCTATGTCTCCATAAAGCACCAGAGGGTCATTCACGCCTTTTCCTGAGGAATAATCAGAAAAATTTGTGTAAATGTGATGTCTAATGAATGAATTTGTTCATTTTATTCTCATTTACAGAATATGAGCTACTTTGATTCTTTTTCGTGAACTGGCAGTTCGAGGAATCAAGGCGACATGAACGTACCGACATTAACGTTGGCCTTTTCCAGGAGTGTTGAGATGCTGAAGTCGTCATCTTCAACGGTGCTGCCTGTGGAGAAATAGCACACATAGAAGAAACCGACAAACAAAAAAAACCCTGAAAGCTAAAGGAAATAAATTCACATGAGAATATATGATTTATCAACAAAAAAAACAAGATTTGTAGGGAATTATAGGAAATTCTATGAATGAATGCTGTAATCACACATGTGATGACACACAAATTATAGAAACAAATGTGCAGTAAAGCCTTACCAGAGTTTTCACTAGATTCTTCAGAGGAAGCCTGCAGTAAAATAAATGGATTAAGTACAACTTGAAGCATAATAACCTTAATAAAAACAAACAAACAAACAGAATGAACTGCTTGAAAATTGTCATTTTAAAATGATAACGTCCCATTTTGACAGTTCCTTCGTTAACTGACATACCAGTATTAATATTAACAATATATGCCTTTAACTTAACTGCAGTCGACATAAAATTTGATCCATATAAATGCAAACCTGTAAAGTGGAAGAGTGGGCAGAGCAGAGGAGCCCGCTGAACACGGTAATCAAGAGGATCATGGCTGATTATTGAGCAGCACGAGCGCAGCAGTGAAACGCTACGAGGAAACAGAAATTATATAGGTGGAAAACCAACTGACTTTCATCCAAATATGGCAAAACGACTCAACGCAACCCACTGACTCAACTGGAAGTTGCAGTTATTACTTAAAAGGGGTTGTGGTTTCAATTTTCACTGCAACTGAAATGCACCAGCAAGTATTAACTATCCACCGTCAACTTTGATGACAAGTTTTATCATCCTGGTTTATCACAATAATATTTATAACAGCATTTAATATTGAACCCAAGGTCTGCAGTTTGTGTCAGAGTTGCACCTCTGCAATGCTGCTGATATAACACTCCCAAATGTATGTATTAAAATAAAATGTGTTTATTTTTTTCATGATCTTATTCATACAGGAAACAATAGAAAACTAACGATGCAGTACTGTGCAAAAAAAGCATCAGGCACCTTTAGATTAGAGGTGGGCAGATCGATCCAAATATCGATAATATCGATACCAACGCTGGTATTGATATCGAATGATACTTGTGTAAAAAGATCGATACTCAAGCTTTTTTTTCTCTCCCAGAAGCACTGACTGCTGCGAAGTGCGAATTCATTGAGTCTGTGTCTGACACGCTGTCGCTGTGCCCTCCTTCAGTCCAACAGAGAGTATACAGGTCACCTGGATAATTATCTGGACCAGGTGGATAAGAGTGGTCGATTTCAGCATCTGTTCATATTAACTTTCAAAGTACATGTTACTTAAGTCATATGTTACTGGAACCAGCTGAAAAAAACATAATTAAGACCCTAAAGTAACCCAGTACATGTCACATATCCCATTGAAAGGTGTTATCTAAGATAAAATAACATTATAAATTCCTTTATTTATCCCACAATGGGAAAATTTATAGTAAAAGCAACAGGTAATTGCACACAGTGCAAACAAAATTACACAAGTACTGAAATATATAATATAAGAGGTGGACTAAAAAAAACATGAAGAGAATATTCAACTCCAAAGAATATTTACAGAAAAAAATGTTAATTGTGATAATAAAGTATTTTGCTGTCACCTATAAAGTTTGCAGAAATTGAATTCTAGGTTTTAACAAAATAATCCGAAGACAAAAATCACAAAAACATCAAAAGGTCAGCAGTTTCATGATAGATCAAGCTTTATATAAAAAAAGTATCGGTATCGGTATCGGTATCGTCGATATTGGCCCTATATTTACTTGGTATCGGATCGATACCAAAATTCCCAGTATCGCCCACTTCTACTTTAGATGCAGTTTTTTCAAATTTATATTTACGGTTGTTTTCTTAAGTTTCTTTATTAAGATACAAACAGAGAACACGATGATAATATTAAATAGTTGACTGATGCCATTTTTAATAACTGATATTGGCCGCAGATAAGACTGTTGCATAGAAACAGATAAGATCATATTTAACACAATGTTCATGATAAAATGATTCTTCTAGCAAAAGTCAGTATTTAGTGTGACCAAGCACAGATTTAACTGTTCTGATCCAGATGGTTACAATGTTAATAATTAAGATTCTGCTCTATTTAGGTGAATGACAGCCAGGTTTCTGTATTTTCTCTTTATATCTTAAAAAGACTGGAAAATAAATATGCCTTTAAAATCTTTGATAAAACAACTAAATCATGACGTGTAGGACTGATGCACGGTACTGTTTGTGCAGGAAATCACCTCTGTGTTCATAAAATAAGAGGATAGAGTAATACAATTTGAATTTTATTACATGATAATATCATGGTTTGCACATTTTCACAAGCTCTGCGTGAATAAAAGCAGAGGTGGAAAGTTTCAAAAGTGTACTTCTCTAAATTGTGGGCAGAGTTGCAGTTTGGATTTGCTTGGTACACAATGTTGTAACATGTTGCAGAAATGCAGTAATGGTTTAGGAAAGACATCAGATTACTTAAACATCTTGTCAGTAAGAGATTTATTTATGAACAAAAATTCAACAACAGAAATGCATTAGGTCTCTGGTACATTTTTAAGGAGCATTCATGTGTGGGAGAAACAGCAGAGCTGAGATGTACTCATTTGCCAAATCTCTGTGAATGCAAAATATTCTTTTTTTTTAATTATTTCTGTTGACTCTTGTTTTGCACCCCCAGGTGCTGTCTATTTGGCACCTGATTGTCCTAAACATGTGGAGGAAAACCTCGTATTGCCTACTGCACATACAATTCAGGATACAGTATATACATGCACTGTTATGGCAGTTATTATTAGCAGGCTATGTAGCATGCGCCTTAAAACACAATAGTGGCCCATTGAATTATGGGATATAGTATACAAGGTGGACTGGTTAACTGCTGACTGAAAAGCCTTCCAGAAACAGCAAACTGAAACTGATCAATTGAACGATCGTTTTCATGGTACACACTAAAATACCAGTATGTACCAGTTCAGCATGTCCCCTCTGGCTGCTGTGGCTGACTTTTCTTCTGCTCTGTAAGCAGGAATGTGGTACATTTATGTCACTTTATGTCAGGTGTAGGGGATTTACAAACTAACTAGCTGCTCTCCTTAGTTTTGAGTGGCTGTTGGAACTTCAGGTTTGTTCCTGTCAACCTACCATTTTATGGTGCAGAGTTGGTTTGCTGCTATTGCTTTTTTTTATATACAGCTTTTAGATGAATAACCAAATAATCAGTTTTGTCTCTCTTCTTTCGTCCACTTCCTTTTTTCTTTTTAGCTTTCTTCTTACCATGACCTTTTTCAGTCAGTTGATTTTATTCTTTAGTTGCATTCAGTGAGTCTCCTAGTTTCCTTGTTTTGTTTCCTAAAATATTTTCACATTGTCAGAATTGTTTGTTGTGCATTATTTTCCTTCAATTCTTTTCCTATTTTAGTTACATGCAATTTTCTCTCTTTTCTCAAATAGGATTGTGAGTAAAGTTACTATAAGTTGGGAAAATTAGGTTTCCTGAACTTTATTCCACCAAGACCTGCAATTAGTTTGACAAATTCTTCACAGACAAAATCTAAAACATTAGACAAGCATCAACGGTCCATCAACAGCAGGTTGAGGCCATGCGCTGTGTTCACCGAGTCTAAACAACATGACACAGTTTGATCCCGTTAACAGCCAAGATCTAGAAGACATCCTGCGTCAACTGAACTCCTCCTCTTTCTGTCTGGAAATCCTGCCTACTGATTTTCTCGAAAAGGTCTCAAAGATCTTGGAGTCAGATCTACTACAGATTGTAAACTCATCTTTAATGTCGGGTGTTTTCCCAGAACCACTGAAAACAGCTGCAATTAAACCCCTGCTAAAAAGAGACAATCTAGACAAAACACAGATGAACAACTACAGGCCAATCTCCAATCTTCCATTTTTAAGTAAAATAATTGAAAAGGCTGTTTCTTTATCAGCTAAATGGCTTTCTAAGAAAAAACAACTGCTATGATGTCTTCCAGTCAGGTTTCAGACAGCACCATAGCACTGAGACTGCGCCGACCAAAGTCATGAATGACATGTCTGAATACAGATGCTGGAAAAATATCAGTGTTGGTTTTACTGGATCTCAGCGCTGCATTCGATACAGTTGACCACATTATATTAATCCAACGACTGGAGAACTGGGTGGGTCTCTCTGGTGCGGCTCTGAACTGGTTCAAAACTTACCTGGAGAACAGGAAGTACTTTCAATTCAATTTAACTTTGTTTGTATAGCGTCTGTTACAATGTCAATTGTCTAGGCGCTTTACAGAGACCCAGATCATGACCCCCAAGCAAATATCATTAAAACCAAATCAAGGATAATGGCAAGTAAAAAAAACTCTCACAGTGGGAGAAAAAAAAGCCTTTAAGCCAAACAGTGGCAAGGAAAAACTCCACTTTAAGAGGAAGAAACCTTGAGCAGGACCTGGATCATATGGGGGGACCTTCCTGATGAAGACCAGCCGGGTAGAGAAAGAAAAAGAGAGGAGAGACAGGACAGAGAGAGGATGGAGGACAGAGAGAGGATGGAGGACAGAGAGAGGAGAGCACAGGACTACATGAAATGACTATGTAAACAGATGCAGGCAGCAGCACTAAGGTGAGATGGTCAGAGGACTGGGTTGCCGGTCATCAGCTAGCCGGCACCCTGAACACATCTATACACAGGTGGAGGTAAACGCTGGGATGGACAGAGGATGAAACTGCAAGTCAGCATGCAACTCCGGAAACTCTGACCTGCAAACATACAGAAAGAAAATAGAAGAGAGGGGCAAAACAGCACAACAAACTACAGGAAAGAAAATGGAGCACAGTTACAGTAACGAGGTGCTCCTAATTAATTATGGAATGAGCTGGAGGAGGAAGAAGGGAGGAGGAAAGGGAAAGGAAGGGGAGAAGAGCAGTGGAGACACCACTCAGCAGATCATGTTGGCGTCCCCCTGCAGCGTAGGCCTATAGCAGCATAGCTATGACGAAGCTGTGATTAAGACGAGCCTACTCTAATCTTAGCTCCTATAACTAAAGGCTATAACTAATAACCTCCACACACTATTATTTAGACTAACTGTAGGCTTTACTGAACAGAAATGTTTTCAGTTTAGTTTTAAAGATGGAGGTGGTGTCAGCCTCCTGAACCCAAACTGGTAGCTGGTTCCATAATAAAGGTGCCTGGTAGCAGAAGGCCCGTCCTCCAAACCTACTTTTAGATATTCTAGGAACGACGAGTAATCCTGCACCCTGAGAGCAGAGAGCTCTATTAGGAGCATAACGTGCTATCTTGTAAATAACAAGGAGCTAGGCCATTAAGGGCCTTATATGTGGAAGCAGAATTTTAAACTCAATTCGAATTTTCATGGGAAGCTAATGGAGGGAGGCTAACACGGGAGAGACGTGATCTCGCTTACGGATTCCTGTCAGCACCCTCGCTGCTGCGTTCTGGATCAGTTGGAGGCTATTCAGCGAGCTTTTCGGACATCCTGCTAACAACGCATTACAATAATCCAGTCTAGAACTGACAAATGCGTGGATTAATTTTTCAGCATCACCCTGGGAGAGGATGCTCCTTAATCTTGCCGATATTTCGGAGATAAAAAAAAAGGCAGTCTTGCAAACCTGATTAATATGCTGCTTAAATGACATATCCTGATCAAAAATGACTCCAAGGTTTTTCACAGCCGTGCTGGAAGCCAGTGAAAACCCAGTTAATCCATTCCTCAGGTGTTTGGGACCAAAGACAATAACCTCTGTTTTATCCGAGTTTAGAAGCAAAAAGTTAGAGGACATCCAGGACTTAATATCATTAAGACACCCTTGACGTTTAGCCAAAGGTTTTGTTTCCTCTAGTTTCATAGATAAGTACAGCTGCGTATCATCAGCGTAGCAATGAAAGTTTATGACATGGCTCTCGATAATTTTTCCCAAGGGCAGCATGTATAAAGTGAAAAGGACTTGGTCCCAGAACTGAACCCTGTGGGACGCCATAGCAGACCCTAGTCCGTGTAGAAGAAACATCATTAACATGGACGAACTGGAACCTGTCAGATAGGTATGACTTAAACCAGCCAAATGCTGTCCCTTTAATTCCAACAGTGTGCTCTAATCTATGCAGCAAAAGGCTGTGATCAACGGTATCAAAACAGCACTGAGGTCCAGCAGAACAAGGACAGAAACTAATCCATTGTCTGAGGCCATGAGGAGGTCGTTGGAGACTCTAATCAGCGCCGTTTTTGTGCTGTCATGACTTCTGAACCCTGACTGAAAAACTTAAAATAGATCATTTCTATGCAGGTGTTCTCCTAACTGGCTAGCAACTTTTTTTTTTTCCAGAATTTTAGAGATAAATGAAGGTTGGATATTGGTCTATAGTTTGCCAAGATGTCCGGATCAAGAGATGGTTTCTTAAGCAAAGGTTTTATAACTGCAACTTTAAAAACCTGTGGTACATATCCTGATTTTAGAGATAGGTTAATCTGATCCAATGGCTTCCAACAGCCTTGGTTCAGCCTGGTCCAGTATGAAGACCATTACCGGTCTCCAGAACACAAAAGAAAGCACTAATGTCACTTTGAATGGCTTTAGCTCAAATACTGAACTTGCTAATGCTCTTAATTGTTTTTATAATCGTTTTGATATGCTTGATTTTAGCAAGGAAATACAGGCATTACAGTGTAAACTGCGTGACAATCAACACATCCTGGTATTACAAGAGGATGTTGAAAAAGCCTTTCTTTGCACAAAGGTTAACAAAAGTCATGGACCAGATAATATCTGTGGTCGGCTACTTAAAAACTGTGCAAAAGAACTGAGTCCGGTTTTCCACAACATTTTCAACAGATCCTTAAGAGCACAGCAGGTCCCCAGGATTTGGAAGGACGCTGTGGTTGTCCCGGTCCCTAAATCCAGCCGCCCCACAACCCTGAATGATTTTAGACCAGTGGCCTTGACTTCAAATATAATGAAAATCTTTGAAAAACTGGTCCGGCTGGAAATCCTGAAAAAGGCAGAAAGTGGATTGGACCAACTGCAATTTGCCTACAGGCCTAAAAGAGGAGTGGAGGATGCCACACTCACTCTTCTTGATTTGCTTTTTAAACATCTTGAAGGAAGCGGGTGTCATGCCCGGCTTTTATTCATTGATTTTTCCTCTGCTTTTAACACAATCCAGCTGCACATTTTAACGCAGAGGCTTTTAGAACATTTTAACTTGAGTACAAATCTTGTGGGCTGGATTTTAAACTTCTTAACAAACAGGACGCAGAGAGTCAGAGTTAATGGGTTTTTATCTGACAAAATGTGTTCCTCCACAGGCTCACCACAAGGGGGTGTGCTCTCACCCTTGTTATTTATTTTATATACTAATAATGTGTCAGAGCACTTTTAACAACCGCTTCATTTTAAAGTATGCAGATGACTCTGTGATTGTTAGCCTGCTGCAGGGAAATGAAAATGACCACGGCCTTGTTGTTGACAACTTTGTCAAGTGGTGTGAACACTCACACTTACAGATCAATTTGACAAAGACTAAAGACATGACAATTGATTTCAGGAGGAATGCAAAAACACCTGAACCTGTGAGGATCAAGGGAAAAGTCATTGAACAAGTCCAGTCTTATAAATATCTGGGGACAATCATTGACTCATCCCTAAAAGTTTAAAGAGAATTGTGAAGCTGTCAGCAGGAAGAGACACCAGCTGGCTGTTCTGTCTGAGGAAGTTGTCCCGTTTTAACGTAGATAGGACCATGATGACACTTTTTTATCACCCTTTTATTGAATCTGTTTTAACTTTTTCTTTAGCATCATGGTTTGGAAATCTGCCCCTAAAACAAAGGAACTCACTCAACCAGATCATTAAATGGTCAGGTCGGCTGATTGGGGAAACACAGCCGGGTCTGGAGTCGCTGTACGTGAAGCAGCTGCAGCGGCTCGCCGGCTCCATCCCCAATGATGCCTCCCATCCTTTAGCAAGTGAGTTCCAGCTACCGCCATCAGGACGCAGATTTATAGTCCCTAGAACTAGGACCACACGATACAGGAACAGCTTCGTCCCTGCTGCTGTCTCTCTTTTAAACAAATCTTACCATATTTTATTTATTGATGTGGTCTATCCTGCTTTTAATTTATTTTAATTTATTTATTTTTATTTATGAGAAACCCTGACCTGGGTTTTTTTTTTTTTACTTCTATTTATTGTTCTTGGCCTTGTGGGCAAACCTGCTTTCTACTTTTATCCTGTTCAGTGAGCATTGTGAGTACCTGCCATGTCTGTCTTGTGCTGTTTTAAAACTTGTTCAATGTTTTTGTCCTGTGTTTAATTGATGATGGTGGGGGTTGTGTGTGGGATGCCTTCTCCAAACTGCAAAACGAATCTACCTACGGGTATTAATAAAGTAAACTTGAACTTGAACTGATCCAGAATTGACATTCCAATAAAGGACATGACATCTTTGAGCAGTCGAGTTGGGATGGGATCCACAGACACGTAGGTGGTTTAGCTTTACTGATAGTTGAGGTCAATTCAGAGAGGCCTACAGGAGAGAAACAGTCCAGAGTCAAATCAGAACCAAAAGAAATGAGCAACGCTGCAGGGATGTCCACAGCTGTCGACAGTTGGGCTTGGACAAACTCATCTCTAATTTTGATTATTTTCCCGCTAAATAAGCTCATAAAGACTTCACTACTGAGAGTAGCAGGAATATGTGGTCCGACAGAGTTGTGACTCTTTGTCAGCCTGGCTACAGTGATGAACAGAAAACATGGATTATATTTGTTCTCTTCTATTAATGATGAATAATAAGATGTTCTAGCTCTGTGTAGCGGTCTTTTGTAGACTATTAAACTATCTTTCCAGGTATGATGGGAGTTCATAGATTTACAAGAGTACTACCTCCTTTCCATTTTTTGTGCTTTCTGCTTCAGCATGCGAATATGCGAATTATACCAGGGAGCTGGACTCCTATGGTTGGAGACTCTTTTTCTCAGAGGAGCAACAGCATCCAGGGCTGAATGTAAAATATCGGTAGTATTGTGGTTTGACAGCAGAAGCAAAAACTAACTATGGGCGGTTAAAAGCGGCTTTGACGCAATGTTTTGAGCCTTCTGGCTGTGATGATTAGAGCAAGGCTAGTTCCACAGTAAGATGTTGGCAGCCTGGCAAAAGTGCCAGAGAATTTGGTAATGCTCTGAGAAGATTGGCCGGGCGAGCATACCCCACTGCTGATGAGAGAACTCGTGATATGTTGGCAAGAGATCAGTTTATTTACATGTTGCCACAGGGGACTTCCGTATAAATTTGAGTGCTGCAAAACCAAAAACTTTAGAAGCCATTGATTTGTCATCAGAAATGGAACTGTTAAGAAATTTGGAGCAAACTTCATTTTACTCTGGAGCCCAAAGTCATGGGAGTGTCTGTGGTTAAATCCAGCAGTGATGAGCAGATGGGGGTGTTGGTTTGTATGGTGGAGGAGTTAAGACAGGAGGTTCATGGCTTTCAGTCTACTGTTTTGAACATGCAATTAGCTCAGACACCAGTTGCACCCTCAAAGTCTAGTGAGGACCCAGTGTGTACTCAAAGGGGGCCACTGAGAAGTTCCAATAGGTATAAACCGCCAGATACAGATGGGGGTTGTTGGGAATGTGGTTGTAGCAGACATCGCAGACGAGATTGCCCTTGTTTGCAGGGAAACTAGAGGGATTGAAATATTGAAATGGGGGAAAAAACATTTGCACCTTAAGGACCTGTTTTTGTCTTATAATAAAGACCATTTGGCAGGAAGATTTTAATATTTTTAATATACTGTAGAGCAGTGATTCTCAAACTTCAGTGAAAAATGTGAAAAATCTTTGCTGCCCACCGAAACCTTTAATCACAACTGTAATCAGCGTACAGGACTAGAAGCTATGTTCTGACAATAATGTAAGGAGTCAACAAATAAGGTGACACTTGTCATATTAAGTTAAGAGGATTGTTGAATAATACTTAACTGGTTTGTTTTGTTACTTCTTAATGTTTTTTAATCATGTCATAAATATTTTACAGTAATTAAAAACATATTTTAAAAAGGATTTAGAGGATTTAAAATATATTTGTTTAATTTTAATGACCTCTCACAACCTACCTGCAGTACCACGACGGCCCACCAGGGGGCCGCGGCCCACACTTTGGGAATCACTGCTGTAGATAGAAGCTGAAAGGGAAATGACAGTTTTACATGGGCTGTCCCTTCAATGCTAATGTGAATCCTGGTTGGACAAAGATTCTGAATTGGACACATAGGGCCTGATTTACTAAGATCCTAAATAAAGAGTACTAAATTGCGTGTGCACTGAAAAAGTTTGCGCGTGCTGTTATTGTGTGTTTTGCGGGTGATCAACTAAGAATGCTGGCGCAATTGATAACGGCAAACCGCAGTATTTAAATGAGGTGTTGCGTGTCTTACGGTTTGCGCCATGGAGAGTCTGGATGGAAAGCAGGATAGACGCAAGCGCAAAATGAAATTTGACGAGTTGGAGTTAGAGATATTAGTGGAAGAGGCAAATAAACACATTCATGAACTACAGCAAAGACATTTAAACATCACCAAAAGAAAACGCAATATGGGAGAAAATCTGCGATAGAATAAATGCAGTTGGTAAGACAAAAAGAACGGCAGATGAGGTTAAAAGAAGGTGGCAAGATATAAGGCAAAGACTAAAGAAAAAGTGGCCTTAATAAAACTTCGGCAACAAGACAGACAGGTGGAGGGAAGAGATGCCTCTAACCAGCATTAAGCAGCAGGTGCAGCTCACCTTCTGGAGGAGCAGATATACTGGGGTCTGACACGCTAGAGCCAACTGCAGAACAAGGTAGGCGCACAATAAGAAACACTTTTTTCTCCATGAAAACACGTGATTTATTTATTATCACAAATAAAAAAATGAATGTGCCTCCTGTGGCAACCTTTTGCTGAATAATACTCGATTTAACATTCAAATAAAATATTTCTCCTTTTGCATGTGCTTGTGACCGGCTCCAAATCAGCCCTTAAGTTTCAACTATCTGGTTTTCATTCATTCCAAACAAATTTACACGAGTCCGAAAGACTCTCTCTCTGCGTATTCTTTGATTTTGGCGATGTCGCCTCCTTGCCACAATAACAGCAGCCATCGGTGCGTAATGCTGGGCAGATTAGCACCTTCCTTTCGAACGTATTAAATACAGACGCAATCACAATCCCCGCAATTACTTTCAGGGTTGGTAAATCTCATTGCGTGTGGTAAATGAACCTATTTGCATTTTCCCTCCCCAGTATTTAGCGCTTTCTGGCGGGTACGCCCCATATTGATTATTCATCAGAGCAAAAGTACTAAATGAACAGCGTGTGCTATTTTGCTCATTTGAGAGGCGCAGTCCTCTTTGCACGCTGTTAGTAGATCAGCTTGCGCATTGGTTTGCGGGTGGTGTCAAGTTTGCACACGTTTTTACGCACGCAAACCTTTAGTAAATCAGGCCCATAGTTTTCAACAGATAAAATAGATAAAATAATTGCTGTTTGTGGTGGTGTAGTATATGGGCAGTGGCAATCATTTTAGCAAATAATTCCTCACAGCAACATTAAAAAAAAAAGAAAAAAAGAACTGAAAATGAACTATTGAGTTCAATTCTTGAAATCGTGAACAGAACTAGTTTGTTTTAATTTCTGTGAACTATGAGCTTAACTAGTTCGTGTAGAAAGTGAATTTACCCAACACTGGTGAATAATGGAGCAACTCTTTCTGTCATCCCAATTAATCCCAGTGATTAATGTGACCAGTGAGGCCCTTACCCTTAAGGAAGGGATGAAATTAGGATTGTTGCACACTGACATCGAAGTTGCAAATGAGGCTGACCACTGACACTCCTCACTACAATACCAGTTTTTATGCCGGTCATATCATTTTACGTATTTTGTTGTATTTATCTGCGACACATTTTACAGACCAGTCCGTGAAAATATTGCCGGACATTAAACCGGTCCGTGGCGCAATTTAAGCAGTGGTTTGGGACCACTGCTTAAAGGGAAAAGCCAAAAGAAGAAGTTATATGTTATGACAAATAATCATCACCTTTTTAGGTGATTCCGCACATATGATGGGAGCTTCATTCTCTTTATTTGGAAAAAGTTAATCATCTGACACTAACTAATATTGATGAATCTATTTTTATCTGTTGCTTTAAAAATCAGCATTAATACAGACAAACATGGCCTTTTCTGCTTGTGAAACTGATTTTATTTGACAGAAAATACAGATTTCCAGACTGATCCGATAAAGAAACTAGATTCATTATTCCATAAATCCTGGAGGACTGGAGCAGATTTCCCTGAAAGTGGCAGAGTATTTTAAAAAATTTGAAACTTGTTGTCCAGCTTCTAAATAAACCTGTTTAAATGTGCCATCTGACGTGGGTGGAAAAGGGATTATAGTCACATGTTCATACAGCTGAGACAGTTCCTGCACCAGTAAAAACAGATTCTTTAAAGATTCCCATTAGTTTTGTTTGAGCAGAAATAAATGTCTCTGGATAAAAACCTGAGATCTACACAGTGGGCTATTCAGCAAAGCAGCGGTTCCCATGCTGTATTGTGAAATATGACACATGAAAGATCAGTTATTTTGTTATCATTTATTTTTTAGTTAAAGTAATGATATGTTGCTGAGTTCAAGTCTGTGGCATTTTCAGTCTTCTGCTGGCACATCAGGAAAGGCTTTTCTCTGTAACAGTGTAGAGCAGAATGATGGATTCAGTCAGAACAGAGTGCAACAACAATCAGGAGATGTAAATGTAATACATTTAAATGTACAATAAGTTTGTTTGGACTCACAACAATTGTAGAGCTTGTTGAGCCTGTCAATGTCGTTACGGCTCATCTCCTTAGCATTTCCAAAGGAAACATTGGCATTAGGAATGGGGACCATGGTGGGCTGGTTGCTCTTGGAGAAAGCATACCTACCACAGAACACAGACCAGTAAGATCCATATACCCACAACATACACAGAACAAAACTAAAGGGATCTGAGGGGTATACTACGAAGCGAGATTAGAGGGTTAGCGAGGTATGTTGAGTCTAAAACTAGGATTTCCAGTACCACGAAGGTGGCTCTCTTTTAACCTGGCTAGATCACCATGGTAACTTACTCTGCAAGCTTAACCTGGTCCGGAGCAGGTTATGTGCAGAGTTTAGGCTCAAATCGGCTTTAAAAAGGGCCACCCTTTCACTTACCACCTCTTTCAGAGATGGCATCACCTTTTTAGAGAAATCCCGTTGACCTGAGCGCCAGGATTGTGCGAGGATCTCTATGGAGGGAGAGTATTCAGAGACCAGACTGATCCGCTGGCTTCCCATGACCATATTCTCTATAAACGCTAGAGATTTCCAGCTGAGGGAATACGTTACATTTGTAATCTGCTAGAGCCATATATTGGCAGCGCCACCAAACACAGCCGTGCGCTCATAGTAGCGCAAACGGTGTGCGTTTCTTTGCATTTCTTTGCCGCGGGAACCAACATGCATTCAGTTGGTGATGCAGAAAATCTGAGCCAGAATACTGGATGCCGCTATTCGCAAGGTTGTACTTGCTCTTACTGAACTGCTGAATATGTTTGTAGTATTCCCTGGCCATCTGCCCACGCTTCAAATAAAAGTATGGTTCCACATGGAAATTATTTACACATTTCATATATGTTTCTTTCTTCCAACATGTTTAAGTTACATATATGACAGGCAGCCAGACTACATACAAAAACCAATGGAATGTGTAAAATAAATTATATGGTTTCAAAACTATAGTAGCTAATCCACATGTGAAAACATGAAATTTTAATTTCAAATTATAATTTTAATGGATATCAGTTATTGATTGGACGCTGCATCTAATGAGACTTATCTGATACATGACATCACTGTAGTGTTGTATCTGAGTTAGGGTGACCATATTTTGGTTTCTAAAAAAGAGGACTTGGCTCTGCCTCAAGATGCGTTAATGATACTTAAAGTTTACTGAAAGATGCTTGTACCTTTAATAAATTTAAAGCTTCCTCTGTATTATTAGAATATTCAGTTACAAAACAAAATAATAGCCATTTATAGACATCTCTGTATATCCAATTATTGTGTCTAAAATAGTCTCTCTTTAAGTCTCAATGGTACAAAACTAAAAATGGAAAAAAAAAATATGGTATTTATGTATAAGAAAATCAATTTACAGCAGGGTTTTCCCCTGTATTAAATTTAATCTGTTTTATGATTCATCATCTATAATAATTGTCTGAACAATAAAATAATCACTAACAACTACATATTTTTATGATGTTATATTGTAAATATTGATCAGCAAACCTGTAAGAAAACAGCAGGCTAACCTGCTGCTATGCTAGTACTAGCCAACTTTGTTTACATGCCTCCCCACAAAAAAGCTCAAGCTACACCTGACATAATTCACCTGCCGTCCTTTAACCACTTGGAGAAGTTGTCCTTCGTCCCAACGAACTCTCTCTCTTTCTCCCTCTTCCGTTTTCTAATTTGAGCACCTGAGAGCTTCCTTCTCTGCTTGTCCATCGGAAACCTGCGATCATATCATTTATACACATGTACAAAAGCTGTTATATAGCTATAGAAAATGCATACTTTTCATCATTTTTTCCCCCATCGCCTTGGCGCCCCCCCGGTGCAGCGCCTCTATGCGCCGCATATCTTGCATACCCACTTTTTGCGCCACTGTCCCGACCCATACACTGTTCAAAAAGAACTGGAGAAATCCTCGGTGACATCACACATAGGACGTCTGAAGAATGCTTTTGAAGCCTCTTTTTCCTTGTACTTCCAAATGAGGGATGCAAGCAGGGTTGGAAATCTGGCTTTCACACGCCCACCGCATGTCAGTCACAGTTTGCTATTTTAGCGTGGCTGGCTCAGCTTATGAAAAACTATGATGCTTATTAATATTCATGACTTCCCCAAGCTAGTGACCTCCTCCAGTTATTCCAGGCAAAATAGACGGGATGACCACTAGTGCAGCTGTCCGTGCTGATCAGTTCCTTGTCGAAATGAAGGGAACATGGCCTGGAATTTCTTGGGAAGTTCAGGATTCGTTCCCGTTTTGTCCTTCCCCTCACAGTGAATCAGTGCCTTCCATCTTCTTGTGCAAAGAAATCTTTCAGTCACTTTTTAGGAGCATCAGCCATGAAGGGATAGATGTGTAGCTTCTTTGCTTGGGCTTTGCCTGATGTACATTCTGCAGCACCGCAGTAGTACATCATGGTTATTTGAAAATCTGTATTGCTTATTTTGGTTTGTTGGGTTGTCATGTCCACAAAAAAGCCCAAATGCAACACGATACCGCCCCCTAATGGATAAAAATAAGACCGTTTTGTGTTATTCAGGTTGCCTCTGTTATATCTCATATGCGCCCCCCCTTTCAAATGCTGGTTGGATTTGTACATTTATTTCTTCATAGCAGTGGTTAATGAAAGGGTTCAATTCATACTCACAACTGTGCATTTAATCAGAAATGAACCGGCATGCTTCTATTTTCATTTTATATCATTTCTTATATCATTTTCACAGCAATTATTCCCAGGGATCTCAATGTGGTGGTGTTGGTCAGCCAGTGTATATCTCTAAAATAGTGAACATTATATCTCTAAAGTAATTAATATTGCATTCCTTACCATCACTTTCTCTCTCTCCACTACATATATTCATTACGGTGTGGCGGTCAAGATACCTAAAAAAGTAACGATGCAAAAAGAAAGAAAGAGAAAAAGTCTTATGAAAACAATGTCATGAGCTTTACGTAACCTCCACGTCTACAGGGGGAACTGGATGAGACAACATTTGCAATAGTGCCTATGTTTTATCTTGAATTTAGATTAATTGGACATCCACAACTCACAAAATGTAAGGGATAATTGGCTTTGGGATGAAATTTCAGAGAGCAGCTAAAATGCAGTAATAACCTTTATAAGTGAACTTATTTTGAGCTTCTTTAAACTTTTGAATGCACATGTCCAACTGTTCAGGGTTATTGCATAACATGCTGTTCACTAACAAGATGATTAACTTTAGAAATCAAAACGAGTGTCTAATCCATGAATTAGTCACTAAATGTTCTGGTTCAATGACAATTTGTATTTAAAGAATCCTCCTCATTATGCTGCACATTTTGACATCATGAGACCAAGATGACAGGTAACAACCGATCAACAGGCTTCAGATAGGATGTTTTCAGAGGGAAGTTGCATCAGTGTCATCATCAGGTTGCAGCAGAGACACAGAGAACCTGAAAGAGTCACAGAATAACACAAAAGTGGATGTTCTTTATCCCACATCTCATGCTGATGACCACTCCATTGTGAACAATGGCCTGCAGACATTTTTTGTTGTGTTATACCCAGCCACTGTTATTAACTTTCTTAAAAATTGTGTCAGATAAAGAAATTACCTTTGCATGCTTCTGCTTGAAATGTGTTACTTTCATGATGTAATATCACTGTAGGATGAACTTTTTTACATTTTTTTATAAATTTCCCCTGAAAGCCAATATAGATTATTACAAATCCATTTAACTGGAATATTGATGGTATAATCTGGTTTGTCTACTAAAAAAAAATATTTTACATTGTCTGATAAAAATTCTTGAGTGTAGTGCTCCTTAAGTATTTTTTGTTTAATTCTTTAATACATTCCACCGATTTATGGCAGCATTACACTGCATTACTGGTCTTGTTGATTATGATGTGTATTGGTCTTGTTAAGAAAGACAAATCACTTTTAAACATATTATTAAAGACAGATAAAATGAACAAAACCAAATAAAAATTTCCTCCACGGGTCCAGACCACAGTCGTTAGACTGCAGTGCAGAACCCCAGCCACTCGGACCAGGGTGATCACCGCGGCAACAGCCCCCCACGCCCCCAGCGTGAAAGATCCCCATTGAGGTAAACACTGGAGTAATTATAAAATTTAAAAAATAGAAAATAAATAAAATAATAATAGTAAAAACAAATAAATATATGTATAAATAAATAAATAAATAGGATTAAATGAAAATTCAGAACAGATATCAAATAACTTTAAAATGCACATAAAAAACTTAATTAAATAAACCAATCAATAAATAAAATAGTGATTATGATTTGAAAAAAAAAAAAATATATATATATATATATACATACACACCTGGTGACCTGTCCAGGGTGGACCCCTGCCTTTCACCCGTAGACGGCTGGGATAGACTCCAGCAGATCCCCGGACCCTCCGGAGGATGGAACGGGTATAGATAATGGATGGATGGACGGATACATACACACATACATATATACATGCATGTATATACATACATATATTCCCCCTTTCCAAATTAAAAAATTAAGATTCAATTAAGATTCAGTTAAAAGCTAAACTAAACAGGAAGGTCTTGAGCCTCTTTTTAAAAACTTCAACAGTCTCTGCAGCCCTGAGGGTCTCTGGCAGGCTGTTCCACGGTAATGGAAAGAAGCCTCGCCGTAATATAAAAGAAGAATCTGAAATGTTTTTGAAAATGTGTCATAATTTGCAAAAATCAAAAGACACTGAATCAAAGTTTGTTTTTGAGAACTTGATGTACCTTTAAGTTTATATTTTAGCTTGACAAAAATTCACTTCAGTGCTTTCTAAGTAAAGGATAATAAATCAGCTTCTGATGAAAAGTCTAACATGATAGAAGAGCGTCACTGCTCTTAAAGAATATCCAGTTAGTCAGCAGCCTATTTTTTTTTTAAATATATTTTTAACTGTTTATCATTGTTACACACAGAAAGTCAGTGCTCAGCTGTACTCAGAGGCCCTCCTCAACCACACTAAAACACCTGTGCAAACACACATATTACAAGAATTTTGATAATGGTGACCTGTTCTGTTTGCTCTTGAATGTTGTTTATTCATCCTTGGAGACTTGGAGGACTATAAAAACTCCGTCTGGGTGACAGAAGCACATTGGCTGTAAGGTAAGACCCCCAACTCAGTCACTATGCGCTCATCATCATGACATGTATATCATTTATATACATAGGATTTGAGATTTGGCTGAGTTTTTGATTACATCATTTACTTTTACCACCGTATGTGTATTTTGTTTTAAATGTGTCATAGATCTGTTGCAACCATGCTGGCTTTCTCTTGGTCTCTTGTGGCTTTGCTGCTGGTGTCCTCCTCCTGGGCTGAGGTAGATTTTATCTGTAATACTTCTTACAGACATATTAGCATATGAAGCTAAAGAATTTTTTTTTTTAAACTTTTTTTCCCCCTCTTTCTTAATGCTCCTGCCTGGCCGAGTACAGGAAGGTAAGAAAGACCTCATGATTGCTCTTGAAACTTAAATGGTGCAATCAGAAACTGAGCAATACATTCAAAATTTTACTTTACCTGTCCTGCATGTGCAGTCAAAGTGATTCTGATGTCAGTATGGTGGCATTATGTTCAAAATGATCAAGATCGATGTGTTGTTGTTACAGAGGTTGCTGCAGGTGAGAAGGAGCTTTCTGTTGGTGAGCTGCTGGAGAGAGCCAACAGAGACCGCAGTAAGTTGCTCATCTTTTGTCTGGCAGACATATTTGTCTTTAAAAAATCTGTTCAGTCACCATATTTACAGTGGCAGCGGTGGTCTGAGTGAGTGTGAAAGTTTGGATTTTTCCCACTTGAGAGAGTAACTTGGTGCACAGTCACTATAAAACAGTATTTTCTAACCTGCTATGTATTCACACTCAGCCCCTGACTTTGATGAACCCACCCTGATTGGAGGCGACATCGCTATCAAGTCTGAGGCTGACAGAAACGCTGATCCCTTGCACCGCTAGAGGCTGCCTCTGGTTGAAATACACTGATGGGAAAGTCTATATCCCCTACTACATCGCCAACCACTACTGTAAGCAACAGTACTTATTTTTTGTCTTGCTCATGGAACAGCTATCTATCTATCTATCTATCTATCTATCTATCTATCTATCTATCTATCTATCTATCTATCTATCTATCTATCTATCTATGTACAAAGATACATGTATGTATATATACATATATATATATATATATACAGTCATGGAAAAAATTATTAGACCACCCTTGTTTTCTTCAGTTTCTTGTTTATTTTAATGCCTGGTACAACTAAAGGTACATTTGTTTGGACAAACATAACGATAACCACAAAGATTGCTCATAAGAGTTTTATTTAAGAGCTGATATCTTACCATTTTCCATGGTTTTCTTGATTATAACCTAAATCACTTAAGTTTTTACATCAATAGCTATGGCGTTGTACTGCCAAAAACACTGCTTTTATGCATTCAGTGTTTTCTTTTGTTCTCTTTCTGTTTTAGTCACATGATGACGTTTAGTGGTACCAGGTATTAAAATGAACAAGAAAGTGAAGAAAAAATGGTGGTCTAATAATTTTTTCCATGACTGTATATACACCACTGTGTGTGTATATATATATATATATATTATATATATATATATTATATATATATATATATATATATATATATATATATATATATATATATATATATATATATATATAATATATACATACATGTATCTATGTACGTTGATAGATAGATAGATAGATAGATAGATAGACACACACACAGTGGTATGTATGCATATATATATATATATATATATATATATATATATATATGCATTCAAAGCTTGAAGTAAGAGTAAAATTTACCTAACCACATACAGCACTTATAAACAGGTTCCTGTCTAAAGATCTATAATGTAAATACACTGTACATCTCACTGACACAATATAAATGAGGTTTGGCTTCAACAGTGTTTTAAAACCTGTCAAAAATCTGCCATGTTTGTCCTGGCAGCCTCCCGGGAGAGGTCCATCATCACCCGTGGACTGGAGTCTTTCTCTTCTGTTTCCTGCATCCGTTTCAGACCCTACCACAGTGGCGATCACGAATGGCTGAGCATTGAGTCCAGGAACGGGTAAGGGTCAGACTGTGCTGCTTTTTATGTTCTTGGTTCAGAAACCTGCTCCCTCGGCTAAACGTGAGCCTCATCTGTAGACAGGAAAATAAGGCAAGGCAAGTTTATCTGTAGAGCACGATTCCTCCACAAGGCAATTCAAAGTGCTTTACAGATGCATAAAATCACAAGAAGGCAAATAGAATAATTCAATACAAGCATAAAGCTAATAATTAATACATTGAATTAAAATTTAATTTAAAAGAAAAATAAATAAAAAATGAAGAGTGCAGATAAAATCCTTTCAGTTGTCATATGCACATCTAAACAGAACTGTTTTCAGCCTGGATCTGAACATTGTCAGACATGAGGCCTGTCTCACATCTTCTGGAAGACTAGTATTTCCTGGTTCTAGTCAGGACTCGTACAGCAGTGTTCTGGATGTACTGCAGCTGTCTCACAGCTGGTTTAGATCCCAGTGAGCAGGCCGTTACAGTAGTCTAACCTAGTTCAATTCAATTCAATTTTATTTGTATGGCGTCTGTTACAATGACAATTGTCTCTAGGCGCTTTACAGAGACCCAGATCATGACCCCGAGCAAATATCATTAACTAAAATTATAATAGTGGATAAGTGGAATAGTGTCTAGTGGAGACAAACACATGGATTAGTCTTTCTAAATCTGGTTTAGACACTATTCCTTTGATTCTGGCAATGTTTTTTAGATGGTAAAAAGCTGCTGATGTTATTGCTTTAATGTGGCTGTTAAAGTTCAAGTCTGAATCCAATATTACTCCTAAATTTCTGACCTGATTTTTAGGTTTTAGAGTCTCTAGGTGACTGATAACACTTTCTCTTTGTTTCTGTGGGCCACAGACAATGATTTCAGTTTTGTCTGAGTTTAGCTGGAGAAAGTTGTTTTGCATCCACACACTGATCTGTTCGATGTTTTTGAAATAGGTGTTACAGATTTGCGCTGCCAACTTCAGGTGTACAATAAATGCAGCAAAATGTGGCACTGGTTGAGATAATAATTAGTTAAGATAATTCTAATATAAGCCATGCCTAATACGTCACAAATCTGAACCAACTGAATGTAAGTTTTTTCGAGTTGGTAGTAACTTCAGACCCCCAGTCACATGTCATCTCTTGTAGCTGCTCTGGGTAAAAGGTGGTGGACACATACAGTCCGGAAAGATATATTTAATTGTCAAGATATTGTTATAATATTTCTGTTTCTGTGACCACAGCTGCTACTCCTACGTGGGCCGTCAGGGCGGCGCTCAGACCGTCTCTTTGAGCAGACAGGGGTGTTTGTACCACGGCACCGTCCAGCATGAGCTGCTCCACGCCCTCGGCTTCAACCACGAGCAGACCCGCTCTGACAGGGACAGCTACATCAAAGTGCACTGGAATAACATCATCGATGGTCAGATTCTTTCTCTTTCCGTCATTTGCTCTCTAAAGGCAGCAAAAGCACCATCCATCCCTCCATCCAATGTTTTCTATTCAGTCTAACATGCATATTTATGCAGAAGCAGGACTATCTGGAGAAAACACACGTGTGCATCAGGACACGACAAAAACCACACAAAGTGAAGTAGAGCAGGAAGTGGTTTGCATTGATTTACTGAAGCAACTGTAAACTAAAGCAAAAAAAAAAAAAGATAAAAACTCTTCACAAATGCAGTAGCTTCTCATCAAAGAGCTGCTTTAGACAGGTTCTCCCAAAGTTCTGCCTTCCCCCCGCCCCTCTCATCCTCCTCACAACTTTATGATGTTTCTGTTTTTCATTTGTAATCTATGCTGAATTATGTCTGATGCATTCTCAACACCCCCCCCAAAAATGTTCTGCTCAAAGCTGAAAAGAATCGTGTTACGTCTTTCCTGCAGACATGGAGTACAATTTCTATAAGATCGACACTCTGAATCAAGGAACTCCTTATGACTACAACTCTGTTATGCAATATGAGAGGTAAGGATCTCATTTACCTTCGGTGATACATTTTCATTAGTCGTTCACATTTCTGCAGCATACAAGTCTGATGATTGTGTTTATTAGTTTCAAATCCACAGCAGGAGTCTGTA
Source organism: Hirundichthys speculiger (assembly GCA_018398805.1). Lineage (NCBI taxonomy): Eukaryota > Metazoa > Chordata > Actinopteri > Beloniformes > Exocoetidae > Hirundichthys > Hirundichthys speculiger. The sequence continues at coordinate 193,516 of JAGFBZ010001495.1, forward strand.
TAAGTAATTATTATAATCAGAAGGCCCCACAGGTATGGAGCCCCGTTTGGGTCATAATTCAATGAACAAATGAGTCTATTATTATGAAATACAGGCGTTTATTATTATGAAATATTTCCCATTATTATGATAATGGTTTCGTTTTTCATAAGAATGAGCTTTTTCATAATAATGGATTCGTTTTTCATAAGAATGAGCTTTTTCATAATAATGGATTTGTTTTTCATAAGAATGATTTGTGTGTCAATCACAGCAGAGAGGGCGGAGCCATTTATGTGATTGGCTGCTCTTTCATTCAGCCATAAGCAACAAAACAGTGAATATGGTCAAGGTTTCCCGTAGCTCAGTCCAAGCTGCCATAGCTACAATCGGACTAGCAGCGCACCTTGATGACGCCACGGCCCGCTGCTAACGGGACCTCACGGCCAAAACTAGTTGATGTCAGAGCGTAGAATACAGAAGGATCAGCCAATAAGCGTGCAGGTCGACCACTGGTCCCGCCCACTGGCAAAATGTCATTATTATGTAAAAGCTCATTCTTAGATAAAAAAGCTATTCTGAAATAAACTATTATGCATTAAACTAAGATTAAACAATAATGAAAATATATTTCATAATAATACACATATATTTTATAAAAATGGGAAACATTTCATAATAATGGATACGTATTTCATAATAATAAATGCCTTTATTTCATAATAATAGACTAATTTATTCATTGAATTAATTAAATGGGGCAAATCCGTACACAGGAGGCTCATCTGGTGACTTCTATTGATTTTAGGCTACTTGTTGTACTGCACTAGTGTTAGTCAGGAATCCAACAGATACTGACACATTTTGATGCACTTAATTGAATATGCTCTTCACCATAATTTTACACATGAAGGAGCAAAAGTACTGCAGGTATCTGTGATGGTTTCCCAGCAGGCAATCCAACAACCTCATTCATGGTGCATTCTGCATTTCTGCAGGTATGCCTTCTCCAAGAACAACCTCCCCACCATGGAGCCCATCCCCTACAGCGATGTGTCTTTCGGCAAGGCCACCCAGATGAGCCAGAACGACATCACCAGGCTGAACAGACTCTACAACTGCTGTAAGTCAAATGATGCAAAACATGTAATGACTGAAAGGGTTACAAAATGCACACAAAAGTACTGCTAAAGTAAGAAAGAGCAAAGTTACACTATACTAAAAAACTGTGTGGGAGAAGAGATAAATCTTTCATCTTTCTTTTGACCCTTCCTCCTCTCACTTGCTCCACTACCAATAACAGTTACGTGGCTGAACGTCAGCAGCTCTCATTGTGCATAAAAAGTGGACTTTGATGTCCATGGTGAGCTCTTATAAGATCTATTGCCAAATAAAATTCAACCGGTTTGTGGAACAAAACTTCCTTTCCACCAGGTCATGTTCACAGAGTCAGTGACCATGGTAACAGAAACAGAGAATAAAATACCTCCGTTTCTGAAAGGGGCTTGAGTTAACTCTGTCTCGGGGTTAAGTTACCACCGTATTTGAAATGGAAAAACCTTGAGTTTCCCATTTCAGGTTTAACAAATGAAAAAAAAAAAAAATCAAGAGACGAATGTTTAAACAACATTGCCATCTGGTGACTGTAAATACTATAACAAATATTCTAGTAAATTAGATTAAAATATTTTGAAAACTATTGAAAAGAGTTAAAAATGAGAATATTTAGCTGATATACAATTTTCATACATTTATAAAATCGATGATTTTAATACAAGTATAGTTTAGCATAGGAGTTGAGTGATAATACGTATTCCTCTATCTATACCTGCTGGAGCCTATCCCAGCTGTCTGTCTGTCTATCTGTCTATCTATCTATCTATCTATCTATCTATCTATCTATCTATCTATCTATCTATCTATCTATCTATCTATCTATATATCTATACTTAACCCTATCTGCCACATAAATGAGGCAGAGATGTCCACTTTAGTGTTTCTGCCGCATTAAACCTTCAGTTAAACGTCCTTAGTTTTCTACTTTGAAGAGGTTCTCTTCACTAAATACTTACACGGTGTTAACAGCGTTTGGATACCAACAAGGTGAGCATCTGTCAGTGGACTTTTGTTATTCTTCTAAAATGATTCCCATCTGTTTTGCAGAGACAGCAGCCGTGACTTCCTGTCCTCACCCCTGAAGATGTCGTAACACGTTAACACTTCAAAGCACATGTGTGTTGTGGGCAGAAGACAGTTTTTGTCATTTAATTGTCAATAAAGAATAAAAGCATTTTTAAAAGTTTCATAAAAAACTCTGATTTGTTCATTATTCTTGTACTTTTGTTCAGAAAAAAAAAAATCCACATTTCTGTTTTGTCTCTCAGTCTCCCTCTCAAGAATGTTTGTTAAAAGGGACATGCTGTAATATGAAAAAATGACTTTCCTGGAGAACACATATGTGATGCCTTCAGTGACAACCAAATCAAATAATTTTCCCATAACAATGTCCCATTGGGGCCGTTAAACTCTGAAAGGATGTAATTCAGCGAGCTGTTCAGATCAGAGTGGTTCTGTGACATCACAAACCTGCCCAGAGTAGAGCCGTCCAGGTCTGTGACATCACAAACCGGGCCAGAGTAGAGCCATCCAGGTCTGTGACATCACAAACCGGGCCAGAGTAGAGCCGTCCAGGTCTGTGACATCACAAACCGGGCCAGAGTAGAGCCGTCCAGGTCTGTGACATCACAAACCTGGCCAGAGTAGAGCCGTCCAGGTCTGTGACATCACAAACGGGCCAGAGTAGAGCCTCACAAAGTCCCAGTCTGACATCACAAACCTGCTCAGAGTAGAGCCACCAGTCCAGGCCAGTAGAGCCGTCCAGTCATCACAAACCAGTCCATCACATCACAAACCGGCCGTCAGAGTAGAGCCAGGTCACATCACACCAGGTAGAGCCATCCAGGTCTGTGACATCACAAACCGGTAGAGCCAGACATCACAAACGAGGTAGAGCCGTCCAGGTCTGTGACATCACAAACCTCACAAGGCCAGATGACCGTCCAGGTCTGTGACATCAGTGAGAGAGAGAGCCGTCCAGCCTCCCTAACAGGATGCGTCACAGTGAGCAGATATAGATCTGCACCATGCTGCTTTTGCTATATTTTGAAATTGGGAAATGCAAAGTTTTAACACCGAGTTTGAATCACGCGCTCTCCTCGGAACAGAGTTTACCCCTGTTGTTTAAAATGTACTAATAAAGCATATTAGTTTACCAATAATTGATTGAGGTTCTAGTGATTATACAACACTTAAACCAGGCACTTGACAATTGGATGAAGGTGCACGCTTGAGCAATATCCCATATTGGATAATATTCCACCTTAGATATTACCATCACTCGATAAACAGGCCACGCTGACCTGGCCCTATTTTTAATATAACACCCCCCTAAAACTGACTGATTTGAACAGAGCTGAAAATTAAAGTGGTGCTCCCAGTTGAGAGCATTTTGTATCATTAACTGTATCCCTTATGGGCCGGGTCCTGTCCAAGGTTTCTTCCCTCTTAAAGGGGATTATTTCTAAACCACCACCCACAACTGTTTAGACAAAATCTTTAAGTTAATATTTACTCCTGAGTGCAGAGTGAGTCATCAGCATTTTTGAAACATTCTTACAGGATGTCACAAACTCTGAAGTCCATAACAAATTACAAAACCATCACTACAAACTGTTATAGGTGGGTGGGTACATGATATAAAGAACTAGAACTTGTAAATACAGTTTACTTTTAATGTAATGTAAAAAACATGCATGTTATACTACATAACCATGTTTTCTGCCACATTGCTGGATGATCATGAGGTAACATTTTACAGAAATGTATTGACTTCAGCTGCATTTTAAATCTCATACCTTGTTTCATATCTTTTTGAAATTGATTTTTGACAAAAACAGGAGGGACATGAGAGAAATCCGGTGTGTTTTATCACATTTTTTTATTTAATCTCAACAAAAAAATACATCTGTACATCATCTTAAAGCCTAAATCCCAGTCTAAAATCACGCAGAAATCTCAGTCAATATCCCAGGGCTTTAAGTTTGTCCTCCAGTTTATCGGCGGTCATATTGAACTGACAGTCCCTCAGAGCTTTGATCAGCTCCTCCGTTCCAGCCTCGACTCCACGAATCTTCTTCCACTCCTTCAGGAGCTCCACCGTCGTCTCCTCCAGGTCCGTCGGATGCCTTTTGGAGATGGACTCCAGCTTGACATCGCCAACACGAAGTTTGCGGCCCAGTTTACGCCAATGCTTTCCAAGACTCTCTGCAATAACCTCTGTGGCTATGTCCAGCTTGGCTGAAGGAGAAGAACATATAAGAGATTAAACAAACACATTTTCCAAAAATTAGATTATGAATGATAAAGAGTTGACAACTTGTTATCCTCATTTTGAGTCTACAAAGCACTTTATAGCATGTTTACCATTCACTCATTCACACAAGATCACATCCAGCTGTACTAAAGGTATAAGAAGTTGCAGGTGAGCAGACCAGAAGGGTTTCAATTAGGGATGCACGATAACTATCGGGCCGATAACAGGAAATTATGACGTCATATCACATTCCGATAAGTCCGATATCACGCTGAATAGCCCCAATAACATATATATTTTTGTCAACATGGCAGTATCTCGCTCCCTCTGAGCCTTGAATGACCGGCAGTGTTCAAGTGACGTCGGCATAATCAGAAAAACGAGTTTCACAATCAGGAAAATCAAGAATACCCCCTCATGCCAGAAAACAACTCGTTAACTCGGTCATAATTTTAGTAGTTGCTGACTTGAATTGATATTTGCAGTATTTTCCCACATGTTACACATAAAAAAAGAAAAAAATAGAAAAGGCTGAAAGAACGACTAGCAAATGAGGGAACGTCGGAATTTACGTTACACCTTGAATGCAGCCTGGAGCACAGCGCTGATCACAACAAACATGGCGGCGTGGAACTTCGTTAAAGTTTCAGAAGAAGATAGTTTGGTGGTTATTTGTGACGAATCCTCCGAGTGAATTCTACGAGGAGGGAAGCACAAGCTTTAATACGTAAAACCTGATCAGCCACCTACAACATAACAATCACTTCCATGGAGTTTTGAAATCGCGCTAACGTGAGATAATGCTAACGTGCGCAAACCAGCAGAAGGTTTCCCCTTCCCTCCCCTCATCTCTCCCTCATCTCTCATCTAAAGCTTCCATGAGATAAAAAATTAAATAAATAAAAAATCACTGAACCTCATTACCTTTAATTAAAGGTATTAATTTAAATGGAACCACAAGCCAAAATCCTTTAAATGTTAATCTTTTTCAGTTAGTAATTCTGATGCATGTATTTCCATCAGTTCAAGGAGCCTTTATTTTTTTATATCAGTGAGTAATGAATCTTATTTAAGTTGATGTGAAATATCAAACAGGTTTGTCTATCCATCCATCCATTAGCTTCTGCTTATCCGAAGTCGGGTTGCGGGGGCAGCAGCTTCAGCAGAGAGGCCCAGACCTCCCAAATAGGTTTGTTTGATTGCTTTACAAAAATTATTGAGAGGCTTGACAATAGTTTTTCATTGGAAAAAATAAATATCTGTTCATTTAAAAAGTCCAAACTATTTTTGACTTTGTTCATAGTATTGATGTAATGATCTCAGGTATATGTGTGTGTTATCAGTATCGGCCTTTAGGAGCTGAAAGTTATCAGTTATCGGTTTTAAAAAACAGTTATCGTGCATCCCTAGTTTCAATCATCTTGTAGGAGGTCAAACAGGAGGTACAAGTTAATAATACTGTCTAGGTCTAGGAAAATTAAATGATAAACTAAATGAAAGTCAGTTCAGTTGAATTTAATTTATGAATTAATTTCCATTTGGGGATTAATAAAGTATTTTTGAAATGAATACAGATACAGAACAACTAGATATTACTTGTTTTTCCCTCCAACTACAGATGCAATGTTTCTCTGGCTCCAGCCTCGCAAATTTCTTTGTTTAATCCACAACTTAATGAAATGAAATTAATTTATAATTTGCCTATTTCAGAAAGTGGGTTATGTACAAATCCTGAGTCCACTGAACGTGATTTTCTGTTTCACAAAGCAAGGTACCTTATACTCGGAGTCTGTTACCATGGTAACTTACTCTGTCAAAATAACCTGGTTGAGACCAGGTTTCCATCCACATACGCTGAATTCCTCCACATTTCCTCCACTCCATAAAGCTAAAATGGGTTTAATTTAATCAGACAAATCTGAACAGTGACAGATCCTTCTATGATGAACTGGAGAAGCTGCACTGGTCAGGAAAGTTAATTCAGGATCCCAGTAGACAGTTTAGCAGACCTTGATGAATTCTGTAAGAGCGTCAAGTCTGTTGTTTTTTTCTGCAGTTACAAACCGTTATATGATCTTATCCATCCATGCATCACAAATATCTCCCAGCACCTGCCCCCAGCCTACTTCACACAAACTACGTTGGGTTGTTTTATTTGATTTTTCAGACTCAGAGTTGACTAAACCAGCTCTAAACACCTGATTTGAAACGGAAAATGGATCTCAGGGTTTGTTGAACCTCCTTTCTTAAACAGCTCCCTGACATCAAAATGTGTTTGAAGGTCCGACCCAAAGAGGAGCCTATATGGGTTCAGATTAGACCAGTAAGGTCCCAGTCAGACTTTGTTCAATAACTCCATGTCCTTGTTTCTGTCATACATCATGTGTACAATGAAAGGTGATCTAAATCTATAGACCAAGTATGAAGTTTTACTTTCACAGTCAGGTATGTTTGTTTTCTTAAAGCAGCACAAAGAAACTTTCACAGTTTTTTAACACAGCAGGTCTCCTAATATGCTTAAGTGGCTTTTATGATACTGTAAGATGTTTGGTCTTTTGCACAGTCCCTCTATTGTTTTTTTTTTTCCTTTCATATTTACTTTCTAGAGTCACTCACACCTCTCTGCTGTAACGTCAGTCATGAACTATTTTCATCAGTGCTGAAGAGTGACATGGTTGTGTGAACAAAGACGACCAGGATGGGAGTCCAAAGCTACTTTAACTGGTTTTTGCCAGTAAGCAGGGACCAGATACCGTGGGAAGTTAGACAGCATGACCAACAGGTCATTCAGTATTCCTTCAAATGAAATTAGAACTGATATTTTAACATGAAAGAAAGCCTTCGGTGCAGCTTTAAAATCATAAATCCGTGAAAGCTTTGCTAATGGGCCTGTGACCACATTTTCTGGTTAGGTTCACTCTCTGGTTCTGGTTCTGAGTATTTTGAGGATGGGTCTAATGTTTTTGAATGAGGAACATCTCTAATTTAAGAAACTCTGTGGACTAAACTCTTACAACTTCCATAAACTGTTTAATTACTGGATGAATAATCTGACATGAGCCATAAATTTTCTACAGTGATTATGAAGCCTCTTTTTCCTTGTACTGTGCAAAGCCATGCTGCTCAGAGAAAAGCTCCCAGAAGCCCCGCTGGCGGATGTCTGCAGCAGGACGTCCCGTTTCAAATGTTGCTTTGGTGGCAACATCAGAAACGACTGCTGCATTTAGCTGACACTTGGTTAACGCGGCTGAGTTGCACTAAATTTCGTACTCTTTGGCATCCATTCCAACCCACAGCCAGTCATGGTGCTCTTTTACTGTGAAGAACACCAGCACAACAAAACATATTCTCTTTAAAATACGGCTATGCTCTGTTATTAGGTCCTGGTCTCGAGTCAGAGGTCAGTCACTGGCATTGCCATTGGATGTAAAATGTAACTGTACAGACTAGGGATGCACCATAACTGTTTTTTAAAACCGAATACCGATAACTTTCAGCTCCTAACGGCCGATACTGATAACACACACATATACCTAAGATCATTACATCAATACTATGAACAAAATCAAAAATAGTTTTGTCTCTTTAAATGAACAGATATTTACTTTTTTCCAATGAAAAACTATTGTCAAGCCTCTCAAACATTTTCTTAAAGCTATCAAACAAACCTATTTGATATCTCACATTAACTTAAATAAGGTTAATTACTGACTGATATAAAAAATAAAGGCTCCTTGAACTGATGGAAATACATGCATCAGAGTTACTAACTGAAAAAGATTAACATTTAAAGGATTTTGGCTTGTGGTTCCATTTAAATTAATACCTTTAATTAAAGTAAATGAGGTTCAGAATCAAATAGCTGGACACCATTTGGCCCCTGGGACGAGACGAGGCCGTCATCATTTTGGCACATAGCATTATTCTGAGCTGTGAACAAAAACTTAACAGAGCATAGTCACATTTTAAAGATAATTCTTTTTGTCGTGCTTCCGTTGATCGTACTAACAGACCTGCCATGACTGGTTGTGGGTCAGCCTGGAGGGTCCAAACACTCCCAGTCAGAGCTACTTAACTGACACTGGGAGACGCTCATGCAAGTCAAATACCACAGCTGATCAGATGCTTTTCTGTTTTATGCTCAATTTTTGACACTACGTTGATTAATCTCAAACCTTTAAGCATCTCGCAGGTAACCATGGATGGGCAGCAGCAGCGATCCCACCACAAACCAGGAACTGCACAGTTTATTACATTAAAGTCTTTACATTAAGTTCCAACTAAACTAATAAAGGCTTCTAAGATAAACAATTATGCATCATGTAACATTAAACTCACTTGGTCCTAAACCAGGATCAGTATTTGTCAGACAAAATAAAGCATATGCATTTATGAATAAATAAAAATCACTTTTTGCAGTAACTTGTCATTAATGAATTATTATAGATATTTTTCCACTTCCTCTTAAAGGACGCTGGAGACCTATTTTACAAAGCTGCCTAGATTTGTTTAATTTCATAGTTCATAGGAACGCTGGAAGAAAACCCTGCTGTATGGGACAGGCGGCGCCAGTGACGTCATGACGTCAGTAGCACGCTCTTGAACGTCGTTGTTAAACTTCTTACCTTTCTCTCTCTCGTCCAGAGAATTGTCCGTTGATCCCACTTGACTTTCAAAGTGGTTTAATTTGTCTGAGAGGTCGGGTCGGTGAACTTTTAGAAGAAGGTCGGACAGATATTCCGTGTTATCCGGGCTTAGTTTGCCTCTCTCCGTCAGAGTCTGGAAGAGTTTGTAGCCAGTCTTTATTCCTTCCAGCGCTCTTTTCCCGATATCCGCTCCAGCCAAGAACTTTATTTGATCCAGATGTTCGGAGCTGATTTCATTCGAAATCTCCAGCAGAACAGCGTTAAACTGTTGAACACTCATATTTCTGAACCAGCACCGGGACGCCGACTATCTGAGGCTTTTACTTTCACTTCCTGGTTTTCCTCCAACTGACAGCTGTGAATTGTGGGAGATTTTCTACGCTGATAGTTTTGTTTTTGGCCTAATCTTTCACCATGCGGGACTCCAGAGACCGACGGTGGCTGCTTATACTTACAGATAATAATATGACAGTTCCAATCTTCTATTACGGGTATAATAAAGTTATATTTCGTATTCTGTCGCAAAAACGTTTACAGGACACAGAGCACACTGGCGGCAACTGCCATGAAGTTACCATGGTAACTTACTCTGTCAAAATAACGACACTGTCAAACTACCAACTGCGTGAGACATTATTAATACCATCCGATCAAAGCACTCTAAAGGCCAATTGTTGTAGTAAACGAATAAAATAAGACGCATTTATTTGTATTGTACTTTAGGACCGTTTTCTATTTTGAAATAACATATTTCAAATAACACATTTTTCCTTTAATAGCTTTCAGACCATGTGACCAAGAGATTCAAAAGTTATGCCGAATTGTAGGACATCATTGGAAACATAAAACACACTCCTTCATTTTTTTAATTTAAAAACTATCTTACAATAATAAGTTTACAAATAAAAAATTAATTTTCTTACATCTTTCTCACATGACTCAAGTTATCTTGTATCTTTATCTGTAATGAGTTTTGCATTCTAGAAAAAAAATAGCTGAAGATGCAAGACTGTATATCTGTAAAAACTCTATAATGCACTTTATACCTTCAGCTATTTGTCAGGGGTTATTAATCTTTTGAACGTGCCCTTTTTTTTTTTATAGCGCCCCATCTTCCTCTGTTTTCAACAGACAACTCCTGCCTCTTCTTCTTTGATATATGTGATAATTGGGTTCAAGCACTTTATTGCCTCCTACGACGCCGAAGGATAAATCTGCAATGGTTCATGCAGTTGATCATTTATTGACAGTCCCTAAATTAGTTTGGCGAACATCCAACTTATAACCTTCTTCACAGCGGTCCCATACTCATTTGTTTGCATTGTTAATGTTATAACTTTAGGCAAATTTGATAAACATAGATTAGGAACAGGCATAATGCAAACAATAAAATTGCCTTTATGTACAAATTTCATTTGTACATAGTGGTAGATGATGACAGGGTGTATAAGGTAAGTCTGGGCTATTGCTCATCATTTGACATTATGGTGTTTGTTTATTCTGCAGTTAAAGAAAAAAGGGAAAAAAAAAAGAAAAGATATCCATTCCAGGCAATTCATGTAGTTTATTTGCAGGTGTTAACCCACACAAAGACAAAATAGAGAGAGAGACAAAACAGTTTTACATGCAAATACATGAAAAAATGTGCTCTGCAGAACATTAGATTAGATAAATGTGTTACAACTTGAGCCGTTTAATGTACGCTGTAAACACAACATGGCAAAGACAACGAGGACCAGGTTCAAAGAGTGAGTAAAAGTACATGAACAAGTTTTAAGAGTCTTCACAAAAGTAATCCATCACTGAATATCAGCTCTAGGCTATGTACACAGACGTTATCAAAAAGGGAAAGTTATTTAGTAAAAATAATTGTGCAGTTATTGTCGGAGTCCAGAAAGACATCTTCACTGAAAACAGGAAAGATGCATCAGCCAACATGTTCCCAGGCATCTTTCTAAATACTATTGATATTTGATGCCATTTAGTTTTTTAAATATTGATTTAAAATTCAAACATTAAAAGTTTATTACTGTCTTCCTTGTCAGTATAGTGTGGTCCCCAGAGGGCTGGTAAAACCCCCTCCATATGATCAAAAAAAAAAATTAACTATATATAAAATTGTAACCCCAAAGTCGTCATCCATCACTGAAGGCTAGAAAATGATGATGCGTTCAGTTTGAGCCGAGGGATCACATTTGTGACTGGATCTATCAGCAGGGGATGATCTGACATTTCAGTCTATATTACAGATCCAGTGCATTATCCAGTCTCTTCCACATATTATTTTGCAGTTCAACTAAAGATAAAAGAAAATCATTCAGTTGTTGAGCATAAACAGCTAAAGAAACACAGCTGCAGTTAAAAAAAATAAAATAATAAATAAAAAAAAAAAGACAAGCTTTGCCAGGTTTTATTGATACACTGATTTTCTGATATAAAAACTCCCAAACAGACAGTTCACGGGATGGACAGTTCCTGGTTCGATCCCCTGGAGCGTTTGTGAGAATATAAGGCAGATAGTCGGGTTACGCTGTCGTCTTGATCGCCAACGAGTCAGAAACTGGCCGCAGAGCAGGAATTATCTGAGGTACGGTGAGCGCGGCTACTTTTTTCCAGACCAGTAATAGAGCAGAAATAGCTGAAAACTATTTGACAGACATTGAAAATTGACTGAACAAAGTCCCTTTGAATCAGACTGTCTTGTTGAAAATCAAGACTCTTCTGTATAATTCTACCAACACGCAGATTTCTGATGTTAAATGAAAATACTCACCACTACGCGTCTTCACTTGATCAATCTAACAGATATACCTGAGTAGCAAGCGCGGCAGTCAGCTCTTAAAGCTGCATTACAAACTTTTTAGTTGTCAAAGCGACATGAGAGAAAAACTGAGCAGCTGAAGTTGAATACTGAAGATGGATTAGCTAAAGATTTCACTTTTTTCCCTATAATTATTCTTTCATGCCTGGTAGTTTTGAATGTTAATTCTCAAGAAACAGAAACAGCTTCATGAGTTGAATGTTCGCTAAGGCTTCTTTGCTAAACGTATTTCAGTCTTCCCGTATGCACACTGATCCCAGCGGAAACAAGGACAAAAGATGCCTAAAGCAAGAATTTAAAGTTTTGAATGGGTGCATTTCCATCAAGACTTTTTATTGCCACATTTGAAGCTGTGCGTTGTAAAATAGTGATGGAAGCATACAGGGCTTGACACTGACACCGGCTAACCGGCCAAATGCTAGTTAAATGTGGCTGTGGCTAGTAAGAATTTCTGTCTCACAAGCAACTTTGGCTGGTAACTTATTCTTTGATGTGACACATCACAATAGTTGTACCAATTGTTTGTATTTAAAATGTAAATGCAAGAATATTGTGAAGAAGAAAAAAACTGACAGCAAAACTGTAGCTAGCATAAAGACTAAATGGCTAATGACTGAGGAAAAACACTAGCCACAGTGGCTGGTGAGCAAAAAAGTTAGCGTCAAGCCCTGGAAGCACGGCTTGTGTGTAAAAGAAAAGGTTCCACTAATTGAGAAAGACTAATATCCCTCTTAGCTCTGCAGAGCATTATGATGTACCACTTTTTGTTCGGGTCCACAAACAAACTATGTAGCAACTGGCAGCTGTTTCACAGGAAAATGATAGGTTAAAAAACCGACTGTTCTTTTCTTGCTGATCCCAAAAGGAAAAACAAAATAAAACAAATAAAAAACCCCCCCCCAAAAGTTAGTCAATTAACTTGTTAAATACTGAGATATGATGTTTAAATTTTCCTGATAATCTTAGAAACGGTAAATAATGTAAACCCTTTCTTCTGTACCAAAATGGAACATAAGAAGTATTGTAACTTTAAAGCAGCACAAAATAATTTATTTTTTTCCTGTTAAATTTCCATTTCATTTGAAGGAATATTTGATTACTTTTTGGAAGCAATCTAGCTTTTATGGTCTCACAGCCCTACTACTGGCAAAAAACCAGTCACCTCAGTGACAACTGCGTATCACATTAATGAAAATCCTCAACAGCAATGACAGGAGATTACAGGCTATCACGACAAAGACTCAAGCAAGTCATTATTAAAAAAAGAAAAGAAAAGAAAAAAAGATGGACCTAGAAAGAGACCGAACATGAGCACACCTTGGACAATGTCCATGAAGCAACCTGTCCTCCAGGTCTACAGGATCACCTGAACTAAAAAAACTGGTGCCGATTAAAAATCATGACTTCATTTCTTCTTCTTCTTCTATTTAATAGCAGATGGTACATAAAATGTAGTAGTATCTACATCACATTAGCAAGGTAAGATGAAGCATAACATTTGTGTTTAAATTAAAGCTTCAATCTCACTGTTTTCAGCCTTAGAAATTCCAGTTAATTGGAATAATTAATGTGGCTTGTGCTTCCAGAAATGATCCTTCTAAGCACCGTTAGGCTGCTGGATCACACTCAAAGAAATGTGACAAATATCAACTAACTGTTTGGCATTAAAGGTCTTTTAAATCCTGTTGTCCATCCAAAAAAATAAAAGGATAAAAAAAGTTGTTTACTTGCATATAATAATCAAATTCCCGCATTTGTACATTATTGTGCAAATAAAAAAAAAGGTGTTACACATTGATATCAGGAGCTCTCGTCTTGTATTGTACATTACGTGTGAGATGAAAGGACCGGGCTCTACTCAGGACCATCTGGACGGAATCAGATTCAGAACTGCAGTCGAGTCTCATTGGAGAAATTACAGGTACAATGTTTTTTTTAATTTGATTTCCATTGGGCCGGAGATGGAATTTGGCACCGTGACTCTGGGCAAACTTCAGTAAAACCAATGGCCACTTCCTGTCAAATGTATCCAATTATTAAGGTTGTGAGATCAGAGTACTGTCCATGTAGTCGCAGAATATTTGGTCATTGGTTGAGGATGTAAAACGTAACCAACTGCAGTGTCGGGATGCTGATACGAGCGTTTTATGGTTTCATTTCTGGAATTATTCAGAAGTAACGTGAGTCTAGTTAAGTCTTTGCTGATGGTTCAAAACTGGCCATGTGTTAAGGATGATTTTTTTTTGGTAACCTTTTACCAGGTAGCTTTAGCATGTGTAGCGGGCCGTGAACGTGGCTGCTGTGGGCTCTGGTTGACTGAAGACGGGCTGACGTAGTTGTCTTGGTTGTGGTTGTCCCGTGCGGCGAGCCTTTTACCCTGCTCTTCCTTCATGAAGAGCTCCACCATGAGGATCTTCTCCTTGTGGATCTGGAGGCTGATGTCCTTGGGGATGTCTGGGATGAGCCAGTCCACAAAGTCACTCATGAGCATCACAACGTTCTGCATGGGGCAGAGGCAAAAGACGACCCATCATCAATGGAAAGAACGTTTTGCTCATACTACTTTCTTTTTAATTTTTCTTTTATTAACATTTGACTTCAAACTGCTGAAAAGTAGCTTGATTTTACTAACATTATCTACTTGCCATCATGAAGCTACTTTTCCCACCTAGGGGTGCACGATAACTATCGGACCGATAACAGGAAATTATGACATCATCCCGATAAGTTCGATATCACAACGAATAGCCCCGATAACATATATATTTTTGTCAGTGTCTCCCTCCCTCTGAGTCTTGAATAACCGGCAGTGAATGTTATGTTCAAGTGACGTCGGCTAACTCATTCATAATTTTGGTAGTTGCTGACTTGAATTGATATTCGCAGTATTTTCCCACATGTCACACATAAAAAAAGAAAAAAATAGAAAGGCTGAAAGAACGACTAGCAAATGAGGGAACGTCGGAATTTACGTCACACCGTGAATGTAGCCTGCAGCACAGCGCTGATCACAACAAACATGGTGGCGTGGAACTTCGTTAAAGTTTCAGAAGAAGATAGTTTGGTGGTTATTTGTGACGAATCCTCCGAGTGAATTCTACGAGGAGGGAAGCACAAGCTTTAATACGTAAAACCAGATCAGCCACCTACAACATAACAATCACTTCCATGGAGTTTTGAAATCACGCTAACATGAGCTAACGGAAGCTAATGCTAACGTGCGCAAGCCAGCAGGAGTCTCTCCTCCCCTCTCCTCTCCCTCATTCCTCTCATCTAAAGCTTCCATGAGATTAAAACATAAAAAATAAAAACTACTGAACCTCATTTACTTTAATTAAAGGTATTAATTTAAATGGAACCACAAGTCAAAATCCTTTAAATGTTAATCTTTTTCAGTTTGTAATTCTGATGCATGTATTTTCATCAGTTCAAGGAGCCTTTATTTTTTATATCAGTCAGTAATGAACCTTATTTAAGTTAATGTGAGATATCAAATAGGTTTGTTTGATAGCTTTAAGAAAATGTTTGAGAGGCTTGACAATAGTTTTTTATTGGAAAAAATAAATATCTCTTCATTTAAAAAGTCAAAACTATTTTTGTTTTTATTCATAGTATTGATGTAATGATCTTAGGTATATGTGTGTGTTATCGGTTATCGGTATCGGCCTTTAGGAGCTGAAAGTTATCGGTATCAGTATTAAAAAACAGTTATCGTGCATCCCTAGTCCCACCACACCACGTTAAAGACTGACATAGGTAGTACAACAGTGAGGGCTTACTGGACGCTAGCTCCCATTCAGTAAATAATGGCTCCAACAGTCTTACATTAAAAATTGTGTTCACCTTCTCACAAAATGCAAAGTCAAATGTTGTCTTGATGTCATTGTGTACTACATTGCACATTATTACCAAGTCAAAAACCAAGAAAGACTTTGTTTGGAGCTGTATAAGTCAAATGTGCAGGATGGTGTAAAATCAAAAACCAAGATAAGGGTAGAATTATCCAGCTTCCCCACCTTTATGGCCATCAAACACATTTGCTGTATGTTGGGGGTGAAAAGTTTTATTGCTAATTTGAAAATGTGCATACTTCTAGAAAAAGAGGGATGGCTTGGAAAGGATATACATACGTCTGGTGATGTTAGGCAAGTGGTATTTAAATATTTATTTGTGAACTTTCTGTGGGTTTATTGACTCTTGCTCATGGAAACCAGTCAAATATAGAAATTTAGATAAGGACTTAATCATGATTTGGTTTCAGGACTTCATTTTCAACTTATTTTATGTTTTAATCACAGGCCACAAACTTACTGTATTAGATTCTTCTGTGTTTTTCCAACATTAAAAATAAACCACAGAAGTGGTATATCTGCTTGAGACCATATAGAAGTATGCTGCTTTGATATTAATATCTGTGTGCTGGTCCAAACCTGAAAGACGATGACGAAGCCGAGCCGGACTGCCAGAATGGCCCAGAACTCCTTGGATAGCTCATAAGGTGTGCTGGACCACGGAGGCTCTCTGTAGTCCTTGTATCTAGAGACCAAAACAAAAAAGTCTTGACTTATTTAATTGCAATATTAACATAGAATATTTATAAATTTAAATAAATATTCTATGTCTTGCTTTGTGTCCAAAAATCTCCTAAATGAGGCCTTACCTGCACATGTCTACCTTGTAGCCCAGGTGCATCGGCTGTAGAGGGTCTGTGCCTTGCTCAAAGTCACTGACATTGAAATATGAGAGTGTGTGATTGACAAAGCCATGCAAGGTACCGTCAGGGCTGTAGGTGTACTGGTAGACCAGCCGAGGAATGAAGTCAGAGGTGAAGGCGATGACGAAAGCCTGTAGAAGAGAACGATTTATCGTCTTCATGAGCAGAACACATTTCTCTCTGAACTGCTTTCCCCTGGAAACCCAACGGGCCTGACGAGGCAAGATTAGCGACAGGAAAATCAAGAATACCCCCTCATGCCAGAAAACAACTCGTTAACTCGGTCATAATTTTAGTAGTTGCTGACTTGAATTGATATTCGCAGTATTCTCCCACATGTTACACATAAAAAAAGAAAAAAATAGAAAAGGCTGAAAGAACGACTAGCAAACGAGAAAACATCGGAATTTACGTTACACCTTGATTGCAGAATGCATTGTGCTGATCATAACAAACATGGCGGTGTGGAACTTCGTTAAAGTTTCAGAAGAAGATAGTTTGGTGGTTATTTGTGACGAATCCTCCGAGCGAATTCTACGAGGAGGGAAGCACAAGCTTTAATACGTAAAACCTGATCAGCCACCTACAACATAACAATCGCTTCCATGGAGTTTTGAAATCACGCTAATGTGAGCTAACGGAAGCTAATGCTAATGTGCGCAAGCCAGCAGGAGTCTCTCCTCCCCTCCCTCCCCCTCATTCCTCTCATCTAAAGCTTCCATGAGATTAAAAAACAAAAACTACTGCACCTCATTTACTTTAATTAAAGATATTAATTTAAATGGAACCACAAGTCAAAATCCTTTAAATGTTAATCTTTTTCAGTTAGTAATTCTGATGCATGTATTTCCATCAGTTCAAGGAGCCTTTATTTTTTATATCAGTCAGTAATGAACCTTATTTAAGTTAATGTGAGATATCAAATAGGTTTGTTTGATAGCTTTAAGAAAATGTTTGAGAGGCTTCCAATAGTTTTTCATTGGAAAAAATAAATATTTGTTCATTTAAAAAGACAAAACTGTTTTTGGTTTTGTTCATAGTATTGATGTAATGATCTTAGATATATGTGTGTGTTATCGGTATCGGCCTTTAGGAGCTGAAAGTTATCGGTTATCGGTATCGGTTTTAAAAACAGTTATCGTGCAAAAAACAAACAAACACAAAAACAAACATATAGACAATGAGAGCCTCTCAACTATAAATATGCTTCTAAAAGGTCTAAGTCACTATTTTCTGAACACTAACAGTTCTGTGAATAAAGGGAAACAAGACCGTGTTTAAAACACAGATCAGTCAAAATCTTAAAATCTTGCCATGAAAGTGGATACTGGATTGTGAGAAAACTCTCCCTCTGTGTGGGGGGGGTGAAGGGTTTCTTAGAGAAATAAGGCACTTACGTTAACGATGACTGCCACCTTGCTGAGGCCCCTCAGGAGGTTGTACCAGACACCTGCAGGAGGTGAGTGAGACGGTCACTCAGGTGAAAACAACAGTTCAGGATGCAGGTGCTGTAGAGGGGCAGTAAATACCAGCTACCACTAGATGGCAGAAACACGCTGCGTCAGGAGGGGTGGAGGACTTCAGTGCATATTAACTTAGGAACACAACAGGTGGGTTGTTAAGAACATGCAGGTGACCTTTCACCCAATTTACAGTTTACTGCTTTTCAATAACAAGTTTGTTGTGGTGCCACATCGCTGCAGGCTGCACCGTAATGTATCACAAGCGTTGTGTGATGTAAAGAAATCCTGATGTAAATTCGCAGGTTGCACCTGAATATCGACCGCCTCTCCTTTACAGAAACGGCCAGAGCTTGGTTTGTTACCTCCACCAAGGAGGTTGTTTTTGCCGGCATTTATCTGTTTGTCTGTTTGTTTGTCTGTGTTGAAGATAACTCAAAAAGTTATGGATGGATTTTGATGAAATTTTCAGGAGTTGTCGGAAATGTGAAAAGGAAGAACTGATTTCATTTTGGATGTGATCCGGCAGAATTCCTATATTCTGGATCACTTTCAAATTTTCAATAACATTGCGGTCAATGGGGCCAAAAATTTTGTTTCTCAATATCTCCATTAACTATTGCCTAAAGCTCATGAAATTTGGCTCAGGGATTGACAATGGGAACCTCTATCAAATTTCAAAGGCTGATCCGGATCTGATCCAGAAGGCGGATTTTATTACAATCTCTATAAAAACATTGAGGTTGTTTAATTTCAATATATTGACTTTGGAAAGAAATATTGCATGCAATCTTTATAGCATTATTATTTATCTTTGTGTGCATCACAAAATAAAGGAAGATATGGTACTTTTTTAGCGGTCCCACATTGCGAGTGCTATATGTACGACTAATATTTATGGTGTAAATTGTTAAAATGTTGCCCTTGGTGGAGGTCTGCGCTCCCCGAGTGCTTTTCTAGTTCATTTTGAGCTGAAGCATTGTTCTGCATCATGGGACACTTCACTAAAGAAGCCATCTGTACATCTAAATCACGTGTCAAACACAAGGCCCGTGGGCCAAATGTGGCCCGCCACATCATTTTATGTGGCCCTCGAGAGCTTGGGCATTATTGGCTTTAATTTTAAACCAATATTTTAAGACTTAAAATAAGCTTACGGTGCTTTAAAGCGCACATGAACAATAAACTACATCTCCCATCATGCATTTCGTCATTACCCACAACAACAATAGCTATGAGCAAGACGATTTTTCAGAACTGATGGATTTAAGAAAAACCTTTACAAACTAACCCCGACATGTCCAAGAAAAGAAAAATTGACACAAGTTTGTATCTCAAGGTGAAATAACAGTGTGTCTTTTGCGTTATGAGGCGGGTGTCAGTCGTAAAAGAGTTTAATCTACGTCGGCATTTTGAAAGCAAACACGGAGCTAAGTATGCTAAATTTAGCCTGCAAGGAAAACAAAGAATCGCTTCCACTTCTGAAACCAAGGACAACCACAAACTCTGAGTTTAATATAATAAAAAGTTAAATATTTGAAACTTGCATACATAATACAGAAGCCGTTATTTAACATTATAATAAGAGTGTAGTTTAATTTATTTTGATTTACATTGCATTTTTTTGTCACATTCATGCTGTCAATCTGGCCCTTAGGGGGCCACCATGATGCTGATGTGGCCCTCAGTGGAAATGATTCTGACACCCCTGAGCTACATGGTGACAAAAACATGCCCATGAAAATGTAGTTATCAATAATATATTGCATTTTTGCCAATAGATCCTCCAAAGTAGCACAGTGGAACTTTAAAAGCTCTGATGTCAAACAATCACTACTTTTAAAAGACATCGCAATGACAATATTGGGATGCAGAAAGATCCAATATGTAGTCATTTATGTCAGATGTTAAAATCTAAGACTTCATTTGGTAAAACCGATTTCTAAAATTCAGATAAAGCTGTTATGGGGCATGAACAATCTGGCTTATGGAAACCAAGCGTTCACCCATCCAGTTTTAATGTTTTTGAAGCCATGCTGCTGCTACCCCTCCCCCCCTCCCCCCCCTCCCCCCCCCCTCCACCCCCATCCCATCTGTTATCATTTCTCTTCAGAACCAGTATGGACATTAGGATGGGAAAAACAGCATCCACACCAAAGAGAAAATAAGACAACGTAAGTGCAACAGAAAAAAATTTATGTTATTTTGTCTAACTTGCCTATACACTTACATATGTTTTGGATTGAGTTGTTATTTGTTTTTTAATAATCTTAACTGGGAAAGGGGAAACTTACCGATGTCTTTGGCTTTAGCTGCGATCGGCCTGCGCACCTCCATAACAAACTTCTTGGCATCCAGGCGAATTTCAATGATGTTGTTCAAAAGGGCAAAGAGTGGCGCCAGAGGGAAGGAGGCCACGAAAAGAGTGACCATCCCAAACTGGATAACTAAAGAGACAGACGACAGCAGAAATGAAAATGAAAAAACCATATGTTTTTCAAAAGGCAAAGCCAAAACTTTGTAGATGGCCTCTGGGATGTGTCAGTCCAGGAGCGTTCCTTTTAGTCTGATACAAGACTGCAGACAAAAATGGCTAAATCAATTCATTTTATTCCTCATATATATATTATATATATATATTAGGGCTGGGCGATTTTATCGATTCTGCGATATATATCGATATTTTATTTCCTCAGGGAGTATCCATATTTCAGCCATGGGTATCGATATTCTAAGCTCATTTCAAAACCCTCGTGTCCCGCACGGGTGCTCTTCCTGGAAAATGCAGGAAGAGCCATTAAGTCCTCCAGCTACCGCTGGCCATGCCTGCTTGATTTTTTTTTTTCTTTTTATGCATCTATGAGTTGTAGCCAACCGGCCAAAGTGTGATCGGCTGGTCACTGTGAACGGATGTGAGTGGACGTTGACATGAAGTGTTGCCTGTTGTCTAAAAGGCACGCACGCTCACGTCCAAGTCCAGTGCAAAGTTATTGGAACATAAATACTGCGGGACATAAAAGCGTATTGTCCTGTGCAGGTCGTACCGAACCGTACCATATTTTACCGAGTACCGTTGCATCCCTAATATATATATATATATATATATATATATATATATATATATATATATATATATATATATATATATATATAATAAAAGGGCTGTCAAAGTTAACGCGTTAACGCGTGATTAACGCAAAATAATTTTAACGCAACTAATTTTTTTAACGCGCGATTAACGCGAGCCTTAGCCTGGCCGTTGATGTACAATAGTAGAGAGGAGAGTAGGTTTAATGAGCCTCGGGCCCCACCGTAGTTGTAGTCCTGTAGTCCTCGTAGTCCTGTCAAAACAGGAAGCCATGCACTGACGTCGACGGCCATGCCGCAGATAGACAGACGTAAACAAACGTCCGTTAGCAGTAGCTGGGATAAAAATGGATACAAAATATACTATTTTGAATGGTAAGTTTAGCTTCAAAACCTTGCCTGATGGCTAACTCCACAAGATAAATGTTGTTTGTGCTTGCTGTCGATGTGAATTTAGTTACCACCGGAGTCCCGACTACTGAAATATCACTTGTCGGCTAATGAGAGTGCAGATGCAGAGAATTAATAAAAAAATTAATGAATTAAATTAAAAATGAAGATAAAATCCTTCCAGTCATCGTCTTCACATCTAAACAGAACTGTTTTCAGTCTGGATCTGAACATTGTCAGAGTTCAGGTCTGTCTCACATCTTCTGGAAGACTGGTCCAGATTTTAGGAGCATAAACTGAAATGCAGCTTCACCTTGTTTAGTCCTGACTCTGGACACCAGCAGGAGACCACTACCTGAGGTTCTCAGAGTCCAGGTTGGTTCATATGGATCTAACATGTCAGAGATGGACTTTGGAGCCATGAAGAGACTTGAACACAAGTAGAGATGTTTTAAAGTCTATTCTCTGAGTGACAGGAAGCCAGAGACCTCAGGACTGGACTAATATGGTCATATTTCCTGGTTCTAGTCAGGACTCGTATTAATAAGAGTAATACAACTTGAAAAAGATCTGTATAAGGTAGATTTAGAACAGATAAAAATATGCGATTAATTTGCGATTAATCATGATTAACTATTGACAGTCATGCGATTAATCTGATTAATTATTTTGAGAAATTGACAGCCCTAATATATATATATGTGTGTGTGTGTGTATAACCACACACACGTTACTTGCTATTATGTTAAACACAAAACCAGTACATATAGCACAAACTAAAGCCAACACACTTGCTGATATTTTGGAGTAAATCATGCTTTGTTTTACTGCAGCTTAACATCCTTTAAAAGGCAAAATGAATGTACATAGAGGCAATATTCAAAATACCTTTAAACCTTATGTCCTTTTTAGGATTACCAACAGTGAAACTGGTCGGCACAAACCAGGATTAGTCCCGTGTCTTTGCCTGACCACAGTATCACTGTCGGGGCAAAAGCAGCTTAAATGCTTTAATGCTTTGTTCTAAACTCAAACACCATTTTATTGTCTGCCAGTGCAACCTAGATGTATCAAATCTGCAAATCCACCTCGTTTCTGTGGTGTTCATGTTAAAATAATACCTTGGAAAGCTTTCCGTTTGAGAACTGGGAACTGCACCACTGGCAGGAAGTCCAGAGCATTTTCAAAATTTGAAGCATCATCCAGTAATTAATTCATAATCTTACCGTAGCAAGATGACAATTATTTTGAAGTTGTTGTAGTAAAATTGGTTTAATTTTAACCAAAGTTGCCAAAGAATCAGAAATTATGAGATTACATTTTCAACAAAACAGAAAGTCATAATATCATGAGAGTATATTCTTAATTTTTACAAGATGCAAGTCTTATTTTTATCAGATTATCTCCTAACATGGCGGGGGACAATGATATTTGCAAACAAATGTACTTTCTTCCACAGACTTCAGGGTCCTGATGCTGATGGCACTTATGATAATATGACACTGATGTTCTTCTCATCCTAACGAGGTGCTTCATGTCCCTAATATTCAAACATATATTACAATTTTCTTCATAAAATTACAATACGACTTTGATTGAAGATGACTCACAACTACGACTTGATTCTCATAATATGATTTTTTTCTTGGCAATATTAAAATTTTTTCCTTATAACTCTTTTCTTGTACAGCTTTTACTTGAGTTTCATTATGACTTATTTTTCTCTTAAAAATTTGTGACTTTAGTCACATAATATCATAACTTTATCTTCTAATTCTCCAACCTCCACATTCCCACCTTAAAATTGAGTTGCCAGTTTTCCGTGCAGCTGATTATCTCTTCATTATCTATCTGAAGTTAACAGAGATGAGTTTGTTATCTGATGCTCACTTTCACTCCGGCTCAATTCTGGTCTCCATCCGTCTAAAGAAACACTTCTGCAGGTGGCTGTTAATGTGTTAAAGCTCATCTTTGTCTCAGACTACATCTGCAGTATAGATCTGGGCAGGCAGTTGATAAAAAAGGCTGTCTTCTGCTGACATTTACTAATAAAAAATATTGATTAAAGAAGCTTCGGAGTCATTATGAATGTAATGTACATACAGCACACGCTGGATTTGTTCCTTTGAATATTGACTGAAATGTTGCAAAAGGGAATCAATCAATACTCATTACTTTAAAAGCTTTACTGATCAATAATCTTATGTTTAGTGCCGGCTTTGGAGTGCAATCCACTTTGATGGTCAGTACGTTCCACCAACTACTAGGTCACACAGACTTCATTTTGCATTTGAGCTCTGTTAAGAAGTATTTCAGCTCTTTGTTCAGTTTTCACTATCAAAAACGAATCCAATAAAAAGTTCAGTACCATAAACATGCTGGTATTGAACCATCATGTTTCATGACTGGGAGAACTGTATTCTCCCAGTTCCCCAGAAATGTAATCTCAGGGAACTTAAAGTGAATGTAAACATTTAAAGGAAGAAGCTACTAGACAGCCAGAACTCCCAGGGGCTCTGAACAACTGCACTGAAACCAGAGTTTGCCCTCCGCGGTTACCCGGTTACCCCGGTTACCCCGGTTACCGGAGGTACCCAACTTTCACGGTGGGCACAACTTTCTGGACTTGCTTTTCCCAGCAGGAAACCATCTTTTTTTATTCGATAACTGTACAATAATCCTTCAAAAATGGAGAATATTTGAACAAAATTTGCCTTCCTCCAAATGTGGCGTGAATGAGACTGAGCTCAGACCGCAGCACGTAAACTGAGTTAAATTCAGCTAAATTCTTCTGAAGATTGTTTATAGTATAATTGCTAGTATTTCATCTTGTAAAACTGCATTGTTCGTTTATGCATATGGGCACAGTTGGTGTTTTTAGTGGCCACCGATGTAACGGCCGGGAAATTTGTGTGTTGATATCGCAGTGATCAGGCAGGTCCTTCTGGATTGTTTCCCAGCATCCTTTGCAGCACTGGTTATCGGGGTGTTTATCTGTGTTTATCTGTTAGGAATTTAATTTAATGCTGCCATGTGAAGGCTGTTGTCTGTTTGACCCCCTGTTCATTCTTACTCTTTACTTTTAACATGTAAATTTGTTTGGTGCCCTCATGGTACCAAACTATTTAATCTAAGGGGCAAACCCCGGCTGAAACACAGCATTTGTGTTCAATTACATTCATTATTCACACAAATGTGTGCAGAAATAAACTAATGCACACGATGCAGCCGGGGGTACAACATCATTAACATAACCCACATTAAATGAAACAGTGTTTATTAAAGGTCAGCTACTTCAACAGAACCGTTGGAGTTGGTACGTTCTAATATGTGTGGTACAAACTTTCATCTGAACATTTATATGATAAATTCAGATTTCATCCTTGGATGAGGGTAAAGGTACTCTGAGGAAAATATGAAGATGTGGCTAAGATGGCAAATGTTTTTCTGGGTAGGACGATAATATAACAGGATTAAATCTGTGTGCAAAGACTCACTCATCTCCATGTATTCTGGGTTGATGCCAACAAAAGGACCCAGTAAATTGTCTTTCTCGTGGCGCTGCAGAGTTTTATTTAGCTGTTCCTCTTGCTGGGAGTCCAACTCTGACTTCCTTCTCCGAAGCAATTTTTTCAGTTTCCTGCACAAACCGACAACCAATGATCAAAATCAAACACTCATCTTTGTTGAAGCCTGAACTGTTCTCATCAACCATAACATCTGTGAACCGTATTTAGTATACGTGCATGAAAATTTACCACAAAACACATTTTTAAGCTTTAGTACTTGTCAGCTCAGCTACGAATACTGCTACTCAATACTGCTTGATAATATGGAGCGGGTCCATTAAATGTTCTCACAGGCTCCTTTTAAAGTACTATGCTAATAACTGTACACCAGTAAAGCCAGTTTGACTGGAGTGTTCCTCTAGATATGATAAAGAATTTATGTCCATTGATGATGCTTTGAAGCAAAATAGAAATGTGTCCATGTTATTCCAGTTAATAAATGTAGCAATTTCCCAGTAAATGGCTGGGGAAACTATTGCTTGCTGATAGGCACATGAATTTACAGTACAACATTTAAAATTGCCAACACATCACGTTTCAATAATTTATACAATGGGCATCAACAAAATTGCCATAAATCACTGACTGCTCCCTTTGTTTTTAGACTTTAAACTTACATGCATATATTATTATTATTATATATTCATAGTAAAAATCACCAATATATCTTTATTTAAAAACATCAATTAAAAGGTTAATAACAGAAAATCCAGCCGAGGTAATTTTTAACTTTATTTACAACATTTCTTGTTAACTTTGTATCAGACTGGCAGAAGTTGTTTAATGATAAATGCCCTCTGCCTTCTGTATTACTGGTATAGATCTAGTCATATTCAAAATAAAAGTATCTAATACTCTGGACTCATATTACTGTATCAATTATCCTGAACGCTGCTGTTGTTCTAAAATGAAAAGACAAAAGTAGAAAAAGCTAACATGCAGTACAACGCTGCACTGCAGGAGTTCAGCAGAAAGTGCCGTCTGGCTACCAGGTAAGTGCGTTTCAAAACCAGACGGGCGTTTTAATGATCCCTCTCAGATGCAAGTACAACCGAGTGGGTGTGCAGTAATGTATCCGTGACTTTCTAAACCCACGTACGGTGACCTGTGAGGAGGTGCTGTTCAGCTCGTGTACCGTGTGTCTTGGGTAAATGGCTGGTTGAGTATGTCACACAGTCTCTGCTTCGCACTTACGGGATGCCGATTTCGAACAGGTTATTCTGGATGAGCTGCTTGCCGAGCATCGTGATGCACAGCTGGATGCACAGCTCCATGAGGCAGCCTGCATGGGCGCACTGGAGGACGGTAAAGAACAAACGTCAGAGAGTTAAAGTGCTCAAACTGCAGCAGGAGGGTATGAAAGCAGGCAGTTTAACTTTGGTTTTTGTTTACATTGTAAGGGAAAAAAAAAAACACATGTCTGTGTCCTCACAAAATGAGAACCCCA